>CP139509.1:425213815-425750140 GCA_021014915.2 Artemisia tridentata subsp. tridentata
GGAAATCTAAGTAAACACATTTCTCTACACATAAGTTTCTCACCACATTTTCATTTTTGTTATTTTATTTTATTTGCATTCGTAGTAATTTTGGGTTAGTTGACTAGCAACTAATTCCGCCCACTCTTTCAAAACCGAGATTTTACTTGCTTTCATAAAAATATAAAAACATAAAAAGAATCTTCCTCAACCCTTAGACCTAATTAGAGTAGTCTTTCACACCTAACGAACACTATTCCCTGTGGAGAACGATCAATCCCCCGTACTTACCACTACACTATACTACATCGGTCAGGTACACTGCCTGGTGGGGTTGTAAGCCTCTTGAGATCCCTCGAGAGGTAAAACCTGTTGTAAGGTTGCAAAACCCACGCATCAAGTTTTTGGCGCCGCTGCCGGGGAATAGTTATTGTTTAGGTTGAATTTTTATTTCTATTAGGTCTACTCACTAGATTCCTTTCTAGTGAGATTTTTATTTTATTTTTCTAGGTTTTCTTTAGTCTATCTATTTTCTTCGTTTCTTTGTTCGTAACCATACCATCCGACATCATGGAAGATGGTAATATCCTTAACCCCCACAACCCACCACCACAACAACCACCACCACCTCCTAGAGCCCGTACTTTAGGAGAGTATTCCCGTCCTAGCCACCATGGCTATCGAAACACCATTGAGCTCACCCAAGGAGCTAATATCACACCCTTGCGATCCGACACCATCCGGTTGGTGCAAAGCGGATGCGCATTCCATGGACTTCGTTCTGAAGATCCTAATCAACATCTCAAGGACTTTCTCAAAATCGTTGATTCTATAGACCTTGATGTTGCCACTCGAGAGACGACCCGATTGCGTCTCTTCCAATTCTCTTTGCGGGACCAAGCTAGTCAGTGGCTAGAACGTCAACCCGCAGGATCCATTACCTCTTGGGATGATCTCACCACTCGTTTCCTTGCTCAGTTTTTCCCACCGGGAAGAACTACCAAGCTAAGGAATGATATCTTGATGTTCCAACAACGTCAAGGCGAAACTCTCTACGAGGCATGGACTCGATTCAAGGACTTACTCCGAAAGGTCCCTCACCATGGCATGGATGCTTGGCTACAAATCCAAATCTTCTATGATGGTGTCAATCATCAAACTAGAAGAGCCATAGATTACGCCGCCAATGGGAGATTGAGCAGGCTAAGTGTCGATAAGTGCTGGGAAGTCATTGAGGACTTAGCACAATACGAAGAGGAAGAATGGAATGACTCAACGTTCTCGGAAGAAGGGATTTTAAATTGCATGAGTGCAACCCAAGAACAGCTGTTCGAAAACATAAAAAGGCAGGTTGAGAGCTTAATGAAAGCTGAGACACCTACGGCAGATGAAAATCCCGATGAGTGCGTGAACACAATTGGTAAACATACGTTTCACCAATTCTCACGACAAGATGAATTTGAAGGGATAATGCTAACTTTCGTGAACAACCAAGAGAGACGTAGCAAGGAATTAGAAACTCACTTGAAAAACACCCAAGATATGTTCATGGAACTAGCAGAAAAATTCATCTCGAGAATAAAAGAGAAAATTAGGGAGGAAGCTTCACACAAAAAGATCGAGAAGATCTTTGAACTCCCGGTCCCTAATGAACCATACAACGAATGGGATGATGAAACCCCCCTCCCTGAGCCTTCACTTTCAAAACCCTCTTATCTATTTGGATCCTCTCGCGAGAAAAACTCTCAAGATCGTAGCATTTTCGTGGGGAGCATGGTTGTCACGCTCCCTAACTTTCATGAAGCTAGGAAACGATCTTTTGGCTTTAAGCCAGGTGTGAGAAGAACTCAATTAAAGCACACCATCATTTCGAAAACCCCCTGGGAAAGTTCCTCTCACTCCCTGAATACTTGCCTTGATGAAAATTGGAACCTGAATAAGACGTCAACCGACCCTTTTCAACATTTTACTACACCCCGTGACAGTAACAAAACATTTGACCCAGGAGGAACTTGTTAACGAGACTAGCTATCAGGATTATTGATCCTGACTAGCTGCTCTCTTAAAGTACGAGGGGCTCATTTGTAAACTGGCATAAAGTAGCAAAATACGCTAATATGACGGCGTCAGAATTTGAACGTGACGCCGTCACCCCGTCTGCACAGCAATAATAACTTAATTTCCATCACTTTCATCACAAACCCCACAAACCATATCCACTCCAACCCCACCTCCGATTTTCCCAGGACAAATTTGCCAATTTCCGCTTCCAATCTTCACGTGGTAAGTAATTTTTACTCATTCTTTTCGCTTCAATTACTCATAGGATTTGTAAATTTCGAAAATCCCCAACTCGTGAAACCCTAGGATTGATTCATGCTTAGAACTCATAATGTGTTTTAATTAGTGTTATTTAACAAAGATTAAAGCATTTGATGATTGGCAATCAATTGGGTCTATTCACTAATAGGGAGGCCACGAATTTGAACCATAACCTATGATCCAATCACCCATTTTTGCTGTAAAAAGGGCGTTTGGTTTATAAGCTTAAAGTTTGAATATTGATTTTTCCCTCGTAATTTCGGATTTAAATGTGGTTGAACCTGACGGCGTCACCTATCAAAGGGTGACGGCGTCAGACCTGTCTGATACGCCACCAAGTCTTTAATTCACATATTAACACTTTTGTTCCTCCTGCTTTGTTCCAGATAATGAGTAAGCGTCAAAGACCCAACCGAGGAAGTTCTTCCCGATCTCAACAAGAAAACTTTGGGGATACGGTCCTCAGTTGGGGTGTCTTTGACAACGATGCTGCTACAAGCAAATACGCACAACTGCTACTACACAAGGTCGAAAATGGGGCCGTAGTTGATTGGAACTTTCTGAGGAGAGAAGGTCTTGAGCAGACCTTTCTCTAAAGTTTTCAGACGGATGGGTTTACCGGCCCCCAGTGGGAAAGACTGTTTAAAATTCAGGAGCCGGTATATGAGGAATTGGTGCGGGAGTTCTTTGCCACCTTTCATTTTGACATGGCTGAGGCAAGGACCGATGTGGGCGGTACCACGATCTATTTCAGGCTGGGGGGTGAGCTAAGGACGTGTTCGGTTACTGAGTTTGGGTGGAGACTTGGGTTGTACGATCAGCATGATACCATTCAGGCAGGGTTCATGCAGAGGTTGTTGCATGGGGAGTCGATGAAGAATGATTTTAGGTGTTCCATGTTTTGGCAGACTATTGGGGATGGGGTGTATACCTCGACCACTGTGGCATCCCAAATCAGGGATCCTAGGGTTCGGTTGACTCATCGTTGCCTCACCTACAGCTTGACAGGGCGTCACAGCTCTCACCACCGTGTCACAGCTTCTGATCTCTTCTACCTGTACACCATCTACTCTAATGATGTTTACTGTAACATCCCGTTTTGGGTTGCTAGCTTTATGCATGGTGGAGTTGGGGAGAGGGAAGGTGACAGGATTTATGGTGGGATGTTTATCACCCGACTGGCTCAGTCTTATGGAGTCCTCAGGCCCGAGGTCATGAGGTATTTGAGTGGTGATAAATGCAGGACGGTGAAGGAGAGGTCCCTGAAGCAGATGGAGGTGATTATGGAGATGCATGACGGGTCCTTTATGTGGTATCACCCAGTTGGAGCTGAGGATGATGATGATGAGGATGATGAGGAGGAGGAGGAGCCCCAGCAGCAGCAGCATGAGGGTTATGAGGCCGGTACAGCTGATTACTACCGGCATATGAGCAGGGGGACTGGCAGGCTCACCAGGGGACCTGGATGGGCCAGGTTGATACGTGGAGGACCAGGGTGGACGAGAGGTTCGACTGGATGTACGATCACACGGTTCATCAGATGCAACATCTTTCTACACGTGATCAGTTGGACACGCATCTGCAGATTGACCCTTTCCCGGGTCGTGAGCAGGATTACCCACCATATGGGTACCACGGGTATCTTCCTCCTGGCTATGACTATCGCCAAGGACCCCCACCCCAGTGATGATGTGATTTGATGTTTTGATGTTTGAACAATTTGATATTTGGTTGTATGTGTTGAAACAATATGGTCTGTAATAATTTAGGGAAGGCATCTGTTTGCCTTAAAACATTTGTTACATTGATTTTATTTATCGCATGCTAGCCTTATTTGATTGCTTTATTTTATTTATTTGCTTTGTGTGTTTATTTGTTTGTTTGTTTGTTTTTATTTGTTTCCGTATGTGTGTTTAATTTTTATTATTATTGATTCATGTTCAAAACTAAAATTGTGAAAATGCTTTATTTTGTTTTTAACTTCGTCTTAACTACATATAAAGGTATTTTGCAAAAGTTAAGAGTAAGGGAAATCTAAATCGGTTTATTAGAACACATATGAACATGAATCGTAATAATATTAAATGAACATACATATTAGTATTTATTTGAGTCAAATGTTTGTATCGAGTCATAATGATGTTTTGCAGGATTTCCAGGAAGTAAGGTAAAGGTTTTTCCAGAAATTTTCCGGAAACTTAAAATGAAAATTTTTGTCAGGTCATTTCTGACGGCGTCAGGGTTTATAACCTGACGGCGTCAGATTTAATTTCCAGAAATTTTTAAAAGTTTTGTTTTTAAAAAAAGTTTTTATTAAAATCTCCAACTTATAATCTCCAGGAATCTGCAAAATTATCATTCCACAAGCATTATATCCTTATATATAGATTTTTCCCGCCGATGTTATGCAGGTTTTCGTGCTTGTTTTCTCAGGTTTAACAGGTTATTTTGGACAAGGAGATGTTTATGGAATCAAGCTTATGGCGATGCATTAGTCATGGAGTTTCAACATTCTCTTTGGAGGAAGATTTAACCGTGTAATTTCATTATCCACCGAACGAATCAGGGGAGTATTTGATTTCATTCTTTTACTTTATGCTTTTACATCTTGTTACTTGAACATTGGGGACAATGTTCATCTTAAGTGTAAGGGGGGGGGGGGTAAAAGTACGATTTTAGAGAATACAATTGCGCTTGATTTTTGTTTGTTTAATAGTAGATGTGTAATAAAACTGAGATAAATACCTGTTAGGGCAATTTTAGTGCCAAATTTAAATTTTTTTACAACATATAGGAGTGAAACTTTGGTCTTAATGAGCGTCTCATGGATAGGAGTTATATGACTAGCACAAAACCGTACCACTAAAAAATTTTCCACCCCAAATATGTGAGGTTCGCCCCTAGAATTGGTAGGAAAAGCATTTATGCTATGATGTGTGTGCCGGTAGCACTTAGATTCTAGAACTTGCGTTAGGACCATTCCAAGGCCACAAGTGAGACTACATTCGTGTAGTTAGATTTACTACATGATAAGAGGCATTAGGATTAACCCATTGTTTTACACCTGTGTTTTTGTTATAAATTACATTGGCTACATTGGTCAAGTAATTCTCCCACACCCTTTGCGTTGTACTCATTTTTAGTACACGATACCCCTAGTACACCCCTCAGAGCCTATCTTTTCGCTTCAACCTTTAAGCATTTTACTTAAAGGAAGAATTTGTTACACCCCACTTAAATGTACACCCAAATCGCCTTAGCCTACCTTGTATGCACTCATTTTTAGTGCATTATTGTTACAACATTTGTTTAAACCCAAGTTAATTATCTAGTTGATTACATGGTTGCTAAGTCGAGTCATATCCTTGTACATATTGTTTTGGGACGATTGGGACTCATGGGTAAAGTACTAGTGTAATGGAGTAATGGGGAAGAACATCATTTATTACCCCCATATGTGCTAAATGTTTTAAAAGTACTCCAAGTTTTTCAATTATCTTAATTCGAGTCATTAGATTAGTATTTGTAAAGTTATGTAAAAGTTCAAGTGTAAGGGGAATGCAATGCCCCTATGATGTATTATTTTGGATGGTAGGGCAAAAGTGTATGCAAAAAAAAAAAAAAAAAAAAAAAAAAAAAAAAAAAAAAAAAAAAAAAAAAAAAATCGAAAAATCAAGAAAAATACAAAAAAAAATGAGAAAAAGAAAAAGTAGAATAAACATACGGACTACCATCCCGTTTCATTTTATGTTTATTTTATGTTTATGTTTGTTATTTTCTTTCATTAGCTTAAGATCGAGTCTAGTCTTGGCTTAGCAACATTGTATAGTACATGTAATTGATCAAGATTTTTAACTCGCCACCAGTAAAATATCCCGTATCCAACAAAACCGTGTTTTCCTTTTCCCTACACCTAATGTTATAACCCATTTAAAAGCCCTCTTTGATAGTTTATCTTAGGTGCTTACGCCTAGTGGAGGAGGTTTTCGATCCTTTCCCAAGCCTATGGTAATCTATTTGCTATGACAGGTAGTGAGAGATATTATCCGTTTTCATTTATGAGATTTATTTTGATGACACTTGAGAGATGTGAGTATCTAAACACTACTTGTGAGGTGCTAGTTTGTAATCTCCGTGCTTATTATGATTAGAGTGGAACGAATATTTGTTGTAATTACTTTTATGTTTGCATTAAATGACCCCTAACTTGTATTTTGATAAGAATAAAAGCGCATTTGCTTGAGGACAAGCAAATCTCAAGTGTAAGGGTATTTGATGAAGCGAAAAGTGTACCGCTTTTAAGGGGTCATTTAAGCCCTAAATCGTATTTATTTGATCAAATATTGCCCTAAATCGTTCCTTTTATCATTTTAGGTACTTTTGAGGAGAAATCTGGAAAAGGAGGCATTTTGGACGTTTTTGGAGCATAAAAGTGAAGAAAACGACAAAGTCTCAAAAATCGGCTAAAAGTTACCTTTGACGGCGTCACAATTTACTCTAGACGGCATCATGCCTTGGCAAGAAAAAGTGGACGTGAAATTTACTCATGATAAGCCAGTGAAAATAGCATGTAAATTCTGACGGCGTCACGCTTTAACTTGATCAAGGGCGTCACGGCTTAAATCAAAGAGGGACGGCGTCACGTACAAGTTCTGACGGCGTCAAGCCTTGATAAGCCAGAATGGATTTTTGAAGAGCTAAAGAGGGACGGCGTCAAGAAGGTCATCCGGGAACCCTAGAAGCGGCGAGGTGACGGCGTCACAATCCATAAGGTGACGCCGTCAGATCCAAAAATCTATATATAGTTTTCTAATTTTTTGTCATTGGAGAGAGCTTAGTGTGTGGAATTTTGGGAGAAAACCCTAAGACGATTTTAGCTTCTTTTTCAAGGCTTTTTGGCTTGAGATATTCCATGTTACATTGAAGATAAGTTATCAATTAATCATTCAATATGTCTATGTGTTGTTTGATTTTATCTTATTCTTGTCTTTTGATTAACATGTTAGGCTAAATTTATCTTGTGTTTGCTTAGATCTAATGAAACCTAGCTATTGATTATTGGTTGTTAGTGTGTTAGTAGTTGTATTGGATGATTGTTTATCTATGTTAGGCTTAAGAAAACTGGCTAACTTCCTATTCGGTAACTTGCTTGAACGTCTTAAGAAACATGAACCAAATGCGTACTAAAGGTTTTTATGGTTGTATTTAATGCACAAGCGAATTCTAGTGATCCCATGTTAGGAGCTTCCTAGCCGGCTCGACATAGGAGTGAAGTAGGAGCTTGTAGAGTTGGGGAAGTAAGTACGCCACCCCACGAATGGTATTAAGGAATACACCCGTCATCCACGCGACTAATACACACTAATTAACCGGTAAAAGATAGTTAGGGAGTAAGGAAATCTAAGTAAACACATTTCTCTACACATAAGTTTCTCACCACATTTTCATTTTTATTTGCATCCGTAGTAATTTTGGGTTAGTTGACTAGCAACTAATTCCGCCCACTCTTTCAAAACCGAGATTTTACTTGCTTTCATAAAAATATAAAAACATAAAAAGAATCTTCCTCAACCCTTAGACCTAATTAGAGTAGTCTTTCACACCTAACGAACACTATTCCCTGTGGAGAACGATCAATCCCCCGTACTTACCACTACACTATACTACATCGGTCAGGTACACTGCCTGGTGGGGTTGTAAGCCTCTTGAGATCCCTCGAGAGGTAAAACCTGTTGTAAGGTTGCAAAACCCACGCATCAGTGAGAGAGGGCATTGAATGCCAAGTTGGGAAGTGGGGGCCCATTCGGTGTATGCCAGAAAGGCTAAAAGAACAAATATTCTTGAATTAAATATGAGTTCAGTTACCAACCTCGGATATTTACTAACTAGATACTTAGAGCATTTAAGTTAGTATTTAATGTCCTTTTTCAGGGCCCTGAATGACTATTCATTCAGTGATGGGCTTTTCAGGGACTTGGGATTAGTCATGATGATTCAGGAATATGGAAAGATTCCTGAGAAGCAAGGATTCAGGAACTTGGGTTTAGTTTCTGAACCCTCAAGATTTCAAGAACTTGGGTTTAGTTCCTGAGGTTGAGGATTAGTGAAATAGTTCACTGACGAACACATTGAGTCAGGGACCTGAGATTTTAAGAATTTACACTTCAGTTGGTAGGAATCAATCAGTGGACTAATTCTCTATATCCAACATTCCTAATTCAGCTTTCAGTCTTGTGAAAGTTGGTTCATCCAAAGGTTTGGTGAAGATATCAGCTAACTGATATTCAGTAGGAATGAAGTGTAATTCAATGTCACCATTCATGACATGGTCCCTGATGAAGTGATATCTGATATCAATGTGTTTTGTTCTCTGATGAAGAACAGGGTTGTTTGAGATTGCAATTGCACTTGTGTTATCACAGAAGATGGGTACCATCTTGTACTGAATTCCATAGTCACTGAGTTGACTTTTCATCCAGAGTACATTTGCACAACAACTAGCTGCTGCAACATATTCAGCCTCAGCTGAGGACAAGGCAACTGATTGTTGCTTCTTGGCACACCAACAGACTAATTTCCCACCAAGTATTTGGCAAGAGCCTGAAGTGCTTTTTCTGTCCATGTTGCATCCAGCATAGTCAGAGTCTGAGTATCCTTTGAGATCAAGTCCTGAGCACTTTGGATAGTATAATCCAAGGTTAGGAGTGCCCTTCAGGTACCTGAATATCCTTTTCACAGCAGTGATATGAGATTCTCTTGGGTCAGATTGATATCTGGCACATAGACATACTGAGAATTGAATATCAGGTCTTGATGCAAGTAGATACATCAGTGTTCCTATCATTCCTCTAAAGAGAGTTTGATTTACTGGTTTACCAGTTAGATCAGGACCAAGGTTGTTTGGGGGAACCATGGGAGTTTTGACTGAGGCACAGTCACTGAGATCATACTTCTTCAGTAGATTCTTTACATACTTATCTTGACTGATAGTGGTTCCTCTATCAGTCTGCTTGACCTGAAGACCAAGAAAGTATGTCAGTTCTCCCATCATGCTCATTTCAAACTTCTTTGCCATTAGTTTTTCAAATTGTTTGCAAAGTTTGAGACTTGTTGAGCCAAAGATGATGTCATCAACATACACTTGTACTAGTATGACATCATTATTTGTCTTATAGATAAACAATGTGTTGTCTATCTTGCCTCTGACAAATTTGTTTTGGATTAAGAAGGCTGAGAGAGTCTCATACCATGCCCTGGGAGCTTGCTTCAGTCCATAAAGGGCTTTGTTAAGCTTACAGACATGATCAGGAGACTCATGGCTTTCAAATCCAGGAGGTTGCTCAACATAAACTTCTTCTTTCAGTGAGCCATTTAACAATGCACTTTTAACATCCATTTGGTACACCTTGAAGTTCATGTATGTAGCAAAAGCAAGGAAGATCCTGATGGCTTCCATCCTTGCTACTGGTGCAAATGTTTCCTCATAGTCAATGCCTTCTTGTTGATTAAAGCCTTTGGCTACAAGTCTGGCTTTGTTTTTAATGACTATCCCATTTTCATCAGTTTTGTTTTTGAATACCCATTTCATGCCAATGACTGAGACATTCTCAGGACATTTGACCAAGGTCATTACCTTGTTTCTGTCAAATTGTTCCAGTTCATCATGCATGGCCTGAACCCAACTTGGATGTTTAAGTGCTTCTTTAACACTTTTGGGTTCAATAGTGGAAATGAAGTCCACAAATAGGCATTCATTGGATGAGGCTGCTCTTAGACTAGCAGCCATGCTCCTGGTGAGCATGCCTTCAGTAGGTTCTCCAATAATATTGACAAGTTCAATGTCCTGAGACCTAGTCCAACTTTCTTGAGGTCCTGGATACTGATTTGAACTTGTGGAGGCCTGATTGGGTAGAGGGTTTGGTTCTGGAGTAGACACATGATCATTGACAGGATCTTGAGTGTCTATCAGATCACTAAGATTGTTTGGATCTTGAGTATTTTGAGCAGGATGATTGATGTCATCAGTGTGTGTATGTGCCTGAACAAACTCAGTGATGGTAGGGTTAGGTAGGTTGTGGGGGTTTATGTAATAGGAGAGATTAGCATCATCTTGATACTGAGTAGTAGAATTGTTTTCAGACAGATATTCATCAGGAGGATATCTTGAAGAATTATCAATTCCTATCTCTTCTACTGAGGCAGTTGAGAACCTGATAGCATCAGTGCTCTCATCAAAGGTAACATGAAATGTTTCCTCAGTCTGCTGTCTCCTTGTGTTGAACACTTTAAAGGCTTTTGAGATAAGTGAGTATCCCAAGAAGTATCCATCATCAGCTTTTGCATCAAATTTCCCTAGGTGATCCTTGTGATTATGAATAAACACAGGACACCCAAAGACATGAAAGTAGCTGATGTCAAGGATTCTTCCTTTGAATAACTCATATGGGGTTTTCCCATGTCTCTTGACAATTATGGATCTGTTTTGTGTATAACAGGCAGTTTTGACTGCATCAGTCCAAAAATGGTTGGAAAGGACTGATCCACATAGCATTGTCCTAGCAGCTTCAATAAGTGTTCTGTTTTTCCTTTCAGCAACACCATTTTGTTCAGGTGTGTATGGAGAGGAAAAGTTTTGGGAAATACCTTTCTCATCACAAAAACATTCAAGTTCACTATTTTTGAACTCAGTCCCATTGTCAGTTCTAATTTGTTTGACCTTAATGTCATTTTGATTTTCAATGTTCCTGACAAAGGACATGATTGTTTCAGCTGCCTGACTCTTTTTGATCAGGAAGAATACCCAGGTGTATCTTGAGTATTCATCCACTATGACCAGAGTATACTTCTCATGGTTAATAGACCTTGGACTGATAGGTCCAAATAGATCCATATGGAGAAGATGTAGGCAGTTCCTGATGGAAAAGTTGGTTTTGGTTTTAAAGGATGCTCTGTGATGTTTACCTTTTTCACAAGCTGAGCATGGTTTATCCTTAGAAAACACAAGAGATGGTAAGCCAAGGACCTTGTTTTGTTTTACAAGATTGTTTATGTTCTTAAAGTTCAGGTGGGTAAGTCTCTTATGCCAAAGCCAGTTGAGTGTATCAGTGGCCTTAGCAAAGAGACAAGTTCCATCCTGAGTTAGACTGGACATGTCTAATACATAAACATCTTGTCTTCTTGGTGCAATGAGGACAATTTCCTTATTTGCATTGAAGATGGTTCCTTGCTTATCATCAAACTGAACTATGTATTTTGCATCACATAGTTGACTGACACTGATCAGATTATACTTAAGACCATTTACATATGCTATCCTAGTAAAGACAATACCATTGCAGTTTACTGAACCATAACCTTCAGTGAGACATGATGAATTATCAGCAAATATCACTTTGGGTCCTGATTCTTCCACATATTTGTGCAGACATTCCTTAACACCAGTCATGCTCCTTGAACATCCACTATCTAGATGCCAAACAGGCTCCCTGGCATGCTTCTGCACAATTAGTAAACTAGGTCAGTTCTTTCTAGGACTCCATTTCATGGAGGGTTTGGTATTGTAGGTCTTTATGAAAGTATTAATTGATTCATGGTCAGAGGTTGAGTGGACTAAGCTACCACATGTTTTGCATTTTGTTGAAGGGGTACCCTCAGTAGTCTGAGAGGATTGTTTCATTCCTCTTTTTGACTGAATGACCTTCTCTTTTCCTGAGGATTTCTGAGTGGAACTTCCACTGGATCCACAATGTTTGTCATATTGAAAATCCACAGGGTGGTGGTCATTGAATCCACACAAAGGGCTGGGTGGAAAAGGCTTGGCCTTTTGCTTCTGTTTCTGCTTAGAATCAGAAGGGTAGTTCAGGCACTGAGCCTTAAGTCCTGAAAAGTATGACATGACTGAGCATTGTTTATGATCAGAAGTCCTGTGATCTTCCTTCTTGCAAATCGTGCAATAAAGGACTCTATAGCAATCATCAGTGAGATGATTTGTATAGTTGCATAGCTCACATCTTTTCAGGGGTTTTGTGGGTTTGGGTTTGGTCTTTGAGGAAGTTGGTTTTTGTTCCTTCTTGGATTGAGAGGATTTCTCAGAAGATGCAATCTTCTCTCCTTGCTTCCTGACCATTTCAGCCAACTGATCAAATTTTGATTCAGGGCTTTGGGTTGATACTTCAGAAGGGACTGAAGTTGATGAGTCATCAGTATTTACTGAGACATCAAGGTTTGCTCTCTTCAGGATGGTTGTTCCCCTTCCTGATCTCTCCTTTGGAGAGTGTGGTGAGAAGACCATAGGTGGGAGGCCTAAGTTAGGTGAAGCACCCTGAAGGGTATTCAGTGGAGGAAGTGGAGGGTATGATTCTGATTCAGACTCATCCAAGGACTCAGTGAGTGGTTCAATGAGTTCAAGCTTACTGAGTTTTTCAGTGAGTCCAAGCATATTTTTCAAAGCCTGACTTTCAGGAAGCAAGATCTTTCCAGTCTCAAAGTTTGGTAACTTACTGACTGGGTTGTCCCTGACAATCCAGTCATTTGACTTGGGAAGTAATTCTTGCTCAAAAGATATGCCAGCTGGAACAAAGTTCATTTCATTTTGACATACAGTTGGATCAACCATAAGAGGGTCAATACCAATGGTTTTCTGAGAGATTAATCCCACAGTGTCAAAAACCTTAGGGTTCTTCTTGGTCCAGCTTTGAATGATAGCCTTTTCTTTGTTAAGTTCAGTTTGAAGGACTTGGTTTTGTTTCAAAATCTCAGTGTTCTGAATCTGTAGAGTTATTGTTTCAAGTTTGGCTTGCTTAAGTATAAGCAGTTCATCTCTACATTTGTTTAATTCTGACACAATATTGTTATATTTTGAAAGCAAGTTAAGCCTTTGTTCTTCAACAAACTTTAAATCAACACAAATATAATTCATGTAAGACTGCCAATCAGAATCATCATCCATAGAAAGTAAAGTAGTTACCTTCTTCATGGTGATGTTGACCCACTCTCCATTTCTAGCATGGCCTTTTCCCACAGCCACCTGATCCTCTTCAGAAAGTGCCATCAGTGCACTAACTCTTATTTCCTCATCTGAGGAAACCTCTTCATCATCCCAATCATATGCTTCAGCTATTAAAACCTTGTTCTTTGTCTGAATAGGTTTAGATGTTTGAGCAGCCTGAGACAATATGGGGTTAGTTTCAAGAAGTGCAAGTTTAGATTTGATATTCCTATATTTTGTTTCAAAATCCTTTTGACCCTTGTTTTGGAATTGTTGGGTGGACTGAAACATTTTAGGTTGAAACTTGCTAGTTCCTGAAAATTTGTAAGAGGGTTCTGAGATAGTTTTAGAATAACAGTCCCTGGCAAAATGACCCTTTTTACCACATTTAAAGCATTCAGTGGTCTCATTTGCTTTTGATTTTGTAAAGTTGGACTGATTTCTTTTGATGAAACGTTTTGAACTAGCAAGGAGTGCCCTTTCTTGGAATTCCAAGTTTAGATCATTCAGGTATTCCTCATCAATTCTTTCATCAATTTCTTCTTCAGAATCTTCTTGAGTATCCTGCACAACACCATTAGAATAGAAAGCAGTTGATATGGGTGTGGAGGTTAAGGCCTTTTTGGACTCAAAAGCTTTTGAGTCAGGATATCTCCTTGAGATCAAGTTGTCTTCATAGACAAACTTCCCATAAATTTCAGGGAGCTCAAGGGTCTGAATGTGGTTAGCATTCCTCAGGCCTTGTGAGAAGTTGAGCCACTTCTCAGGGAGACTGTTGACAAAGCCAACATTTGTCTCATGTTTGGTCAGTACAACACCATCGTTTGATAATTCATTTATCAAAGTTTTGTATCTGGTGTAGGTCTGTGAGAGACTTTCAGAGTCTTTTGCCCTGAAAGTATTATACTCAAGTTTAAGGTCCATGACCCTATTTTCCTTGGTATCTGAGGGACCCTCAAAGCTGTTAACCAAGTCATCCCAAGTTTGCATGGCTGTTAGACAGTTGATGACTGATTCCATTATATCGTCAGGAAGACATGATATAAGGATGCTTTTCAGGCGTTGGTCTTGATTGACCACCCTCCTCTCATCAATGGTCCATTGGGCCTCAGGCTTGTTTAGCCCTGTGGCTGTCTTAGGGACAAATGGGCCATCCCTGATACAGGTGATGTAGTAGGGTTCCATACCAGTAAGATAGCAAATCATACGCTTCTTCCATTTGCTAAATTTCCCAGCTTCAAGTCTGGGTGCAACAGCTGAGTAGCTGCCACCCTTTTTGTCGACTAGCTGGGGTACATTGATATCAGCCATAGTAGGATCTTGGTTTTAAAAACCTAGAGCACTCTTGGTTAGTTTAAAAGATTTTATAAACCAGAGGCTCTGATACCACTTGTTGTTCCCTTTACACGATTAGAGTTAACTAGAAAGTTAATCTATTTCGTGTTATGACTAATACAATGTTTAGGATTAATTTTAACAGTTATAAAACGTGAGTATAAAAAACAACAATATTTTTCAACGTTTAAATTCTTATTAGAAATAATTCCAAGAATCTATACCCAAGTGTTTTGCGGAACAAACACTTGGGATTGAATAGACAAGGGTATGGGGTGTCTCCTATCGAAACTCAAGTTTTGCTTGAGTGGTAACAATATACCCACTGAGCTATCTCAGTGAGTTGTATACTCTTTGTAGGAGAGAAGTTTCTTTGCAAAAGTTCAAGACTTTAAATATACAAAGCACACTTTAACTTCTCTCACATCTGATCTATTTATACACAAGTAATCTAAGTATAAGTGATTAAATATAATACAAGTTGTTGAGGTTGCGTGTCTGAAAATTACAAATAGTAATCGTCATTTCCAAGAACCAATAGGAAAGGGCCAAGAAGACTTTGGGAGTTGTTGGCTGACACTCCATGACTTTTAGCCGCAATAGGGAAGGTTGGATCTGACAAGAGAAGAGTGTTGGGTTTACACTCTTATCTTCTCAGATCTTTTCCCTATCTTTCCCGCCTTTTCTTCAGGCTATGGTTCCTCAGTCTTCAATCACTTTGTTATTGAGGAGACTGGGGTTCAGTGAGTTCTTGTCCAATACTCACTGAACCATCATCTTCTTCTTTGGCTTAAGTCTGACTCAGAGAGTACCGCCTTCCTGAGAAGTGAATCCTTCTTCTTGAATTCGTCTTAAGCATCTTGAAGATGACTCACTAAGAGGCTGTTCTCTCAGTGACTTGAATTGTTCTCGGTTTAAGTTTAACACTTAGTTAATTTGTGTCCAAATCATGTTTTACGTATTCTTGGGTTTTACATAACCCAACACTCCCATTCGTAGATCCTCAAGATCTGTAAAATCTCCTGAACGTCTATGTTTAAACGTAGAGTGCGAGGAAACTATACTAGGGGATCTTGATGAACCTACTAGTTATAGGGCTGCCATTAATAGTCCTGAGAAGGATAAATGGCAGGTTGCTATGAATGGGGAAATGCAATCCATGAGAGACAATGAGGTCTGGATTGAAGTAGACCTTCCTCCCAATGCTAAGGTTGTCGGGAGTAAGTGGCTCTTCAAAAAGAAAACGGACATGGATGGCAATGTACACACCTATAAAGCTCGTTTGGTAGCTAAGGGCTTCACCCAAACATATGGTGTTGACTATGAGGAGACCTTTTCTCCTGTAGCTGACATTAGAGCTATTAGGATTCTTATAGCCATAGCTGCACACTATGACTATGAGATTTGGCAGATGGATGTCAAAACCGCCTTCTTGAATGGTCGCCTAGATGAAGACATCTATATGGCACAGCCTGAGGGGTTTGTGAATCCAAAATTCCCTAACCGTGTATGCAAGCTTCAAAGATCCATTTATGGATTGAAGTAGGCATCACGACAATGGAATAAGAAGTTTGATGAGGAAATCAAGAAGTTTGGATTTACTCAGAATTTCGATGAGCCATGTGTATACCACAAAGCTAGTGGGAGTGATGTTATTTTCCTAGTTCTTTATGTTGATGACATATTGATCATGGGTAAAAACATTCCAAGTTTACAAGAGGTGAAAGCCTATCTTGGAAAATGTTTTTCCATGAAAGATCTAGGGGAAGCAGCATACATTCTAGGAATCAAGATCTATCGAGATAGATCTAGGCGGTTGATTGGTTTAAGCCAGAGTGCTTACATTGACAAGATATTGAAGAGATTCAATATGCAAAACTCCAAGAAGGGATTTTTGCCAATGCAAGTAGAACATGGCTTGAGTAGCAAAGCTTGTGCTTCAACACCTGCAGAGGTGGAACGCATGAAAAGAATCCCTTATGCTTCGGATGTGGGATCGATTATGTATGTGGTGCGATGTACAAGGCCCGATGTGGAATTTGCTCAAAACATTACCAGTCGTTATCAGCAAAATCCAGGTGAACTCCACTAGACTGGTGTGAAACATATTCTCAAGTATTTGAGATCTACGAGAGATATGTTTTTAGTGTATGGGGGAAATCCAGAAGCAGAATTGTGTGTTACAGGTTACTGTGATGCATCGTGGAAGTGTGATAAAGATGATACGAAGTCGCAGACGAGATATGTCTTTGTCATCAATGGAGGTGCTGTAGATTGGAAGAGCAAGAAGCAGAGTACGCTGGCGATGTCTGCTACAGAAAGTGAGTATATTGTTGATGAACTCAAATAAGTACAATTTATTATCATCATTTATCCTATTTATTTGACTTGTTTTATTATATTATCTATGAGAATCGATACATTAATGTTTACTTTAGTAATTCTCAGGTAAAAACAAGCATTATGTGAAACTTGGCGATTTTGGACTAATTATGGAGCAAAACAAGCAAGATGTCAAAAGCCTACTGAAATCCAGAAGATCAAGCTCGTTCTACTCCAGATACGCCGCAATATACTTCTAACATACGGCGTATCACTATCAAGATTTCACAAGTTACGATCCAAGTACATGCGCCGCATACAAAGACCAAGATACGCCGCATCTGAAGACGGTGTACGAATATTCCTGAATATATTAATCTTGGACCCCACGCGAAGTTAAGTCAATGCGCCGCATCTATCAACTCTATGCGCCGCATCTATCCCTCAGACAGAAACTATAAATACCCCAAGGCCAGACGAATTTGGAGAGCTTAGTTTTATAAAAAGACCGAAGACCACAAAACCCTAGAGCCGAATTCAGACGACCAAGCAGCACAAGACACACCTAAACAAAGATACAAGAGCTGTAAGAAGGTCCTGCATGTATTCAATTCATTAAGTAGTTTTGTTTTATTGTATTAGTACACTTTAATTCATCAGGATTGATGGGCTTGTATCATGTGACTACGGAAAATCATGCACACCCCTTAATATTGCTTTCCCATTAATTAAAGTTTATATGTTGATGTCTTTGGTGACTTTTATTAGTGCATTGATAACCTCTGTGTCTAGCTGAGCATTGCTTGGGTCGCCATGCCCCTTCCTCGCCTATTTGTTTTAGCGTCTCTTAAATAAATAGGATAGACATAAGTAATCATTAAGGGTTTACTCGCCAATAAGGTTAGAGCCAACGAGAAAGGTTTAATTATATACACTTCATATAAGACTAGTAATAAAACAAGTGACAAGCTACTTAATTATCAGGACAGGTCTTCTTATTGTCTCGAGTATCTATCTGTGTACGTGTGTGCTAATCGCTGATTCGTGCTCATTAGTTTAGTTTACTATTTAATTATAACCAAACCGTGCCAGTCTCTCAGGCTGAACCCCCTTGCGTTAGATTAGGTTGTATAGCTAACTTAGGATATTAAAATACTGATTAGAATAACTAGATAATACGTTCCACTCTTAGTGATCGACACTCTACTTACCATTATATTCATACTGACCGGGTACACTACTCATTAAGTTTGTGTGTTATTGATAAGTCGGCTAAATATAAATTTAAAACTTGAGTAGGCATTAATACTGCTAAACCGCAATGACACGCGCACGCATCAATTGCCGCCTCAGAAGCCGCAATGGAAGCTGTCTGGATTAGGAAATTCGTTAAGAGGCTTGGAGTGATGCCCTCAATCGAAAAACCTATAAAAATGTATTGTGACAACTCAGCCGCAGTTACATTTGCCAATGAGCCTGGAATTATGAAGGGCACCAGACACTACCCGATCAAGTACCACTATGTTGGAGAAAAAGTGGAGATTAAAGAGATTGAATTACTCAAAGTTCACACAAATGACAACTTAGCAGATCCATTAACGAAAGCATTACCAGGTGGAAAGCTTAAAGAACTTTCAGAGGGTATGGGGCTTCGTATGGCTGATAGTTTCATGCAAATCTGTGATTAGTATTTGATAATGGGATGTTGTAAAACAGTTATTATTTTAATGAAATAAAATACGGTGTAATGTTTATTTATCATTATCTTAATAATATATCCTATATTTGCATGTTTATATCCATGAATATATTGGTATATATTCTAAATTGTCCGTTGTCGATTAATGATATGGGAATATCATTAAATTAAGACAAATGTGAGGATTGGTAGAATATACTGTAAGGTTGAGATGCCAATATCACATGATATTCAAGTATTGGAATATAGGACTATCCCGACTTCATGAGTTTACTTTATGGATCTTGTCATTAAGTAAATCATGTATATATTTATCCTTAGACTTGAGATGCCAGATAATTGTTCATACATGTAGTGCATTTCTGTGACTCAATTTAACGCTATACGTAACTGGTAGCTATACGGATTGTTTTCGGAAGTGTTACAAAGTGTATGAGTTATGCTCGCAGTCAATATGGGATTTGTTCCTTCAAATTTAATTTGAAGTTTAATACTACTGGGCCCCTCGTGGGATTAATAAGATGTTTGTGTGGCCACACCCATGATCTCCCCTGACTAGTTCAGAAGATATGGTAATCTTATTGAATCATAAATAACGAGAAACAGAATTATTAATAAAGAATGACATAGATCCATATCTTTATTAATGTAGTATTAGAAACAAAATGATAAGTATGATGATTATAAAATCATCAGGGTGGTTTTGTCCAGGAGACCACACACCCGAGTTGTTCTAGGGGCATTGGCGTGTTGCTAGACGCTAACCAATGTCATTACACTTTTAATAGATTTCCAAGTGGGAGCTGTTAGAGTTAAATGGAAAAATATTAACGTGTATGTCTAGATTCGAACACGGGACCGAGGGATTGCACACTTTACGTATGATGATCAAGTAAATAATTAATGGGATAATTACCAAAATAGCCCAAACACAAATGGGCGGTTCCCTATCTAACCCGAAATCCAAAAATAATTGTGTTGCCCAGGGCAACCAGCATTTTTTGGGGCAACCGAAGGATTTCCAGTGTATTTTTTGGGCAACAATCGCCCTTTTTTGGGCAACTGGGGGCATTGCCCAGGGCAACCGGGGTAGAAATATCCCATTTGGGTTTTGGGCTATTTTAGTAATTATCCCATAATTAATATATGTATTTATTATATGTATTAATTATTTGGACACGAAATGAAACATAACGGACGTTATGTAAACTAACGGTTTTGACTAACGACTGTTAGGGAATAGTTAAAGGACTTTAAGTGAAAAAGGGATTGGAAGGATCTAGAATCCTTGGAGGACACTCCATAACCGATGGGCCTTATGGGTTCTAAACCCAAATCGTGTGCCTTATTGCCCAAGATAGTAATTCACTATATATACAATTGTAAAGGTTATGTGTCAAGGAAATCTTACACATGGACTATAACCTTTAATTGTTTATTCTCTCCTTTATTTTCTTAAAACTGGTTGACAGCTTTTATAAAGTGTCGAACTATTGGTTTTATTAATTAACAAAGTGTTTTGGTTAATTAAGTGTCTAATCACTAGCATCATTGCTTGATCGGTTATAGTACGTGTGTACAAGAGTTCGGTAATTGCTCACTATAGCAATTCTCTTGGATTGTGGAACAAAACGGTAAAGGGTTCCACGTTAATCCATCTTTATTGATCTTGTGATTAGAAGAGAAGAATTGATCCTTGTTCTTGCTAGGATCTCGAGGTAATTCTAATTTACTTTTATGTAATTCTTTATACGTGTTAAATACGATCTTGCTTCCGCTATATGTGCACTCTTGATGTGTTTATTTAATTAGATGTAGATCATGCTAGTTAAATTCCAACAGATGATTCAAGCTGGGTAGAAGCTATGCAAGAGGAGCTTCTTCAGTTCAAGATTCAGAAGGTATGGGTGCTAGTTGATTTACCTAAGGGTGTAAGGGTAATTGGCACTAAATGGGTTTTCAGAAATAAAAAGGATGAAAGGGGCATAGTGATTAGGAATAAGGCTAGATTAGTAGCCCAAGGGTACACACAAGAAGAAGGGATAGACTATGAAGAGGTTTTTGCTCTAGTAGCAAGGATTGAAGCCATTAGGTTATTTTTGGCTTATGCTTCATTTATGGGCTTCATAGTTTATCAAATGGATGTCAAGAGTGCTTTTCTATATGGTACTATTGAAGAGGAGGTATATGTCTCACAAACTCCAGGGTTTACTGACCCAGATCATCCAGACAAAGTGTACAAAGTAGTTAAGGCTCTTTATGGCCTTCATCAGGCACCAAGAGCATGGTATGAAACACTGGCTTCCTACTTAATTGCAAATGGATTTCAAAGAGGCAAGATTAATCAGACATTATTCATCAAGAAGCACAAGAATGATCTTTTGCTAGTGCAGGTGTATGTGGATGATATCATCTTTGGATCTACAAGGAAGGAGATGTGTTTGGAGTTTGAGAAGCTTATGCATGATAAATTTCAGATGAGTTCCATGGGGGAACTTACATTCTTTTTGGGTCTGCAAGTTAAGCAATCATGTGAAGACATATTTATTAGCCAAGATAAATATGTTGCTGAGATTCTAAGGAAAATTCAATTTGCTGATTCAAAAGTAGCAAGCACACAATGGACTCTGAGAAGCTACTTCTTAAAGATTTAGATGGAGAAAATGTAGATGTACACACATACAGATCTATGATAGGCTTTTTGATGTATCTCACATCATCAAGAACTGATATCATGTTCTCTGTTTGTGCTTGTGCAAGATTTCAAGTAACTCCAAAGGTTTCTCACCTCACAGCTGTCAAGAGGATTTTTAGATATCTCAAGGTTCAACCTAGGTTGGGTCTATGGTATTCTATGGAATTACCTTTGACTTGGTAGCATTTTCAGATAGTGATTATGCAGGTGCAAGCTTGGATAGAAAGTCAACAACTGGAGGATGTTAATTCCTTGGGTGTAGACTTATCTCATGGCAGTGTAAGAAGAAAACAATTGTGGCTACTTCAACAACTGAAGCTGAATATGTAGCTGCTGCAAGTTGCTGTGGTCAAGTCCTATGGCTTCAAAACCAACTTCTTGACTATGGGTACAATTTCATGAACACTGTCATACATATTGATAATAGTAGTACAATTTGCATAATTAAAAATCCAGTGCAATACTCTAAAACAAAACACATTGAAATTAGACATCATTTTATTAGAGACTACAATGAGAAAAAGTTGATTCAAGTTCTTAAAATTGATTCTGATAATAACTTTGCAGATCTTCTCACAAAAGCTTTTGATGTTGGAAGGTTTCAGTACTTGGTAGAAAGTATTGTGATGCTTAATCCTCAATGATTTAAAACTCTGTGTTTTTGTATATAAATTTTTGTTTGTACTGCTAGCATTGTTAATTACTACTTTTACTGAAAAGTTTGTACTGCTAGTACAAATTTTGTTTGTTAAGTTCATATTGTTAGTCATATGATTCTACTGCTATAAGACAAATGTTTTTGCATTTTGTTTCTTGGTTTTGGACTAACAATTACAGGTATGAACATTTGAGCACAAAGGAAGTTTCAAGTGAAATGGAAGCAGCAGAATGATTATCTCAGTTCCTGACATAATGGGTTTATGATGGACTGAGTTTGGGAATTCATTAACAAAGGTTTACACCTAAATTAATTGATTCTTTAAAACTTCTTTCTTGAAACCTGATTATGATGTTTCACATTGACTTGATGGCTCAGTTGGTCAGATAGTAACTGACTCAACTCACTTTCTATCATTTTATACTTTTAAGTATAATGAGCAAGTCTAAGGACATCTGATAGAAAGAACAACGAACAAATGTGCATCTAACACTTGTGTTAGAAGACACAATTGTCATGAGCTGGAAAACCTGTCAAGAAAGCCCTTTGAATGAGTTTATCTTTACACAGGCAGTTATTTATAACTGAAAACATTGGTTCTCACACAACCAGAGGTTAAGTTAAACCGAATTCTTGATTAAGTGTCTGTTACATACTTAATCCCTTCAAAATGGTTGAGAGCAGTATGATTTTTCATCATAAAATCATATTCATACTGCTAAGTCAAAAGTTTCTTTAAAAGGATTTTCAAAGTGGCTCAGAATAACCATCAAATGGTGGATAATGAGTCAATGCCCCATGAATCACCTCTCATAGGAGTTAACACACCTAGAAGTGATAAGGGCAGCATATAAACTCTTAAGGAATTGATGGCAACATGTACAACATTGTCTGAAAACATGTTCTAATTGGTAAATCAGATGATGGTGAGAGATCTTCCAAACAGGGTAGGAAATCATAAATCTCAGGGGAGGAAATATTTTGGTACATGGTGAGAGATCTTCCAATCTCAGGGGAGGAAGATTAACCAATAAGGGAAGAAAAGATTGTGGTTGTGTTTGCTCAGAATCAGGGGAGGAAACTCAAATTGATCAAGTTAAAGAAAAGACAAGAGCATACAAGATGATGATGTCAGCTTTTTGAGAAGCTAACATTTCTTATTATTCAGCCAATAATAAGAACAAGCATTCAGTTGATGGATGCTGGAAATAAACTTTTTCAGTTGATGGATACTGGGAATAAGCTCTTCAAATGAAGATTCTGGAGTGTTATATATATTCAGAAGGGATGAAGCATTCAAATGGAGAAAGTTCTATCTAGGAGCTTTCAGTTTCAATTTCAGTTCACTACGTTTGTTCATCACTTGCAAAGGTATGATGGAAGATGATTTGACTTCTTGGAACAAGCATCCAAGATACACAGCACCATTGCCTCTTATAATTCCTCCATCCAAGGAAATTACACCATCTTTTATTCAAAGTACTACTATTGTTCAAGACAAAGAAAGATGATGTTATTACTGAAAGAGATTCATAGAAGGTAGATGAGTTAGACAGAAAGATATTTAAACTTGAAGAACAGATGAAAGCTCAGATCAAGAGTCTGACTGTGAAGTGTTTGAAAGATCCTCACAATCAAAATTTAATTCAGAAGAAACATGTTGATTAGGGAAATCACATGTTTAGGGGAGGATTGTTGGGAATTAAATGTTCTAAAGATTAGTATCGGGAATTAATCTTTCACAAGGTCAGTTCTGCTAAAAGAAATACTCTAAGTGTCATTCTACTGCTAGTGTATTTCATTCTACTGCTAGTATTAGAGATTCTGCTGCCGCAAGAATTCTACTGCTAATGCAAAAGATACTGCTGTTGAAGAGATAAGTGTCGCGTATTCTACTGCTAGATGGATAAGTATACAAAGATATTTTGTGTATAAAAGTCAAAGATATACGGTAGATAATATCTTGATAGATGTTCAGTCAACAAGTTGTGTACACAGATACAAGTTGTATCTTAAGGACTGACACACTCAAGCAAAGCAAGTAGTTCGACAAGACTTATCATTTATTGTAAAGATCTTCTTTGGACTATAAAAAGAAGATCTTAGACTAGATATTCATATGCTTAACTGAGTGCTTAATTCATATGCTTAGAATATCTATCAAGAACAAAGAACATAACTTATCATAGAAATCATAAGTCATAGAAACATATAGATTCAAGGTTTGTAACCCTAGTGATAGTGAAGATCACTCGTATTATTATCTTAATAATATTGAATCGTTTGGTGTTAACATTGTGTGTTCATTGTTCATTACTCAAGCATTACTTTCCATTTCCAATAACCATATAACCTTCTAAGTGTGGTTAAGTAGATTCCGCATACTTAACCATATTAATTCAAAGTATCACATACACAAGTTACAAAGGACTTACATCCTCAATAGTGTATCGAATCCTCACACACACTCTTAACGTCCTCGACATCTCTTATCTTCTCTATTTCTCGTCTACGACTTTTTCTTGTCTCTTCTCGCCATAAACATGATTGACTTCTAGCCTACCCGATGCAAGTCTCGTATTTGATCCTCGTCTCATCTACATCTCATATATTTCTTCTGTCTCGACTCTATTCTTACTCCACATTCAGCGTGTCATCAACCTCCTTACTCTAAATGAGTCTCTCCTACTTCTTCTGTCTCGATTCTTATCAATACCCATTCCCCTAGACTACTCGTGCGTATTGTGTCTCCTCCATTTCCTCTATTTCGTGTCTAGATGTATAATTTTTTGTTTCTGAGAGTCCTCAACAAAATACCTTTTCTAAAAACTAAAAATTGGAAAACCAGTCAAAATTTTCTATCTTTCAAAATCCTCTTACTGGCGACGGTCCCGTCAACGGTCCCTTATAATTAAAGGACCGTCCCATGTTTTTCAATGGTAACCCGTTTTCCTTCACATTTGCAGAAAACTAAAATCAATTAACTCTCCCTACAACAGCAGTAACGAAAACAAACCAAAACCACCCAAATCCTAAATTACTTCACTAAAACTAAAATTAAAGGTTTCAAATTCAAGCATCATCAATCCATCATTTCTTCTAATCAACTATTGTAAGTCATCTCATCAAATTTTTCATAATTCAATTTTACGGTTTACTAGAACTTGAAATTAAAATTGGGGATCTTCAATTCTTCATAAAATTGTTTGAAATTAACAACTAAACTTAACAATGTACAACCCTTACAACTCACTTAGATGTAATTGTATGAATTTTGAAAAAGGTTAAATCATTTGATAATCCCCAATTCAATTTGATGTAGCTAATCACATTTTGGAACGTAACAAAAACGCAATTAAACATTGTTAATACATATAAAAAACGTTTTCATAACCATGCATTAACACGGGTCAAATTTTTACAAAGTTTTTAATGACAAATAAAACTAAACTAAACCTTTTTCTATTAGTTTAAAACCGAAGTCATAAAATGTAACACCCCGAAAATCGTAATGAAGCAGCGGAAGTCTAATTGGGGTATTACATCTCAGATCATTGACATAATTATAGAAAACGACTCGAAAGAGACGTTTTGAGAAAATTTAGTTATCATTCATCAAATAAAATCAGAGTTTTCAACAACGGTTCCATAACATTTAATAGTACAAAGTGAAAATGTTTAAGTTAAAATGAATGATAACATTGTTTTGGACGTCGTCCAAAAGGGGCCCTAATCCACTCCGTGCCATTTATGCTTCTTAGATACCTGAGATAAAACATGCTAAAAGGGTCAACACAAAGGTTGAGTGAATCCATAGTGTTTTATTTGTAATAGTTTGAACACAAGTCAGATAGTAGTAAAAATTAATGATATCACGGTGTAACGTATATATTGCCCTAAGCCTCATGACACGCAAACCTTAACATTGGTGTGTAATAATAAATGATATAAATAGCCCACATCATAAAATGATGTAGGTGATAATGCCCTCGTCGTAGGAGTTTTGCCAGACTCTTAATTCGAATAAAGTGCATTTGTCTATCAATCCGGCTAACACTATGGCTATCTATCCGGCTAGTACAAATGGGTCGTCAACTTCCAATAGATCTATTCACTGAATTCGCGTTCACTCACAAGTGATTAATGGTTCATGATATGAGGGACTTTTTGGCAAGGTGGTAACTTAGGCAATATTAACCTAGCAATATCAATCAGGATAGCATACAGAAAATACTTGTGTTCAGATTTATAGCATGTATCTCCCCACGGGATTTGAAACACATAGTAAAAGTGGGACTATGAACTCACCTCAGTGTAGTAGTAGTCTGAAATGCAATAGAGTCAAATGGTAGGTTGTAGTTCTGACGCGTGACCTAGATTAGTATGGCATAATTTATTTTGCAGTTCTGATTTAAGATTCGAGGAACGTAAATAAGTTTAAAAGTTTTCAAAACGCTTTTGTTATCGTTGCTGGTGTGGCAGCATTTAAGTTTGAAGATAGTTTACTAAGTATTGGCTCATTGGAGTGTATAAGCGGACAAACGATTTAGACAAGTAAACTTTCGAATTGACAAAGATTGAAAACTACGCACGAAGGAAAATAACTATGGAATGTCAACGTGAGCGATATATAGAATAGTTGGCGTTTAACGGAGAGTATGGGTGTATATATATATTTTCATACACATATACGTGCGGTCTTCGTGGAAAAGAAAAATGTGAAGTCGGAAAGTTTTCACCAACATATGGTGAGATATAATACGAGATGTTTTTCCAAATATGTATATATGTACTGTTTTACTAATCATTCTAGTAGAGCAACATATTAGATTTTTATAGGAAATCTCCACGTCAAGTTTTTGTATAAAAAAAATATTGTGGCGTCGTCTAATATATCGTGACGTTAAAGTATAAGATTGTCAAGTTTTATTTGTAACATATATACCAACAATCTAGATCTTAATATCGCGGCATTTAGTCATTGTCAAGTTTTGTTATAAGTTGTCGTCTTGGTTTTAGGATAATTACAAGTTTATAAAAATATATCGAGTCGTGTGAATATGAGTCGAGGAGGGGGAGAATGGGCCACGGCCCATTCAAAATAGTGAAACCGGCTCAAGACTTTGGGCTCTTAGTATATATGGCCTGCGGCCTGTTTGGGGAACAAGAATAATATCTCAAGTATTGTATGGGCTTTGCACTGCCAAGGGAAGAAACACAAAAAGGACTATTGATGGGCTTTGGCCCGTCTATTAAATGGACTAGCGATAAAGGAAAAGGCAAAAGTTCAGCGTACAGTTTTTGGAACTAAAACCAGTAACACAAAGAAAAGGATTTAGCATGTTCTCTTTTTGGTCTGCTCCTACGCATGGAAAAATCCAAGGAGATAGTTTGGCACTTGTATGGCAAGTTTTACTTGCTCACAGTTTCAAGTAGGTTTTTGTGAGTGTCGAGTTCGAACAAGTTTTGACCAAAAAGTTTGAGTTTCTAGAGTAAGTGAGACTCGATTTCGTTTTCATTGTGAAACTTAACGTCCAAGATTTGGTGTCACGAATTGACTAGAATGTCAACTCACCCAAATGTTAATCAACCTCGTTTGAGCTAGCTCTTGGCTGGGACAATAGTCCTAGGCCACGACATAACCTTCCCAACTTAGAATCACTAGCTCATGTCGATTTTAACTTAGGACTTTAGGCACACAATATGGAGTGGAATGGACTCTCGGAGTCCCTTATGTTGCTCGAATGGTCTTATCAACAACTCGAGTTGAGTACTACTCAACTCAACTTCAAAACCATCACAATGAAACACTAGTGAATCATTTAAATTCTAGCAAGACTCGAGACTAACTGACCTATGAGCATTTACCAAATGTTTTCAAAACTTGGACCTTTCTTAGACATTAACGCAAACACAATGAGCGCATGTTTTAAAGACAACAATTCGGCCAATATAACCCGTGACTAAAACCCACAACATTCGAGCAACACAAATTACCACAGTAACACATTTGGAAATAAATCAAACCATCCAAGGTTTAATCCTATCCTACGACACAGTTTCAAGATTTTGAGCCAATACAAGTTTCTAATTTAAGTTACTAGTTTCAGAATTTATTTCTAAACCACACCAGAACCCATCATAAAACTCGACATAAGTACTGATTAACTAGGATGTATAGAAATTACAAGAACATATATTATTCGATTGTTTCAAAAGAAAGTAAGAATTACAAGATTGAGTTTAAACCTTACAAAAGGGTAGAGTCGATTAACAAGGAGACCAAAAGAATAAACCCTAATCCGTCTTCAAGCAAATCCACAACTCCTCGATGAGATTGAACCCTACTATGAATTTGTTGGTGAAGGTTTGGGAGTGTGTGGATTCACTTGTGGATCGATCGGTTTATAAAGGGTAATACAAGGAAAGCATGCCCCTCCTCATCTTGATGATTAGTTGGAGGTGTAGCTCAAAAGAGTAAGGCCTTATCACAGCTTAGTCATCTTTTCTTGGACCTTGCGTTGTCCTTTGAATTGGCAGGGGTGGTAGTCGTCTCCTTGTGGACAGAAAGGAAAGGCATCATCATTTGTTTGTTATTGATCTGAGGATAAGGACATGGAGATGACGATTTGGTTTTGGATGGGGAGCAGCGATTTCAGAAGAAGCAGTGAGATGAGAAGGAAAAGAGGAGATGGCGTGGGTGGGGATAGGTGAGAGAGGAAGGATATAAAGTTTTTATATATATTATTTTCTTATTGTATTATGAGTATAATAAAAGAGGTAAGTAAAAAGGTAAATGTTAAGTGAGAAAATAAAAGGTGAGTGTATGATAAGGTTTATTTTTAGGATGTATTAAATGTTCCTCGTGTTTTAACGACCCCCGGTATTAAATTATTAGACCTATGCCATACTATCACAGTGTCGGGACGTGTGTGGTTCCAGTAAAAATGGAACGTGAGTTTTGCCACTTTGTTCGTTTGGCAATATCATTTGTTGTTTCTCAGTTTAAACAGAGCAAAACTTTAAATGCGAAGGTGAATAAAACTTCATAATTGATTACTCCGAGTTTACAGTAAATTAATAGCTTGAAAAATTACGGGTTATTACATAAAATATGTACACACTAAGGAAATGACTATTCTGTTAATCGTTGATTTTTCTTGTATGTCTTGTAGGAATAAAAATGCCACACACGTATGACATAGATTATATTCTAACCCACGTTTAAATTCCAAAAGTTTCAATAGAACCATACCTAACACCCGAATTTGTCCAAAGCTTCAATGATCTTGAGTCAGGCCACATTCATGAAGGTCGAACTATTGGTCCCTCATTTGCAGATAAGGAACGTATTGAGAGAGCCTTTCAAACAATAGGTTTTGTGTCACACCCCAAAAATGGCACAACGGAATGGCATTTACGGGGTATGACCTCATTGTCAAGAACACAAGGTGTCACATTAAAGAAATACTAAATGTAAAACATAGAATAAATAATAGTTGCAAACTCCCACAAACTGGATAAGTGCAAAGATCCAAATTAAACATAAGTCTCAAAGTTAAACAACGTCACTAGGGAATATCAAATGCAACTCTACGAGATATAACCCGGGAGGGTCTTGTCTTAAGTCTTGCTAAGCCAGTCAATACTAAACCTTCTAAGCAGCTTCAATAACACCTGAAAATGGTACTAGAAAACATCAACATAAAGTTGGTGAGCTCGTAGGTTTAGATGTTAAACCACGAAGCTGTGAATAAAAGCGTAGGACAATAGTGAGCAAGATAAATAAATGTGAGCACATAGTAAAGATCGCAAACTATCACAGACTGCAAACACGCCTAATTTATCCACACATAGACTGGGTGCCACTTCCCAAATGATATACTGGGTGCCACTTCCTAAAAAGATATACTGGGTGCCACTTCCCCAAATGATATACTGGGTGCCACTTCCCAAAATTATACCAACAATGTATCACAAAACAGTTGCGCATGTTTAAGCTAAGTCTCACAATCTGAATTCACACAGTAAAATGCATATTGCAATCAAAACACACACATTGTCCAAAAACATGAAAACATTGTATCACAGCATGAAAACAGTTAAAATATCATTTGAGTACCATTTTTGTAACGCCCCGTACGCGTTTTGACTAAAATTTAAAACTTTTGACGCGGAAACGTTTGACTAAAGCATACATACGTTCACTCTTCGTTCCAAGACAAGAATCTATAACATTTAACCCCTTTTTAAAATTACTTACAAGAACATATACTCGAAAATCTTTCAAAACATTTCACACAATTTATAACACAACCGAACCACCCTTCTGTGACCACCGATACGCCGTATCCTTTTGAGGGATACGCCGTATCACAACTGAGAGACCATGCGCCATATCCATCTAAAGTGATACGCCGCATCACCTTAAACTTCTGATACGCCGTATCTAATATACTAGATACGCCGCATCACCTTAAACTTCTGATACGCCGTATCTAATATACTAGATACGCCGCATCAACCAATTGAGACAGAACATCAGCAGGAAGACCTGCATAAACCCAATACTCATCCACAACTCAATACAACACTATAACTTGTATCAAAATACTCATTTTACATTCAAAACCATAACAAACTGTAATACGTGGCAAATGACCCGTTTACAACCCAAAATGGGTAATTCCCTACATAAACCAAACACCCCTTTAACTTTACTTAAAACACATAAAACATGCTTTGACTCACCGTTAGACCACCAAATCGTTACCCGACCTTGACACGCTTTATACGACTCAAAAAATAGACTCTCGGGGTACAACTTTGACTCGAGCTCGGTATTCTACCTAGCTCCTAATGCTTGTTATCTTCCCAATCCATTCCAACTCCTTATGCTACAATCCAAGCCTTCCATTCCGCCGCGCTTAAGCCTACAAAAACATTAACAACTAAAAGAATAAGCTTACGCTTAGTAAGTAACCCGTCATAAAACATATATCATACACATATTCTCACATAAGCGTCATAATCGCATAAAAGCCTCTAAACTACCACATGCCACTCATGACGTACACAACTTCTTGACATAACCACATTCATTCATCACAACCATAACCAACAACATACCTTAACTAGTCCAAAGCCGATAACTAACATACTCCTATCCATGTCACTAGCCATCCATCCTTAGCTCACAACCATACTAATCCAACTCTTGTACACTTATATCACCACAATCATACATGATAAATACATACATAACACATGTTTTAGGGAGAGTTACTTACCTTAGCTCCACGCTAAGCACATAATTAATATCATCAACATCTATATCATCAACATCATCATTATCCTCATAAGCATCCTATAACACATAATCATACATAACATATAATACATAATCATTAACTATAACCATGATTAATACAACCATAACTAACCTCTAAACACTTCTAATCATCATATAATCATATATTGATTATATGATAATCAATCCCACCATTTACTAACTTAAACCCATTATAAACTCATCACATAATTATCATTACCTCTTAATTATCTTAAAACACCATTTACCCTTTAATCCCAAGTTAGGGTTTACAAACCCTAATTTCATAATTCATCAATTAAACACTAATTAAGCATCATGAACATCATACCTTATGTAAGAAACAAGCTATAGGCTTAACCCTTGAATTATTACCACTATACCATCATCATCTCATCACCAAATGCTCCATCATCTTCCCTCTCTTCTCTTTATCTCGACATCACAGGAACACCCAAGAATTGTGTGGAGATATCTAGAACCTAACACATATAAACTAGCTGAGAGGGCATTTCTGTCATTTCTGCTTATTTAAGGTCGATGCGCCGCATCTATATTTTAGATGCGCCGCATCTTATATACGCCGTATCTCCTTCTCCAATACGGCGCATGGACTATAACAAGCCGGTTCTACTTTCCATTCTACCATACGCCGCATGTAACTTCCTGGATGCGCCGCATCTAGGCCTCATCAGACCTCCACTTAAAAGATTCAGCCACATATCCTTGGTCAAACATACTTAGGTTCGGGTCAACTTCATCTGGGGTGGGGCCTATTTGTATTCCGGGAAACGGGTCTAACAATTCTACCCCCTTATTTAGATTTCGTCCCCGAAATCTGTCGTTCTATTACTAACCACACTTAGTCTCATAACTCCTCTCATTGTTAGCCCCTTAACTCCTAGTTCATTTAGTGCAACGATCTCAAATGATTTTGCAACTCTAGACTTCTATACCATAATTCCAATGCGTAATCTACTATAATCAACACTTATCATCGCAACTTTTCTAAGATTTCCCATAATGACTACCTGTTATCCGGGAACATCTATATACATGACTCTAGATAAGTCAAACTTCATTACTATAACACGCCATCATCAATGCACTAAACATAATATAACATCATAATCCGACCAATCTCCCATTCCACATATTACCAACATATATCAAATCAAAACTGGCAACTTGACTCAAAATATACAAGGTACCATACAAACGGCACCTTACAAAATTCTTTCTTACATATCACCTAAGCAATCTATCTTATCAAATCCTAAGAAAATTTACCCAATTTCTTATCAATTCAACACACAACTCATTCCACGCGTCTATCTTAAGGCTCCGCATAAGACTTTAATGTCGTCATAAGTTTTATTCATATATTTCTTTTCTTATAACGTCTAATACGTTTTATTTTTCATTTTCTCCATTCATTTTCCATGCTCACGTCATATCGGCTACACATAAGCCTGCTTATTCATTCATGTCATTTTGATTGCCTTCTAAGGTTTATAGATATATTACAGGGATTAGCTTGTAGCGCCATACTTTAACATTATCACCTCATTACACTAGACATCATCACAAACTATTTCCATACTCACATTTTGCACCACAACATAATTACGTATACAATATTTGAAACATCATTACGATTCCTTTGTTCCGCCAGTTAACTTAAGACTCAAAACCTAGATTCCTCACAAGGTTTCACTACAAGACATAATCTAAATCTAATCCTCCTATTCTTGGTCCTTATAATTCCCAGCTAACTCTAAACTCCCGCCTTCTACTTCTCTAACCCTACTCGTGCCGTGTCAGCAACACATAAGCCCACTCGTTTATAATTCTTCATTTACATAGAGAGGCGTCCCAATCGATGTAAACCAAGAAATATAAATTAGTGGTTATGTACTCCCGACATAACACCACTACTCCTAATTCCCAATTTAACTTTTATTATTTTCTCATTGTTTTTATTACATTATTTTTACTCTTCTTAGACTTGGATTCTTCACATTATCACATTCATCATGGGGATACTTTTATATGCCATGGACGTAGGCAACCCCTTGCCGGTGAAGGCAACACTTTTCATCCCGAAGGATCTTTAACATTCATCCCGAAGGATTCCTTAACATTCCTTTACTTGGTCATCCCGAGGGATACCACATTTAACATTCATCCCGAAGGATCATTACATTCACACTTTATCACCTTAACAACGGATCCAAGTCATAAGCACCACACACACATTATTACATTCGATTATTATAGTAATTACCGCTAATCGCCTTAGCAGTAATATGATAATTTCATGACAATACCTTAACCTCATACACGCCCATCTCATTATGGCTATTAGTACTTAAGAAATTTCGCTCTATTTCATTCTTTCTTATATTCTTAGCTCGTTGCATTCTCATTCTCATACCTTATCTCATTTCTTAATTTATTTATGTATTTAAGCGATATTATTCTTTCTCGCCATTTACATATATGCCCTTCATAGATTAATAACGTTAACACCTTCATTAGCGTTACCTTTTCTTTTCACGCATTCCATTTACGTAGGTTCGTTACGTTACCGCACAATGTATTATTATGTTATTGCTTGCACACTTGACTCGTCCTATTCGATCATTAGCGTTAAAACGTACTCTTTTTATCTTGTCATTATCTTACCAATACACCTTACTTCAATCCTACAAATTTTACGTCATGTTAAGTATACCATGTACATTCTTAACTTATCGCGTTTAATTTCTGACACTCAAACTTTTTCATTTAATTTCCGTCCATTATATATCCCTGTTTAATCGCAACTTCACCTTCACGCTTAACTCTTAAGTACTTTACTCTACCGTTACCCCGTCTCTATGCCAATTTAACTTTAGTCCTTAATCACTAAATTTAATGAGACCCTATGTGGGTCACAATTCACGCCATCTCTCTCTATCCTCATTCTTTAATCCTCAAGTTATCAAACACCTTAATATTAACTCATTAGTTTCATCTTGTCTCTTCACACTATACGTTAGTACACCCAATATCATCACGATCCATACTTAAAGTATCGTTACTAAATCTTATTTGTTTTTCTTATGTCAATGATATGTGCCTAATTACACATATCTTTTATACAATTTGAACCCACAAAAACGACCAAAAACACACAAATGACTCACAAAATGATACAAATTCATCAAAATGTGTTTTTATGTGATTCAGGAACAAAAAGATTGAAAACAGATGAAAAACGAACAAAGTTTACACAATTGTCACTTTCAGTCCCTGGAGTTTCACAAATTGGCAGATCTAGTCCCTTAATGTTTAAAATGAGCAAAAAGTCAACTTTAGTCCTTGGATAGTCAAAAATGTTCACAAATGATCCTTGGATGAAAGTTTACACAAATTGGCAACTTTTACCCCTCAAGTTACAAAATTGGCAAAATTAGTCCCTGGGTTTTATAAAATGGAAATTTATCAAATTAAACCCTTGAACTATTCATGAATGACAATTTGGAACAATTTTGATAACTTTTGAAATATTACAATTTCACCCCTAAACTTTGGAAAATTACATAAATGGTCCCCGGGTGTTTAAAATTGTAATAAATGCAAAATATGTCCTTTGGTTTAGCTAACTTGACAATATTGGTCCTTGTGATAACTTGGTAAATAATGCAGGTTCAGTCCCTCAACAAATCAGAAATTACAAATTTGGTCCCTATGATTTAGCTACTAACCAAACCGGATCATGCTTATTCCTTTAACCCATAAAATAAACCCAACCATTTACCAACCCAGCCTTTATAAACCCAAAATCCAAGCCCAAAATAATAAAACCCGGCCCCACTCACATTTTTTGCTAAATATCAGGGTCAAACATTAGTTTGACCCGTCTCCTTCCCTTAAACCGCCAAAACCACCTCACCTCTGCAACCTTGTCCCCCCACCTCACCATCCACAGCTGTCTCACCCACTATTCCACCACCTCACCACAACCTCCCAAATGCCATTAAACCCTTAAAACCATCACACGCTACCTCCACAGGTCCCAAGACCTTTTTGGCGCCAAAAACACTTTCAAAGGCTTGGATTTGTTTCAGACATCCAACGGATCAGAAAGGTGGTGGGAAATGTCCCAGTGGGTCCCACAAACCCTTGAAGTCATTATAAATAAGGGGAGAAGCAGAGGAGTTAAATTATTAGTGTAGCTTTAGTATAATTTAGCCGTAGGTAGTGTAGTTTATAATTCAGTTGTAATTTTTGATTTTAAAAGCTTGTAACCTGATACTTTAGTGTAATTTGAACTTTTCCAAATCTCAATTTCAAGTTTCATTTCCCATCTCAGTTTATGCAATTTTAGATTTTATTTCAAAAATCTCAAGTTTGTTGAATGATGTTAGTTGTTGTTATATTGAACTCTTAAGCTCATTTAAGCTCTGACAAAGCTTATTTAGCTTTTAGATACCTTAGAACCAGTTATAAATTTAAAATAGAAAAATACAAAAAGAAATCAAGAAAAATAGAAAAGAAATCAAAAATCACTGAAAAAGGTGATACAGGCTTGGAGCAGGGTTGCTAATGGATTGCCCTGGGTTAGATGCTTCATGGGAAGCATAGGATTGTGGTCTAAGTTCTGGTTCATCTTGATTCCAAGCATTGGCTTACTTGTAAGGATTTCTCTATGAATTTTTGCATAATCTGTTCTCACTAGTTGTTACTGTTAATTGTTGTTTGTTATAGCTCATTTATGTTTAGTTTAGCCTAAAGTAAGTTAAAAACTTAGTATCATAGCCTAATTAGCTTACTTGCTTCATAAATTAGTCTATAGCAGTTTTTAGAGAGTGTTTGGATTAAGTTGTTACACTGCTCTATTGTTGTTGTCATTAGTTGATAACCACTTAGACACTACACTTAGGCATAATACAGTCCATTTCAACCCTTGCATTGGTAGTTTTAAAGCAAAAAAGTCAAATCTCACCTTTAAAATTTTGTGGCAGTCTCACTGTTGGGATTTGATAACCCATAATCATCATTTGGAGTTAAAACTTGTTTAGGTTGCTTAAAGTAGTCTAATATAAGCTTAATATATCCATCTCAGTAGCTTAAGTCCATTAGAATCTCACATAAGTCAACTTTGGTTCTGAATCTCAAAAAGTCAAATTCCACAGCAGACCCAATGCTGTTTGCTGCTGATCTAGGGTCCAATTGGACATCAATTGGGCATTTTCTGATAGGGCTTTTATGTTTTTTAGATAGCCCATAGTATAAGCTAAGTTTTTCCCCCATTAGTTGGAATCTCAGTAGCTTATTTAAGTGCTTAAATTGCCCTTCAACTTGGCCACTTTTCTGAGTTTCTGTCTTAAAATCCACAACAGCCATAGTGCTTAACTTGCTTAATCCTTGTGCTTATTGTGTATTTTAAGTTGTTTCATGCTTATTATAGTTGTTTAAACTTGTCCTGATCATTTGGTCAATTTTCCTAGCTTATTAACTTATTTTGGGCTTATTCACAACTGCTTATTAGCCCAAATCTGCTTTCTAGGCTTAGCCAGCTTCCATTTTTATTTTTCCTATCTTTTTAATAATATTTTAGATTTATCTGTAATTTTTCATAATTTTCCTAAGTCATTTAATATTTTTAATCATTTTAATTAGTTTTTAATAGTATTTAAATCATAATAAATAGAAAAATAATCAGAAAAATATAATTCCAATTTTCATAATTTTCTTTTGTCATTTTTAATCTAGGAAAAATATAAAAATATTTTTAGACCTTAAGAAAATCAAAAATAAAAATAAAGTGATAGCTTCTATTTAATAGAATTTATCTTTTTAAATTTTAATTAAGTAATTTTCATTTTTATAATTTTCTTAGCTTTTTCTCATCTTATAATATTTTTAGAAAAAGTTTTAGAATTTTCTTAGTTCATTTAGTATTTTTTATAAATTTAAATAGTTTAATAAGTAATTAAATAATAAATAATTAATAATAATTAAATAAAAAGTGTTAAAAATATAATTTAAGTTTTTAAATAAGTTTCAAGTCATTTTACATTTTTAAGTTTTAATTTTCTAAAATTTTAGTTTTTGTCCCATTTTAGTTTTTCCGTTACGCGTTTTAGTTTATTTATTCGCGTTTTATTTTCTTGTGTATATTTGTCTTTAAATTGTTATTTAGAATTGTTAAATAAAGCAAAATCAAAAGCAATCTAAATCATCAGTCACTCTAATCCTAGCTTTTCACAGTTTTCCATTCACACCTCGTTGGGAAACGATCCGGGTGATCACTTGCCTGGTTTCACACTACACACGAGCATCCGGTTCTGAGACTGCATATATCTGCACTTATTTATAGGTGTTGTTCAGCACGGATCAAATTTTGGCGCCGCTGCCGGGGAGGTGTGCTGCGACTGTTGTGTAAGTTTTAGCGATTAGTGATTCGAGATCCTTCTCCCAAGAAGTTCCTATTTCCCATAAACAATATAAAATACAAAAATATTTTTCTTTTCTTTTCTATATATTATTATTATTATTATTATCATATAAAAAATAAAAACATCAAAAATATTTTCCGTTTTCTTTAATAAATAAACAATAATAAAATATTACCATCGAAAATCAAGACAGAGTACTACCTAACTGGGGGTACGACCATAATAAGTTCCCAAACCAAGGATTAAAACTTGCCTTTGTGTCGCTTGCGAATTCGGCTCACCTTTGATTGATAAACAAACTCTAACGGAGGTTCTAGGATAGTCTGACATTAAATTGTCGGACTGAAAGAAGCGGGTTTTTAAGGAGCATTAATTGCCCACCTTTGCTTCTCCGCCACTCTGTGCGTTTTTCAGTCAGAGAGCTACCGTACGCTGGTTGATTTAAGGTTTAAGTTCCTTGTGTTTTGCTTTGTTCTTGTTGAAAAAAAAATTGAAAAAACCAAAAACCCAAAAATATTCATCTTTACCCTCTTACCCTTTTTGATTCTTTATCCCTTTACCCTCTATCCGTTTGATTCTATCTTCTTGAACCCTCCTTAATATTTAATTCTCATGTCGTCGCGAGACTATCACTGTTGTAATTGTAAAGGTCCGCTGGATGATAATAATCGTTGTTCCAAGTGTAAGTGTGAGAAGTGTGGAGAGTATGCACCAGAAGGATTTTGTCATTGGTGTGAAGTAGCCCGTAACAGAGAGCTTAATTGCATCATTAATTCCATCAAATTTCCCGAACACCCTCCACAACCTCAGCCATCTTCACCCACTCAGCTTAATTGTTGTATGTGTGAAAATCCGTTGGGGGATGATTCACAGTGTAAGCAATGTTTTTGCACTTATCAGCCATTCACACTTGATTATCCAGATTTTCACAACGATTTCAGTACCCCTTCTCAGGATTCATTTTGGCAAGAGCCGTGTTATCAAAATTTCGATGATACATCATTTCAAAATATGCCAAATGATCCTTGTGAACATTGTGGAGGTCCTCACCCAAGTTTTGATTGTCAAGCAGGAAATACGTCTGTCTATGAACAAGATCCATGTAATCAAAACTTCGGGTATGACCAATATCCATATGATTCACCGAATCAGTCACAGCAACTGTATTGTTGTGAGTACTGTGGTGGTCCGCATTATGAATCCGATTGTCAAACGAGGACCCCGCTTGTCTATGAGCATGGCCCTTGTGACAATTATGACTATTCTTGTCATGATCAAACTCCACAGTATCAAATGATTCAACCTCAGCCATCTCCTTTTGAAAAATCTTTTGAAAGTGTATCTCAAAAACTCCAAAATATGATGGATGCACTTAATAATTTGGCTGTTAAAAATACCCAAGAAGATCATCATCAGAAAACCATTGGAGAGCTTCTAGCTGAAGAAGAACAAACAGCTAGAATAAGTTCCAAATATCGTCAAACTTTCATTTACGATGACGATGATGATGATTCTATGTGCGAAGGTTGCGAGAATTCATCAGCTGCAATTACACCTGTCCAGAAAAGACAGGAAGACAAGACTATTGCAGAATTGCTAGCCGACGAGAAAATGAAAGCCATTTATGCTAGCAATATTGATGAGGAGGAAGACGAGGAGAGTATTGTTCCTTTGGGTGGCATCATTTCTCAACTCCCTCAGTCTATTACAATCCCATCGTTCTTTCCAGCTTTGGAACCCAAGGACTCTCTTATTATGGGGGATGAGCATATTAGCACTATTCCTGAAAAGGAATCGGACGAATTCATAAAGTCTAGTGCTGAAAACCTTGTCCCAATCCCAATTAAGTCCGAGGGTATCTCTGATAATATGTGTGATTTGCCTCCTCTTGACATTTCACATGATCATGTTGAGATGTTTTCCAATTCTGACGATGATTATACTTCAAGTAATGATGATTCTTTATTTTGTGAGGACATCGATTATGTTGAAGAATTTCCTTCTGAGCCTGTCAGCTTAGAAGAAGAGAATGATGAAGAAATAATCAAAGACGAAACTCTTCGTGAAACATTATTAAATGTTAATCTTCTCATTTCTAAAATCGAGGCTTTCAATGAAAAATCCATTTCATCTCCTATCCCCATAAAGGATAGTGACCTATTTTCCGATGACTCTATTCCGGAATATGAATCATTCACCTTTGAGGAGTTCTCCAATGAACTCACTCATATCATATCTCCGCTGGAGTATGATAACTTCTATTTTGATCTTGACAATGATAATCTTTATGTCTCGGAGGGAAATATTCTCAACACTGAGAATTTGATTGATATCACAATCCCATCCCTCCCACCCTTGAATTGTCTTGATCAGCTGAGCTTCAATGATGAGATTCATGATTCAGAAATCATGAATTCTCTTTCTACTGATGATGAGTTAGTCATGATTTTTATCATGACTTTCTTTCTTTTCTTCACCTACAAGGTGACTTCTCCTGTTCTTCACTCTTTAGGGAATGAAGACACTATCTTTGACCCCGGCATTTTCATTTATCATTTGTAAGCCGGGTCTCTCTCTGTGTATATCTCATCGGAGTGGAACTTTCAAGTACTTCAGTGTTTATCCAAACATTCTTAATGAAAGTCCGATGGAGATGGTTTCTTCCACTTGCTTCCCCATGAACTAATGAATTCGGGGTCGAGTCAAGCTAGCGACTCGGTTAATAAAAACAGTAGCATAATATGGGTTTTAACCCATGTTTCACCGAAGTGTAGGGGAGATGCCCCACATGTTGTATATGTAAATTTCAAAAAAAATAAAAAAAATAAATAAAAAAAAATAAATAAAAAAAAATAAAAAAATGTATGTATATAAAAATAAAAGGCTATTAATATTTCCCTTTCACGTTCTAAGTGTTGGTTTAACAACCGGTTCTTTGAATATTGAGGGCAATATTCAATTCTAAGTGTGGGGGGGAATTCTTGCGAATTTGATCAAATGTACCATCTAGTACCCCCATTTTAGCCAAAATTTTAAAATTTTTTTCTCACTTAGAACGCAATAAATGGTTATCAGTCCGCCATGTCTAACCCACATAAGGATTGGCTAATCCGAGAGCAAACGGCTCTTGGTAAAGATATATCAAATCCGTTTATGGCTTACAATTTGCCCAAAATTGTATGGTATTCGACTCACCATATCTTCATAAGTGAAGAGTTGGCTAGCCCGCAAGGTTATGGCTTGTGGTTAAGGCAGTGAAAATCCATGATTGGTAATCAGCTCACCAAAGATAATATTGATAATTTATCTAAGAGTTGGCTAGTCCAGAAGCAAACGGCTTCTGGTAAAGACAAATCAAACCCGTTGACAGCTGATGGTTTGCTTAAAATCATTTGGTTATCAGTGTACCAAAGTTCTTACTTGAACTGAAACATTTGGCTACTCCAGAAGTAATGGCTTTTGGTAAAGAGATGAAACCCATTAAATTTTCATAAAAGATTGCTAGGGACTAGCAATAGTTTAGTGTGGGGGATTTGATATGTGCCTAATTACACATATCTTTTATACAATTTGAACCCACAAAAATGACCAAAAACACACAAATGACTCACAAAATGATACAAATTCATCAAAATGTGTTTTTATGTGATTCAGGAACAAAAAGATTGAAAACAGATGAAAAACGAACAAAGTTTACACAATTGTCACTTTCAGTCCCTGGAGTTTCACAAATTGGCAGATCTAGTCACTTAATGTTTAAAATGAGCAAAAAGTCAACTTTAGTCCTTGGATAGTCAAAAATGTTCACAAATGATCCTTGGATGAAAGTTTACACAAATTGGCAACTTTTACCCCTCAAGTTACAAAATTGGCAAAATTAGTCCTTGGGTTTTATAAAATGGAAATTTATCAAATTAAACCTTTGAACTATTCATGAATGACAATTTGGAACAATTTTGATAACTTTTGAAATATTACAATTTCACCCCTAAACTTTGGAAAATTACATAAATGGTCCCCGGGTGTTTAAAATTGTAATAAATGCAAAATATGTCCTTTGGTTTAGCTAACTTGACAATATTGGTCCTTGTGATAACTTGGTAAATAATGCAGGTTCAGTCCCTCAACAAATCAGAAATTACAAATTTGGTCCCTATGATTTAGCTACTAACCAAACCGGATCATGCTTATTCCTTTAACCCATAAAATAAACCCAACCATTTACCAACCCAGCCTTTATAAACCCAAAATCCAAGCCCAAAATAATAAAACCCGGCCCACTCACATTTTTTGCTAAATATCAGGGTCAAACATTAGTTTGACCCGTCTCCTTCCCTTAAACCGCCAAAACCACCTCACCTCTGCAACCTTGTCCCCCCACCTCACCATCCACAGCTGTCTCACCCACTATTCCACCACCTCACCACAACCTCCCAAATGCCATTAAACCCTTAAAACCATCACACGCTACCTCCACAGGTCCCAAGACCTTTTTGGCGCCAAAAACACTTTCAAAGGCTTGGATTTGTTTCAGACATCCAACGGATCAGAAAGGTGGTGGGAAATGTCCCAGTGGGTCCCACAAACCCTTGAAGTCATTATAAATAAGGGGAGAAGCAGAGGAGTTAAATTATTAGTGTAGCTTTAGTATAATTTAGCCGTAGGTAGTGTAGTTTATAATTCAGTTGTAATTTTTGATTTTAAAAGCTTGTAACCTGATACTTTAGTGTAATTTGAACTTTTCCAAATCTCAATTTCAAGTTTCATTTCCCATCTCAGTTTATGCAATTTTAGATTTTATTTCAAAAATCTCAAGTTTGTTGAATGATGTTAGTTGTTGTTATATTGAACTCTTAAGCTCATTTAAGCTCTGACAAAGCTTATTTAGCTTTTAGATACCATAGAACCAGTTATAAATTTAAAATAGAAAAATACAAAAAGAAATCAAGAAAAATAGAAAAGAAATCAAAAATCAGTGAAGAAGGTGATACAGGCTTGGAGCAGGGTTGCTAATGGATTGCCCTGGGTTAGATGCTTCATGGGAAGCATAGGATTGTGGTCTAAGTTCTGGTTCATCTTGATTCCAAGCATTGGCTTACTTGTAAGGATTTCTCTATGAATTTTTGCATAATCTGTTCTCACTAGTTGTTACTGTTAATTGTTGTTTGTTATAGCTCATTTATGTTTAGTTTAGCCTAAAGTAAGTTAAAAACTTAGTATCATAGCCTAATTAGCTTACTTGCTTCATAAATTAGTCTATAGCAGTTTTTAGAGAGTGTTTGGATTAAGTTGTTACACTGCTCTATTGTTGTTGTCATTAGTTGATAACCACTTAGACACTACACTTAGGCATAATACAGTCCATTTCAACCCTTGCATTGGTAGTTTTAAAGCAAAAAAGTCAAATCTCACCTTTAAAATTTTGTGACAGTCTCACTGTTGGGATTTGATAACCCATAATCATCATTTGGAGTTAAAACTTGTTTAGGTTGCTTAAAGTAGTCTCATATAAGCTTAATATATCCATCTCAGTAGCTTAAGTCCATTAGAATCTCACATAAGTCAACTTTGGTTCTGAATCTCAAAAAGTCAAATTCCACAGCAGACCCAATGTTGTTTGCTGCTGATCTAGGGTCCAATTGGACATCAATTGGGCATTTTCTGATAGGGCTTTTATGTTTTTTAGATAGCCCATAGTATAAGCTAAGTTTTTCCCCCATTAGTTGGAATCTCAGTAGCTTATTTAAGTGCTTAAATTGCCCTTCAACTTGGCCACTTTTATGAGTTTCTGTCTTAAAATCCACAACAACCATAGTGCTTAACTTGCTTAATCCTTGTGCTTATTGTGTATTTTAAGTTGTTTCATGCTTATTATAGTTGTTTAAACTTGTCCTGATCATTTGGTCAATTTTCCTAGCTTATTAGCTTATTTTGGGCTTATTCACAACTGCTTATTAGCCCAAATCTGCTTTCTAGGCTTAGCCAGCTTCCATTTTTATTTTTCCTATCTTTTTAATAATATTTTAGATTTATCTGTAATTTTTCATAATTTTCCTAAGTCATTTAATATTTTTAATCATTTTAATTAGTTTTTAATAGTATTTAAATCATAATAAATAGAAAAATAATCAGAAAAATATAATTCCAATTTTCATAATTTTCTTTTGTCATTTTTAATCTAGGAAAAATATAAAAATATTTTTAGACCTTAAGAAAATCAAAAATAAAAATAAAGTGATAGCTTCTATTTAATAGAATTTATCTTTTTAAATTTTAATTAAGTAATTTTCATTTTTATAATTTTCTTAGCTTTTTCTCATCTTATAATATTTTTAGAAAAAGTTTTAGAATTTTCTTAGTTCATTTAGTATTTTTTATAAATTTAAATATTTTAATAAGTAATTAAATAATAAATAATTAATAATAATTAAATAAAAAGTGTTAAAAATATAATTTAAGTTTTTAAATAAGTTTCAAGTCATTTTACATTTTAAGTTTTAATTTTCTAAAATTTTAGTTTTTGTCCCATTTTAGTTTTTCCGTTACGCGTTTTAGTTTATTTATTCGCGTTTTATTTTCTTGTGTATATTTGTCTTTAAATTGTTATTTAGAATTGTTAAATAAAGCAAAATCAAAAGCAATCTAAATCATCAGTCACTCTAATCCTAGCTTTTCACAGTTTTCCATTCACACCTCGTTGGGAAACGATCCAGGTGATCACTTGCCTGGTTTCACACTACACACGAGCATCCGGTTCTGAGACTGCATATATCTGCACTTGTTTATAGGTGTTGTTCAGCACGGATCAGTCAACAACCCCTAACAATTAGCGTGTCAATTTCATCTTATCATTACACATTATGATTGGGTACACTTCTCGTCATCACAATCCATTATTCATGAGTTAGCACCTTAAGTTACTTATTGATTCCATCCCTAATACCAGTTAGCATCTCTCTTCTTGTCTTGCTATGGCTATTCTTTTATCATACACAATCTTGTGTTGTTTACCCTTACGTTGATCCACTTACTTACACATCTACAACCCAACTATAAACTCATTCTTACGTTCGTCAGCAACTCACTACGTGTCATCTTTATTTTAAACAAGTTCTATATAATATTTGTTCATTATATTTTACACATTTCTATGTGTTCTTACAACGCACTTTTATTATTGCCCGTCAACCCCGTGTTGACTACATTCTCAACCTTTACCATTACTTCATTTTAGTCTTTTCAACTTTTACGCATATAAACCTTACATAGGTTTATTCTATCGCACTCACATAAGTCTCATCGTACACATTTCAATACAGATATATTGACATGACTATATTCATGTTTTACAATTCTTTCTAGCATATTTCAAGTTACTTTTGACTTCTAGTGGAATCTATATCTCATTCATCATTTCTACCCATTTGGTATTAATATGTTTTAGTTATCATGTTTTATATGATACATGACCTCACCACATCTTATTCATACACCCTTACTTTCTTATTTGGTTTAGCATATAAAAACTCATGCCCCAAGCATGTATTCATTTATGTATTCCAATCATCAGATTAATAAAATACTTCGTTATTCATTTCTTACTTTTTATTACTCTTTCAAAACATCTATGTTTTCCAAGTACTTACCCTGCTTCTTAACTTATCTTACATATCGATGTGTTCTTTTTAATTTTTATCGACCACAACTAGGTCAACACATATAACATGCATTCTAATGCATTTTAACTCATACACTTCTAAGCCATCGTGCTCTCAAGCACACCACATAAAACTTAGACCTATAATGACTTACCATAGACTTAACATCGCATGAACGACAACACTTAACATCATACAAGCAATCATATCATAACTCTTTAATTTACTTACTAGCCCGTCTCTAATACCACTTAGCATTGCTACTCACGATTCATCACTATAGTTCTATCATACATTCACATATCGCAATACGATCCCCGTCACCAACCAAGGTGCACGACTAACTAATCATCTAAGTATCTCAAGTCCCCATGGACTTGTAACTTAAACACAGCAACACCATTATAAGCATACATCACCTACCATCAATAGGCTCAACTAGCATCAACGTAATCCATCCAACACTTAGCAATTAAATTTCGCGCAACCAACACCTATGTCCAACGCTTCTAAGAGTGGTTTAAGTCTAGGCAATCCTAAAGAAAACCTAATTCACTTAAACCGAAGCTCTGATACCAAGTTGTAACGCCCCGTACCCGTTTTGACTAAAATTTAAAACTTTTGACGCGGAAACGTTTGACTAAAGCATACATACGTTCACTCTTCGTTCAAAGACAAGAATCTATAACATTTAACCCCTTTTTAAAATTACTTACAAGAACATATACTCGAAAATCTTTCAAAACATTTCACACAATTTATAACACAACCGAACCACCCTTCTGTGACCACCGATACGCCGTATCCTTTTGAGGGATACGCCGTATCACAACTGAGAGACCATGCGCCGTATCCATCTAAAGTGATACGCCGCATCACCTTAAACTTCTGATACGCCGTATCTAATATACTAGATACGCCGCATCACCTTAAACTTCTGATACGCCGTATCTAATATACTAGATACGCCGCATCGACCAATTGAGACAGAACATCAGCAGGAAGACCTGCATAAACCCAATACTCATCCACAACTCAATACAACACTATAACTTGTATCAAAATACTCACTTTACATTCAAAACCATAACAAACTGTAATACGTGGCAAATGACCCGTTTACAACCCAAAATGGGTAATTCCCTACATAAACCAAACACCCTTTTAACTTTACTTAAAACACATAAAACATGCTTTGACTCACCGTTAGACCACCAAATCGTTACCCGACCTTGACACGCTTTATACGACTCATAAAATAGACTCTCGGGGTACAACTTTGACTCGAGCTCGGTATTCTACCTAGCTCCTAATGCTTGTTATCTTCCCAATCCATTCCAACTCCTTATGCTACAATCCAAGCCTTCCATTCCGCCGCGCTTAAGCCTACAAAAACATTAACAACTAAAAGAATAAGCTTACGCTTAGTAAGTAACCCGTCATAAAACATATATCATACACATATTCTCACATAAGCGTCATAATCGCATAAAAGCCTCTAAACTACCACATGCCACTCATGACGTATACAATTTCTTGACATAACCACATTCATTCATCACAACCATAACCAACAACATACCTTAACTAGTCCAAAGACGATAACTAACATACTCTTATCCAAGTCACTAGCCATCCATCCTTAGCTCACAACCATACTAATCCAACTCTTGTACACTTATATCACCACAATCATACATGATAAATACATACATAACACATGTTTTAGGGAGAGTTACTTACCTTAGCTCCACGCTAAGCACATAATTAATATCATCAACATCATCATTATCCTCATAAGCATCCTATAACACATAATCATACATAACATATAATACATAATCATTAACTATAACCATGATTAATACAACCATAACTAACCTCTAAACACTTCTAATCATCATATAATCATATATTGATTATATGATAATCAATCCCACCATTTACTAACTTAAACCCATTATAAACTCATCACATAATTATCATTACCTTTTAATTATCTTAAAACACCATTTACCCTTTAATCCCAAGTTAGGGTTTACAAACCCTAATTTCATAATTCATCAATTAAACACTAATTAAGCATCATGAACATCATACCTTATGTAAGAAACAAGCTATAGGCTTAACCCTTGAATTATTACCACTATACCATCATCATCTCATCACCAAATGCTCCATCATCTTCCCTCTCTTCTCTCTATCTCGACATCACAGGAACACCCAAGAATTGTGTGGAGATATCTAGAACCTAACACATATAAACTAGCTGAGAGGGCATTTCTGTCATTTCTGCTTATTTAAGGTCGATGCGCCGCATCTATATTTTAGATGCGCCGCATCTTATATACGCCGTATCTCCTTCTCCAATACGGCGCATGGACTATAACAAGCCGGTTCTACTTTCCATTCTACCATACGCCGCATGTAACTTCCTAGATGCGCCACATCTAGGCCTCATCAGACCTCCACTTAAAAGATTCAACCACATATCCTTGGTCAAACATACTTAGTTTCGGGTCAACTTCATCTGGGGTGGGGCCTATTTGTATTCCGGAAAACGGGTCTAACAATTTTTCCCCAAGGAAAACATAACGAAAAAGGGGCTCCGAGAACTCACCTCAGTAATACAGTAGTCTATAAGCGGTAGTCAAGTAGAAATAGTGGATGACACCGACACGCGACTTAATTAGTATGACAAGTCTTAGTTTACAGTTTTGTTCACGACTCAAAGTGTTTAAATAAATTTAAGTTTTTCAAGTGGTTGTGTTTAGTGTTGCTTGTGTGGCAGAGTTTTTGTTTAAATTATTTCAAAGTGTTTATAAGTATTGGCTCTTGGACAAAATGGGTAAGTAGATATATATACACAAAAGTATTATAGACAGATATGTTTCTGGTTTTAGAATAACCGAAGGACTTAATACGAAAAGTATTCAAAATGAGGGTATTTGTGAAAGACAATGTTAGTAAAATAATAATAAATACTTTACGCTAAGTATTTATATTAGTAATGGTTACATGATACGGTGTATAAATGTGTTTATATATGTTTAGCTAATAGATGATAAGTTAGAAAAAGTCTATAATTTAGTTGCTATAAGTAATCGTATATTATATAGTTTTCATAGTTTGGTCGTGTTTGTTAAAAATAAATTAAGTATAAGGATTTGACAAAATTTGGGCATGTTCCGTCTGTAAATATTAGTTTTACCCTCATAAAGTTATTGCCACAAAATACTTCATTGTCAAAATATATACTTACATGGTTTACGATTATAGTCTAATTAACTAAATATGTTTAGTATAATGTGTTGAAAGTGAATATTGACTAGTTATTAATAGTTCAAGGGTTATAAGTGAAAAATTGTAAAAAGGAATAAGTTATCAAAAAGATAGTCAGGCATAGGATTCGTACTCCTGACCTTGCGCTCAACAGCCCCGAGCCCCAACCATTGGACTAGCCCCATTGTTGTGTTTTGTTTCCCAACAGTTTGGTTAAGTAGTGTTTCATTTCTGTGTTTTATTTGCAGGAATAATAGACAGTGTATGCGTGTATGTTTGCGTTTACACTTTACATCTCATGTTTTCCGCTTCTTTTTGCAAAACAGTTTTGAAACCTCAAAATAAGTAGTTGGTTATTAATCCTTGAGACCAAAATAAGCACCACATTAAGCTTCGACTTATTTAGAGCTTCGTGACTTTTAAGTTCCAGACGTGACCAAGGTTTTAAACCCGATTAATGTAGCGTTCCAAAGAATACGTTTCAAATAAGCTAGCTTAAGTTATCAAAAGTGTTTTTACATATTTGAGCTTATAAATAAGCACTCGGTTAACGGGTTGGGCTTTATAGCCCATCAAAGGGTTCGGTTTAGGTTTTATATATAAAACCCGATAGGTGATTACATTTATCATATAAGTGGCGAATAAGTTTTTAGATTTATGAAATAAGCTATAAGCCACGAGCTTATATACTCGAAAGTACTTGTCCAACTAGAGCCAACACTTGCTTGTTACACATAAGTTTTCGTACGTCGTTTGTAGTTTCAAAAACCATACCTATCACATGGGTGGTTTATATGGGTCGAATATAGTGAAGATAAGCACAAGCTTATCTTCCTGTTCAGCTTATTAGTGTTATGCTTGTAAAAGAATAATGCCACACAAGTTTTTCTAAACATAACACGAGTCACAATCCTCGAATATAGTCGAACCTATTTATGTGTGTGAATATAATTTGGTCGACAGTGGCATACATGCCACTCATTTTCTTTAGTTTTAAAATGGTATCTCAACAAAAGTAATAGTTTGTGTTTAGTAGTCTTAATATTAAAACATTTTGTAATAAGTTGATGATGTAGATTGAATGCTTACAGTGAGTAAGTAGTGAGTCGAGGGATGTGTGGAGCCAAAAAAACCGATTCTTAACCCCAAGAACTATCACCCAAGCTTCTTAGCTTAACTCTTATGTGACTTAGTATTTCAGTGAGTTGAAAAATGGAATGTGAATGACAAAGAAGGGTGTATGACAGTATGAGTTTCGATTTATAAAGGGAAGAAGAAAGGGGAGTTGGGTTGTTTGAGCAAGTATGAGTCGACAAGCATTATGGGGAAGGAGAAAAGGTTGGTTGTGAATTCCATGCTAGTTGACTACCTTGTGGGTAACACCTTTGTACTTTGGTTCTTGATGAAAAGGGAGGGGACATGATGTGATAACACATCAAAGCTATGGATGTGTTATGTGAGTTATGGCTGTCGATATAGGGCAGGAAAAGAGGAGTGAAATGTGATGAATTTCATGATAGTGGACCATCCTTTGAACAATAGGGTTGCACTTTGGGTAATAAGGATTAGAAGGGAACATGAATGACTAGTTGGTGTACTCAAAGGAAGGGTGTGTAAGAGTAGAACCCATTGACTTTTGGGGTGGTTTGTTGGCTGCTCGAAGAAGGCATAAAATAGCCAAAGAAAATGTGAAATGGTCATTCCAAGTCTTGTAGTATCTAATATATGTTGTATAAATTGTTTGCTCAAAGTGTAGGTAATCCATATGTGATTTATTATGCAACATTTAAGTATATATTTTATGGGCTTTTGGGCGGCAAAACAAACAAGTGGGAAGAGGAGAAACGTTTTAAGTTTTTACGAAGTGTATTCTGTGTCCCGTTGAGTATAAACATGAGTCGCGGTGTCCCGGTTTGACACTTACAAGAAAAATGTATAGAACACATTTTTTTGGGCGTTTTTATAGAAGTATTATAAAACATCTTTGGACTTGAGCACGAGTTAAATAATTTATTGCCATCACTAATTGGGTATCGGTACGCTTGTGGTTCGTTCTCTTAGTTTATGCAGTTTAGTTAAAAGTTATACGCAAGAGAAATATGTAACCTCAAAAATAAAATATTTTGATTTTTAAGGTTAAGTAAGGACCTGAAAAATTACGGGTTGTTATATTTTGATTGTCTACTCAACATTTATGAACCTATTTGTCCTCGTTTCATATTAGAATTCCTTCGTGAAATCAAAATCAAACGTATCCAAGATAATTCAATATGTATTTGGTTTTGGGTAGGTCAATACACATTCTCCTTGTCTCTTGAGCAATTTGCTCAAATCCTTGGACTTTGTGGGCAATGTGCCTACACGGAAGAACCTGAGCTTGACACTCTACTCGAAAATTGAGAAGAGGATGGTCCATATCGCTCATACATTCCTTATTCAACTAAACTAATCAAGTCACTCTGTAATTCATCTAATTAATACCATTCATTCTAATAAAATTTGTATAACTGAACGTCGTCAATCCCTTCAACCTATGGCAGTCACCTTACGTGAGAATGTATTTTGTCCTGTAAGGGATAGTGAGTATGTATCGGCATGTTGTGCTCACATGCTTTACTGCATTCTTACTAGATAATCTTACAATCTTGTATACTTCTTCGCTATCCAAATTATGCATCTCAAGGACCATAACAATAAGTTAATGCCCTATGGGATGTTTCTTACTCGGCTCTATAACTACTTCATGAGCTCCTACCCATACCTCCAAGGCACTCAATATCGCCTTTTTGATCGAGTCATGGATTCTATAACTGAATCAGATATATCATCATTCCTCAACCCCGAAATATTACCAATTGATGATATACTAGATGAGGAATTAAGTTTGTATTGAGAGAGACACATCACGGGAGACTGAGGTCAATGGAAAAAGACATCTTAAAGTTGCTTAATGAATATAGGAGACAAGATGGATAAAGACAAGATGTTTCATATGCATTTTTATTATGATTAAACTTTTGTAGTTTATGTTATGACGTGATTACTCTGATCTTGGTATGCATGCTTTTTATTTGACGTAGTTGAAGTGTCATTTATTTGACATTTATTTTGATCATGCTAAATGCTTTCTTCTTAATAGCATAATTATCTCTTAGTCTTTGTGTGAAATATAGTTATGCAAAAATCTGAACAAATAGATAGTATGTTAGTCACAGGATTGCAGAAATGAAAACAGGGTGGAAACCTGACCACCTACTGGTGACGGTCCCTTAAAGGGACGACGGTCCCTGGCATTTAAAGGACCGTCCCCTATTTAAGGGACAGTCCAACGTAGGTCATGGGTCTCTTGACTATTTCTTCCTTCCTGCAATCCTTGACCCTATTGCATGTTTATCACCACCATTTCCAGAATTAGTTAAACAAATATTAGTGTTAAAAACCTCCTAATGCATGCTTTGCCTAAACCATAATTGTAAGATACTCTAAATCATAACACAAACACAAGATTAATGCTAGCTTGATTGCTAGAGAGAGAAAGAGAAGAGTTGGGAACCTTTAGAGAGAGAAATTAGAGAATATTAGATTAGGAAAATGAAAAGGTCCAACCCTTCCCACACATGGGAAAGGGGTATTTATACTACTAGTTAAGTTGCCCCTAGTGGGCTGTGGAGTAAGTTGCCCCTAGTTAATATAACTAAACTAATACTATAATACTAATAATCATACGAGCTACATAAATTCTAAATATATACTCGGGGTGACCGAGTCTTCATATGAATATTTATATTCCTAACAATCTCACCCTAAGGGAGGTCACCCCAGAAGTTACATTTTGAATTCTAGCATTCTATCATATGAATTTGACTTCCTAGCTCGTAGTCTTTGATTCTTCAAATTCAGCACACTTTGTACTTTCAGCAGTGGACCTTTGATGACTGTTCATTTGTCTTGGATGATCTTTGAGGATTCTTTGAGGTCATCATCCAACATACGTCTTTAAGTCATCTTGTTGCAGTATTGTTTCCATGTGAAGTTGTGATCTTTGAGCATTCTTTGAGATCATCAGCCACCGTAAATCTCCAAGCTCATTTGTTGTAGTAATATTGTCTCCATGTGATTTGTTGTGACCTTTGGACTGCATGCTCACACTTTTCTAGATCATGATATCTATCATCAGAGTTGTAGAAACTGTGTTGTAGGTCTTTCAGCTATCATGATGTCTTTGATATGAATTGGAAGTGTGAGCATGGAGTGTGGATTGACATGTCTCTACTGGAATCAGGAACCACCATCACCATCTTTATATGAATCTGAAATAAAACAGTTAGCAATAAAGTTGGGGAACGAATATGGCTTTGTCATTCGCCCGGTGTGGTTGGATTAACCTTCGGTTCCGTGAGGACCGACCTGTGATTAGGTAGAATCCCTTTTAAAGAAGATTCTCCTTGACAGGAATTTTCAGCTTGTAGTAATGAGTCTTCCAACAAATTAATGTCAGAATCATCATACTAATTATGTTCTCATACCGGAATGTCTCAAAGCAGACAACACGGTAGAGTAAATCAGTGAATTAAATACCCACTGATTGACTAGAAATTGATTAGAAAAATCACTCGCGTGTCACTGGATAAACATTTTATGCAACACGACAAGGGTTTTAAAAATTGAATCACATTTCTGTCAAAAACACTTTTGTTTGAAAATTTTCACAATCAATGTGCTCGAAACTTAGTTGGTGAGCACATTGAAAGGTTTTCCAAAAGCATCCGTCAATCCATTTCCTGGAACAAATTTGATTCAAATGTGAATCACCCCATCGTTTCTTTCCAGTTGTCACTAGTTTGATCCATGAAGGATCTCACATGTCACCTACCAAGAGCTTGTTTGATGTTGGCTCTAGAAGGATTTCCATCTTCATTGTGAATACTTTCGTATCACTCAGATGTTCTGACAATACCACGAGGATAATGCGTAGGACTCTTCATATATATTTTCTTGCTTTTCACGGTGTATGAAACATCAAGCATATTGGAAATGTGTCCTAATGAGATTTATGGATGATCTCTTGGCTCTAAACTCAATAGTGCATTTTGTTTTAGTGATCGGAGGCTGGAGCAGACTGCCACCTTTTCAATATCAACTAACTCGGAGTGAGATAGTCAATAGTAATGAGTGAATCTCCGTGTGAATGAAACAAGAGTCTTTTGAGAGACCTTGAGTGGCTAGGGAGGGTTGTGCAGCATATCACTGGGTCCATGATACTTGTCTTTAGTGTCAGCAATCAACTACGTGATTCTGACAGCATATGTATTGACCCGGTTTCTGCCTAATGTGTAAGGAGGGCTTCTTTCTTTTCACCCTTTATCTTTACATTTCTTTTTCATTCTTCAACCCCTTCAGTGCATACCGAGACTTCACCACTCGTACCTTGTTGGGTTTGTTCCAGTACTGGCTCCATCTCAGTCGGCACTCTTCCCTTATTCACTTTTCTCCTTTTTAATCATTCCTAAGGACTTATATTCTAACTATAGGATTGTCCCTGGGAAGATCCCTCCGGTTCTGGCTGGATCATGGGAACTGATACCTAACCTTACCATCCTTATAACTCCAGTACATTAAGTAAAATGGTCGGTCTTTGGTATTCTTCCACAATTGCCATCACAAATCATTCGCTTCCCTTCAATATGTGCATCGATATACGAAAAAGTTTAGCACATATGAGAGAGCCTACACTTGAGTTCAAAAGATCACATTTTATCAGTTTCATATTTAAATCACATTCTCTCCCCCGATCAAAAATTTCAAACCTTTTGAGATTTGTGATCCCAATTGATTTAAATAAGTTTAGAAATTATGGGAGAAAATGTGGTCTGATTCAATATATACTGATAATGAAACATTACTATGCTCCCCCTCAATCAATGAGGGAGAATGTTAGGGTCAGGTATGATAAGTTTGGAAGATTTTGAATTAAAAAAATCATACACTGATACATAACAACCATATTTTATTCACTGCTTATTATGTACAAAGTAACTGTTACGACACAGATGATGTTGACCTTTACGCACAGATGATGTGATCATTCGCTTCTCTGAGGGAGTCAGTAGTCAACATCAATTTTCCATCCACCAACAAAACTTCCCAAGTATCGTAGATCTCCACTCAGCGAGACCAGAATTAGTAATGCTTTGTTGAAGTGAAGGTGGTGGTGGTGGTGAAAGTGTTGTTGTTGTTGTTGCTGCCGATGTTGTTGTTGTGGTGAATTCAGAGCCAGTCAATAGAGTTTGAACATCTGATCAAATGGTTAGAGCGGGAGCAGGCAGATTCATATCGGCCATGGAGTCTGCATAAGAATATCAACACAGATATAAAAACATACAGATTCACTCTTCATAACTCGCTACCACGTAGCAGCTTGCCTACTCATAATACCATATTCAAATCCTAATCAAACCACTATTTAGCATGAAGATCAACCATCAATCATGAACATGGCAATTCACACATATTTCAACATTTAACTTAGGATCTTAGGGACATGATTCTAACACAATAGCTACATACCTAAGCATATTCTGAGTGCACAAGCAATACGTCAACAACAATTTAAACAGCTATCGACTAACAAAAGTCAATCAACATTCGAAACTCATTCAATCAGATCATACAAGTGCCTGTGGAGTATTCAAGAACATCAAACACAATGGGTTTTCTAACTTGTTTTAGATTTTGAGTTTTAAAGTACTTAGGGGATTAAACGAGGATTCCAAAGTGACACAAATGAACCTTCTAGTTACATAAAGCTAGGAAACTATACGCAAATTGCACATAATGCCCTAATCTTTCTAACAACTAACACATTTAGCCATTTGAGATAAAGCTTAGTAAGTTCCTCTTCAACAAATACCTCATTAAGTACAAAACCTTTTCAAGCAATTATGAGATAACCAAAAAACCCGTTTGATGATATAAAATTTGAAATCACTCTCCCCCTCAATCAATTACCCGTATTCAAGTTAAAGAGCTGTAGTCATTGATTGAGTGACAAATTTTATGAACGATCCAAGTCTGAAAGAATTTCAAACAACACGTTACCACCATGTGTCACACAAACAATTTTCAGAAGAATCATAGAAGGAAAATTATTTGTATACAAAGAAGATTTCTCTTCTTTTACAAGAAATAATGCACTGAAGCGTACATTAAATCGGGGATGCACGGATATGAAGTAATCCACGCCCGGGTGAACTTCACCCGTTGTTAGGAACAACCGTCTTTTTGTCGACGTGCTTTCCTCATTTTGAAAAACCGGGTTGCATATCTGAAGTAATAGCAAGCCATTTAAGCATGTTTTGAAAACATTTTAAACTTCTGCTCGAACTTCGTTTAAAGATCCGTGTCATTATTGAATGACATTTCTAGAACCGTAAATGTTATCGATACCAGAAGACATGCCTTGAAAAACTATTTTTGGTATTTTCTATTTTTCTGATTTTTTTTTATGGTTTTTCTTGGTTTTATATATTTCTATTTACATTTTGGTTTTATATTTTTCTATTTACATTTTGGTTTAAGATATGTACAAACTATATTATTCAATTTAAGAAGATGTTGACATGAATACCGAAATAAGGATATCGTTATGTATGTTGTAGAAGTCTGTAGTCAACATCTCTTAAACTTTCACCACCAAAGCTTTCGAGGCTCCTGAATAATCGTCTGAACTTGAGCCTTCTCAATGTGAAGCTTTGATAGCTTCCCCACAAACCGACAATCTTCTTTTTGAGCAGTTTCAAAGCTCTCTTTCAAGCTTACATTCGTTAAGTCCACAGCGGAATCCGTAGCAAACCACATCAAATATTGTTGCTCCTTTTAAGAATAATCATCGTGATACTTCGTTCGGGGATCATCAAATAGATCAGCAACGTATCATCTCACGCTTGAATAATTCTTCTCACATTTCTTCCCGCTGAAGTCTGAAGTAATGCATACCAAAAGTATCCAGAGACCACTTCCCCCAAGTAGTTGAAGTGATGCAATCAGTCTCATTGTATGAAGCTCAAAAACTCAAAGTACACACTTAATCCCATTAATGAAGTCGAAAACGTAACATCAAAATCAATTAAGACTCGGAAATGCACTTTTCTCCCTTCAGGAAATTGCAGGTGAGAATTGCTACACCAAAGTCAACTAAGTCCCGAGTGTAGTCAATTTATCCCATATGTAGTCGAAATGATAACACCAAGACAGTACCACACAAGCAACTGAGTACCGGATGTAGTCGAAATGATAACACCAAAACAGTACCGTAAAAATCAAGTAAGTCCCGGATGAACACATTTCCTTCTGTGGGATACCGACTAACCAGAGGAATCATCATACAATTGTGTACCTCTTTAATCATTAGAAACTGTTTCTTACATCTCTTCCCCTACGTAGTTGGAATAATACACCAAAAGCCACGAGTTAAAACACTGATTTTCTCTGCAGTTATGACATTTGTCTTCCCGGAATAACTTCAATTAAGAAGAAGTATAAAGTTCATCACGTGTACTCGTTGTGCGTTCAGATGTATGTCTCCTTCCCCCTTGCTGGTTTTGATGCCTCAGAATTAGCAACACATTTTACGCACATATACTTGAAATCTTGTGAGAAGAACAAAATTGGCTCAAGTGTATCAAGTGAGAATCAACCACTACCGAAACTTTTTCTGACTATCTTTACCAACCCTTAAGTAGGCTATTTGAAGTGATAACTAATGGAGCAAACCCGATATACCAAACTTGAAACTGAAGTAGAATTCCCCGTTCTCGTGACTTAAGCTTGCACTAATGTTGGAAGAACGGTGTAGAGAATTTATGCTCCAAGCAAATCTCGAAGTACTCAATACCCAACTAAAGTATGAGACATTAACACCTCTTGCGATTATCCACAACGCTATTGGCGTGTGACACTGAGTATTACAACATAACTCCTTTAAGTGATAGTTAACCAGGTCTTCAAACATTTACCCCGACTTCTGGTAACTAGATAAACTAAGTCTTCAACTTAAATCTTAAGCACGAGCAAGTTATCATTGAAAGTCATGCATCCAACCAACCCCGACTTCAAGATAAAATAAGATCACGCCTTTGTGCAAGTCAACTTCAATCTCGTATAATTGATACCTGATCAACTCCGTAGTCACAATTAGAGTCACATGCCCAACAAGTGAGTGAACATACAATCAAATGTATGTCGATTCACTGTTCACACTTCTCCCCCTCAAAAATTGCATATGAGGTTGCCATTTTTGATTGAACAAGTGCGTATGAGGTTGATCCACTGTTCACACTTCTCCCCCTCAAAAATTGCATTTGAGGTTGCCATTTTTGATCGAGTGAATAAAAATACAATCTAATAAAAGTAGATCCAGTTGATGACTGAACGAGCATGGAACAAGTATGAAGCTTGTTGATGAGAATAGTCAGAAACAAGAAGATTTCTCTTCTTTTGAAGATAAAGTGCACTCAAGCGTACGCCTTTCTTTTCTTTGAGGAACGGGGCCTGGAGTGTTTTCTGCAGACGCCATTATGTTGACATTGAGGCCCGAGGCTTGAACTGCAGTGTTCAAACGTCATATGTCGTTGAAGAATGAGGCCTGAACTGATGTGAACAGACGTCATTGTCGATGAAGAACGAGGCTTGAACTGATGTGTTCAAACGTCATTTGTCGATGAAGAACGAGGCTTGAACTGTTGTGTTCAAATGTCATTGTCATTGAAGAACGAGGCCTGAACTGAAGTGAACAGACGTCATTGTCATTGATGTTCATCAAGCTTGAATTTCTTGAAACCCTACTTCATGAGATATCAATCTTTTCGGTACCCAAACCCTGAGTCTTTCCTTAAGATGAGTGAACGATGTACCCGCACTTAAGTAAAGACTACCTGCACTGACATTAAGAGTTTGTTTGCATTTATATGGGTTAGTGATATCAGCATCTAGACCATTTGGGGTTTCATTGTCAACCTTGGTTTTGCACTTAGTGAACATCTTTCTAATAGGCATCCATCTAAGACCAACAATCTTAAAAATTCTACCCGTCGGTATCCACCTAAGACAAGATCTAGGAGTGTTTGGTTTCTCATGCACAGTGGAAGACTTGTTGAGAGAAAACTTTTGTCCTATAGCAATCTGCCTACCAAGTTTCTGAGTATAACTTTTTGGTTCTACAGGCTTGTTGTAGTTTCTAGTCTTAGAGGATTGAACCTTATCACGAGCATTCACTTCCTTCAGGAATTTTGTTATACAATCATCATGGTTTGCATTAAACACACATTTCTGACAAGTTGAGCAACCAGAGTGTTTGGATTCAGAAAAAGATCTAGAATTCTTAGAGTGATCTGCTACGGGAATCGATTTAATCGATACGCAACTACTCTTAGAAACAGGCAAATTCCTAGTCCTTTCATGTGTGTTTTTCTTAGCATCCTCTAGGTTGTGATTCTGAACACTGTTTTTATGTCTAACATGTTCCTTTGGTGTCACAAATGACACACGCTTTGAACTAATCCTAGAAGAACTAGAGGCACTCATATGATGAGGTTTCGCAAACGTATGTTCCTTTTCATTAGGTCTAGACTGTGAAGTGACTGGTTTTGACAAAACTTGTTTCGAATCAACTTAGGAGGCAAACTGTGGTTTTGAAGATTTTGGTCGTTCAGATCTAAACGCAGTCGGTTGTCTAACAACTGACTAGTTTCTTGTAGCATATTCATAACACTTAAACACACATAAGATGTGATCTTGGCCGATTATTTTAGAGAGAGAAAGAGAGAATAAGGTTGGGAACTTTTAGAGTGAGAAAGTGAAGTAGTATTAGATTTAGAATAATGAGGAGTTCCAACCCTCTCCCTAGGTGGAGAGGGGTATATATACTTATTAACATATGTGCCCCGAGTGGGCTGTAGAGTGAGCTGACAGTGGGTAAATACCCGACCCACTCCACAAATACTAATGATAACTAAGCTAATAATAATAATAATAATACTAATAGTTCTATGAGCTAATTAATGCTAACAGATACTCGGGGTGACCGAGTCTTCACATGAATATTTTTATTCCTAACAATCTCCCCCTAAGGGAGGTTACCCCGGAAATAATATTTTGACTTCTAGCATTCTATCATGTGTGTTTGTCTTCTTAGCTCGTAGTTCTTGATTCTTCAAAGTCATTGATCTTTGTGCGTTCAGCAGCGAACTTTTGATGACTGATCTTTTATCTTGGATGATCTTTGAGGATTCTTTGAGGTTATCATCCAACATACTTCTTCAAGTCATCTTGCAGCATCGTCTCCATGTGAAGTTGTGATCTTGGAGCCTTCTTTGAGATCATCAGCCACCGTAAATCTCCAAGCTCATCCGTTGTAGTAATATTGCTTCCATGTGATTTGTTGTGACCTTTGGACTGCATGCTCACACTTTTCTGGATCATGATAACTATCATTAGAGTTGCAAAAGCAGTGTTGTAGGTCTTTCATCTATCATGATGTCTTTGATAATGATTTGTAAGTGTGAGCATGGAGTGTGGATTAACACGTATCTACTGGAATCAGGAACCACCATCACCATCTTTATATGAATCTGAAATAAAACAGTTAGTAATAAAGTTGAGGAACAAATATGGCTTTGTCATTCGCCCGGTGTGGTTGGATTAACCTTCGGTTCCGTGAGGACCGACCTGTGATCAGGTAGAATCCCCTTTAAAGAAGATTCTCCTTGATAGGAATTTCCAGCTTGTTGTAAGGAATCATCCAATGAGTTACCATAGGAATAGCCCTACTAAGCATGTTCTCATACCGGAACGTCTCAAAGTAGACAGCACGGTAGAGTGAATCAGTGAGTTGAATACCCACTGATTGATGAGAAATTGATTAGCAAAATCACTCGCGTGTCACTGGATAAACATTTTATGCAAGACGACGAGGGTTTTATACATTGAATCACATTTCTGTCATAAGCACTTTTGTTTGAAAATTTTCACAATCAATGTGCTCGAAATTCAGTTGGTGTGCACATTGAATGGTTTTCCAAAAGCATCCGTCAATCCATTTCCTGGAAAAAGTTTGATTCAAATGTGAATCGCCCCATCGTTTCTTTCCAGTTGTCACTAGTTTGATCCATGAAGGATCTCACATGTCACCCACCAAGAGCTTGTTTGATGTTGGCTCTAGAAGGATTTCCATCTTCATTGTGAATACTTACGTATCACTCGGATGTTCTGGAAATACCACGAGGATAATGCGTAGGACTCTTCATTTATATTTTCCTACTTTTCATGGTGTATGAAACAGCAAGCATATTGGAAATGTGTCCTAATGAGATTTATAGATGATCTCTTGGCTCTAGACTCAATAGTGCGTTTTGATTTAGTGATCGGAGGCTGGAGAGGACTGCCACCTTTTCAATATCGTCTAACTCAGAGTGAGAGAGACGATAGACATGTATTGATCTCCGTGACAAATGAAACAAGAGTCCTTTGAGGGACCTTGAGTGGCTAGGGAGGGTTGTGCAGCGTATCACTGGGTCCATGATACTTTGTCTTCAATGTCAGCAATCAACTAAGTGATTCTGACAGCATATGTATTGACCCGGTTTCTGCCTAAAGTGTAAGGAGGGCTTCTTTCTTTTCACCCTTTATCTTTACATTTCTTTTTCATTCTTCAACCCCTTCAGCGCTTACCGAGACTTCATCACTAGCACCTTGTTGGGTTTGTTCCAGTACTAGCTCCATCTCAGTCGGCACTCTTCCCTTATTCTCACTTTTCTCCTTTTTAATCATACCTAAGGACTTCTACACTAACTAGTGGTGTTCTTCCACAATTGCCATCACAAATCATTTGCTCCCCCTCAATATATGCATCGATATACGAAAGAGTTTAGCACATATGGGAGAGACTACACTTGAGTCCAAAAGATCACATTTTTTATCAGATTTTCATATTTAAATCACATTCTCTCCCCCGATCAAAAATTTCAAACCATTTGAGATTTGTGATCCCAATTGATTTAAATAAGTTAGAAAATATGGGAGAAAATGTGGTCAGATTTAATATATTCTGATGATGGAGCATATTATGCTCCCCCTCAAACCACGAGAGAGTGTCACTGCTGATGTTGCACAAAGTTTAACAAAGTGTCAGAAATTTGAACAAATACTCTCCCCCTCAATTAATGACCCGTTTTCTATTTAAAGAGCTGTAGTCATTCAATTGAGCGTCAATCATTTATGAAAATTTAAGTACAGTTACCACCTTGTGAGACACCAAAACTCTCCTGAAGAATCATAGAAGGGAAAGAGTTTTTTGGTGTAAAGAAGAATTCTCTCCTTATACAAGAAATGATGCACTGAAATGTACATCAAATCGAAGAAACATGGATATAAAGTAATCCATGCCCAGGTGAACATCACCCAGTTGGAGGAACAGCCGTCTTTTTGGCGACATGCTTTCCCCATAATAATGCGTGGGTTGCAGTCTGAAGTAACTGCAAGCCGAATAGACATGTTTTACCCAGTTAATATAACTTCTGCACGAGCTTCATTTAAAGACCCGTGTCATTATTGAATGATATTTCTAGATCCGTAAATGTTATCGATAAACAGAAGACATGCCTAGAAGAACTATTTTTGTTATTTTTGTGTTTTTATGATTTTTATGGTTTTTATAGGTTTTATATTTTTCTATTTTCTTTTTGGTTTAAGATATATACATATATATACAAGGATATATGAAGCAAATCCTTTACTTCTCGTTTTCTTCTTGAAGACCCTTGAGTGTTTCTGGAGTCAAACTCTTCATGCCAAGTCGTGTGAGAATAAATTAAAACCGTTCTCTCAGAAGTGACTTAGTGAAGATATCTGCCAACTGAAACTCCATCCTCACAAAGTAGAGTTCAAAAATCCCTTTCTCAACCTGTTCCCTTATGAAGTGATGCCTGATGTCGATGTGCTTTGAACGGGAATATTGGACATTGTTGCAGCAAAGAGCGATAGCACTTTTGTTATCACAATACAGAGGAATCTTGTTATATGCAAAACCATAGTCTGATAGTTGCGATCGCATCCAAAGAATTTGAGCACAGCACGCGGACATGGCAATGTATTCAGCCTCTGTGGAAGATATTGAAGTAATCATTTGCCTTTTAGAAGACCAGCTAACCAACTTTTCCCCAAGAAACTGAGCACCTCCCGAAGTACTTCGACGAGTATCTTGACACCCCGCATGGTCCGCATCTGCATAAGCCGTGAGTTCCATTGCGGTGTCCTTAGGATACCAGAGACCCATGTGAACAGTGCCTTGAAGATATCTGAAGAACCTTTTTACCGCTTCTAAATGCTTTTTGGTGGGCTTGGACTGATACCGAGCACACATACATACAGCGAACAAGAGATCTGGCCTACTAGCGGTGAGGTACATTAAGGATCCAATCATGCTTCTAAACTTAGTTTGATCAACCGGGATCCCAGAGAGGTCTTCATCAAACTTCGATCTCTCAACCATAGGAGTGTCAACAACATCACTTGAGTCAAATCCAAATTTCTTCAATATTTCATTTGCATATTTGGATTGATTAATAAAGATGCCTCCGGGACTTTGAGATATTTGTAAACCCAAGAAGAACGAAATTTGTCCCATCATAGACATTTGGAACTTAGAACTCATCTCGTTAGAAAACCAATCACATTCCTTAAGATCAGAAGAGGCAAAGATGATGTCATCTACGTAGATCTGAACAAGAAGCAGATGTTTTCCCGATTTCCTAGTGAATAGTGTAGGATCAACAACACCTTTGGAGAAACCATTAGCCAGAAGAAACTTCGAAAAAGTATCATACCACGCCCTGGGTGCTTGCTTTAGCCCATATAGAGCCTTTTTCAAATGGTAGACGTGAGTAGGATGATCAGGATCCACAAAGCCTTCTGGTTGACTGACATAGACTTCCTCTTTCAGATCACCGTTTAGAAATGCTGTCTTTACATCCATTTGGTAGACAATCATATTCTGACTGGCAGCATTAGCTAGAAAGATTCTGATGGCTTCAATTCTAGCAACCAGAGCAAATGATTCTTCAAAGTCTATGCCCTCTTCATGTCGATACCCTTTTGCAACAAGTCGTGCCTTATTCTTTAAAACATCACCTTGCTCATCGAGTTTCACTTTGAAGATCCACTTTAGAGCAATAATCATTGCATACTCTGGAGGAGGCACTAATTCCCAAACTTCAAGTTGATCAAACTCATGAATTTCATCTTGCATAGCAGTAAACCAACAGTCTTTGGACATGGCTTATTTGAAGTCTTTTGGCTCAACTTTGGATAGTACGGAATTGAAGAAGCACCACAGTGCATCGGTGGCAAGTTGCTTTCGAGTGGATACCGAACGAGAAGGATTACCAACGATGTTGTCAATTGGATGATTATTGGTCCATTTTATGAGATGATCATGTGGTTGAGGGTATTGAACTGATGTTGCATTGTTGTCATCTCCTGAAGAAGATGTCTCTGTAGCAAATTCAGGAGCAAATACATTCTCAAATGGAACATCATCATCAGCAGCAAAAGGATTCACGTCAAAAGAATTGTCTTCTGCAGAACCTTGCTGTACCGAAGAAGATTGAATATTTGATGATGAGGGCGATTGACTGGCAGAAGGTGCATCTTGACTGATTGAGACAGATACAGATAGACCTTCTGAGTTTTGTGGAATTTGAGCATCAACAACAGGAGGTACAGGTGGACCTTCTGTTGTAGTATTAACCATTGGTGGCTTAAAGTATTCGTCAAACATCGGATCAAATAACTTCTTCAATTCTTCACTGGTGGGAGGTACATAAGGAAATGCAGGTGTGGGATTCTCTACAAGACCTGAACTAATTGGTCCAGGTGTCAATAGATTAGGTGTGGGTCCAGAACTGGTTTGTCCAGGAGTCGTTTGCTCAGTCAGCTCATCGAATGTCACGTGAATAGTTTCCATGATTTGTTGGGTTCTTTTGTTATAGATTCTATATCCCTTGCGATCTGGTGCATACCCAACGAAGAAACCTACGTCTGCTTTAGCCTTTAGCTTTCCCAAATCTTGACCTTCATTTGTCAGATAGCACAGAGCACCGAACAATCGAAGAAAGGAAAGATCTGGTTTCTTGCCATGTATCAGCTCGTAAGGAGTTTTGTTGTGAAGAGTATGTATCAAGGAACGGTTTTGGGTGTAACACGCAGTAGCAATTGCTTCTGCCCAAAGAAACATCAGAGCCTTAGAATATATTAGCATAGTTCTTGCAGCTTCCACTAGGGTACGATTTCGTCTTTCAACAACGCCGTTCTGCTGAGGAGTGCATCCAACACTTTTCTGATGAGTTATGCCAATACTTTCATAAAATTGACTGAGTTGTTGGTTAACAAACTCAGTTCCATTGTCCGTCCTGATGATTCTGACAGTTTTGTTCAGCCTTACTTGTAACTGCTTGATTAGTTTGATGATAACCTCTGGAGTTTCATCCTTGGTTCTCAAAAACTTTACCCATGTAAATCGAGAGTAGTCGTCGACCACCACAAGAACATATTTCTTTCCATTGATACTCTGCACTCTCATTGGTCCGCATAGATCCATGTGAAGGGTGTGAAGAACTTCCAAGATGGTATTGACAGTTTTGGGTTTGTGAGTATGCTTCTTGCTTTTGCCCAGTTTACATGTAGAACAAAGATGATCTTTCTCAAACTTTAATCTGGGCATGCCTCGTACAAGATCCTTGCGAGAAAGGTCATTTATAGTGCCGAAGTTTAAGTGGTTTAAACGATGGTGCCAAAGCCAAGATTTAGTCTTTGAGGCCTTTGAAAGCAAGCAAATAGGAGAGGACCTCATCATTTCTTCAATTGAGATGGTATATAAGTTGGTGCCATGACTGCCTTTGAGAAGATCAACACCATCCAACTCTCTGACGAAACATGTGTGTTTTCTGAATGCAACTTCAAGATCAGAGTCACAAAATTGACCAACAGAAAACAGGTTATGCCCTAACCCTTCCACGTAGTATACCCTGGAAATTACACTATCACCAAACACATAATCTCCATAACCCATAATTGCCCCAAAATGGTCATTCCCGAATCTAACTGTCCTGATAAACTTTTTCACAAAATTCTTGAGCCGTGAGCGATCCCCAATCATATGTTTTGAGCAGCCTGAGTCCAAATACCAAAGGACGATTTGTACGACCTACATTTGAAAACTAACAACGATGGATAAGTGAAAAATGTTGATCCCCACGTGCAGCTGGGGTCCATTTGGTTAGCACACATAAATTCTAGAACTACAGGATTCACAGATGCTACTGTATTTACAGTGGAGACTACACTAGAGGTAGCAATTGACCTAGTTGCAGGGCATTGTTTCACTAAATGCAAAATTCGACCAGTTGGTTTTCATTTCTTAACCTTCACTATTTTATGATTATTCAATCTAGTTAAAGGGCACTGATCTCCTAAAGTGAATTTCCTTCCATTGGGTCTCCATTGATACCCGACATTAGCAAACGTTTTTCCTGTTGCTTTCCAAATCTGCTTACTTATTTTAGTTTTCCTAACATTCTTAACTTGGGATAGTACAGGAGACATAAAAAATGACACAACACAATCATCATGATTACCAGAAATTAAACATTCGTTACATGTTTTACAGACAGCATTAGAATTCGAATTAATTACAGTACTTTTAATACTAGAATCAACATGATTCATTCCATTCATTGCAAACTTATTGTTCCTAGGTTGGACTTCTACTTTCTTCTCGTGACCACTTTTAGCCGGCGCAGTCCTATCTTTCCTTGCATTGCCTCTAGGCTTTGACCCGCTAGCTTTGGTGTCACAGTTTACTCCTGTAGAAGTAAGGATGGGAACATTAGTTTGTTTTACTGTCATTTGTTTTCTTGATTTTGATGTGCTGGGTTCAGATGTTCTCAGTGGTAGATCAAAGGTTATATGCTTGTTCTTAGTCGTAGAGGTTGATGCAACAAATCTATCTCTTTTGCTATCAATCTTAGGGCCTGTGCCAATGACATATTCTAGAAGTTCCTGAGACCGTTTAGCGAGGAAGCAGGCATCCACAACTGCACTATCAAGTGGTTTTTCTATCCTATCCTCTTCTACGATCTCACGAAGGGTATCAAGGCTATCCTTAAGGTGATTGAGATATACTTGATGGGCAGACCTATTGTTCCTAAGGGGATATGGAATAGGCACAACATCAACAGCATACTTACTACCAGCAGAAACCTTTGGAACAACATTATCACAAGTGATAATTGGCATTTCCCTTTCACCTGAGTCTTAAGATTCTCGATTTCATTTAACAAAGAAGTTATCTTTTCATTATGACTGTTTCGTGTGACTTTAATTGAGTCATATAACTCTTTGTAATGCTGTTTGACTTTTGAATTTTCAGCTCGAAAACACTCATTTTCATAGTGTAACTTATTGATGGTGTCTTGATAGTGAAAATTCTGAGAATCTAAAGACGATGGTTTATTGGTGCCAATTGCATCACTCTTATTTGACTTTAATTGGGCAATTTGAGCCCTCAATTGTTGAATCGTGTTAGTGTAAGCTTGAATTTTTTCATCACGTTTGCTTAATTCAAAATATGTATCAAATTCGGGAGCATCCAAAGATGTCTTGGCATTTGATATTTTACATCTTTCTTCTAAGTGTTGATATTTTAATTGCAAATTAAGATAATTAACCTCTAGTTTTGAAAAACGCTTGACCATGTTATCATGGTCATCATTTTGAATTTTCTCTTGCAATTTCAAATTCTCCCCCTCAAGCTCAACAACACGATTCTAGGTAACATCCAAGGCAATAGAATACTCATGAAATTGACAGGCAGTTAATGCAGCATCAGTAGCAGTATAAAATACATCTTGTGCAATACATATAGCAATCAAATTCTCATTGGTGATGAGAATATTCTTTCTCTCAATCTCACGACTCTTAAGTTCTATCGCATTTTGAGCTACCTCATTTTTCATATCTTTAAACACTATTTTCATCTCATTTACTTCAGTTTTAAGGGTTTTTTGCATCCCTTCAAAATGTTCTTTGAGTAGTTTAAAGAATGGAATGACCTCAGTTAAGTAACACCTTTTTGTTTGTTCAAAACCCCTTTCCCCCCCAGTAATTCCTGTTGGTGTAATTCTCTTCTTACATGTTTTATCAAAATCAGCAAATAGTTGACAAAGTACATATATGCTAATTAAGGTTTTACATTCTGTGGGAAGAGTTAAGGGAACTAAATGCCTAGGTGTATTGGGAGGATACACTGTTGCAACCGCAATTTTCCTAAGGGATGGAGTTTTGTCGTTAAGTTCATCGGCCTTTCTCTTTTCTATGTCTAAAGACCAAAATATTTGTTCAGGCGTTAACTTCCTTTGAGGTGCAAACACAGTCAATCGATTCTACTCATAATAATCATGGGGTTTGACTATGATTCGATTGGCTATACATTTGGGATCCTTCATTTTCTCAGTCATTCTTTCTCTATTTCTCACTTCTATCACATTACTCTCTTCTAATGATGAAACATCAGGAGGGGCATGACCAGGCATAATCATCACATTTGCATCATATAAGGCAGGTTGGGCTACTTTAGCATTCCTAAGGAGAGCTAATTTAGGTTCACCTACATTACTTTCACTATGCTTATCACACAACTTTTTGTTCTTTTGAATCATTTGAGCAGTTTGTCTGGTTTGGTCTTGTGTGTACAATTTGTTTTCAAGTTTATTCTTTAACATTTTAAGTCTGGAGAAATCATTTAAGAGTTTTGTTTCTTTTTCTTTGAAATCTTGTTTTAGTGTATTTACATGCTCTTGGGCCTCCTGTTTTTGTTTAACAGTCTGATCCAGCTGTTTTTGCAAAGAATTCAACTCTTGTTTCAATGTTTCTTCCCTTAAATTACGCTCAGTTATAAGTGTACGCATTTGACTATCCATTTTCTGCTCACATTCGGTAAGCTCAAATTTTGCACGTTGTTCATATATGGCCACCTGATCTTTATAAATGTTAAGCCTAGTGGTCAAGGTGTCATCTGGGACAAACATAGTGTTTTCATGCAACTCACAAGTATTGTTTACAACACAAGCATTATCTACAACAGAAGATGCACAACTTGGTACATCAGTCACGTTGTTGTGATTCACATATTGTTCATATGAGATAATATTACTATTTCCCACATCAACAGTATCTGAATCAACAACATCTGTCTGTTGTACGTTGTTGGGAATCTTCTGTTCATCTACCACATTATATGTGTCATAAAGCTTTAGTACCTCAGAAATCACAGATGCATTGGAGGGACCAGCTTGTTGAGGTGATGAGACAACAGAGGACAGATTATCCATGTCATCAGCTTGGAAGATGTTGGGATCATTTAGTGCAAGGTCCTGAACTGGCTGCTCGTCTACATCGGCATCAAAAGTATTTCCCCCATCGCCAGCAAGAAACAACAACTCTTCTTCGTCCAACACTGCTCCATTCTCTTGAGCTTGCATCAACAACATCTTGTCCTTGAAATAGTCAGCGTTCTGTGGACGCTTTGGCTGATTGCAGTTTCTGGCAATGTGTCCAAGTCCACCATAGTTGTAACACTTGGGTTGCTTCCCCTGCCCCTGATTTGCATTCCCTACTCTGATCTGCACATTACCTCGACCCATGTTCCTTTGATTCAAGTTCTACCTCCCCTGAACATTCTGAACCACAATTCTTCCATCCTCCACAGTTGCCTGATTGCGTGGGTTTGATGAAGTTCTGAGTTGATTGTTAGTTTGAGGGAGTGTTGCTCTGAATTGTTGAACAAGTAAGGAAACTTGGTTGGTGAGGTTATCAATCATTTTGTCGGTGTGAGAGTACCCTGAATCCAGTTGTAGATTCATAGCAGATGGTGATGAATAGGGATGGTGATAAGCTTGATCAGATGAAGATTGGTTGATTGGCTGAACATTTGCAACAAATGCAAGTGGATCGTTTGGTGCAGTTGGATTGAGTTTTTCTCTCAACAGACGATCATAAGCAGCATGCTTTTCATGTTGTTGTAGGTAGGCATACAGCTGTTCATAATTTGTATCTCTCAATCCTTTGTTGAGTTTCACTGCAGTAACAAATCTGTCCCATTCTGGTGTCATGTTGTTCACAAACTTTGAGTTGAGTTGGATGTTTGGCATTGTCATCCTGATAATTCTCATGTCGTTCTCTAGCTTGTGAAATCTCACATAGTAATCCGTGATGTTTTCACCAGGTTTCATCTTGAAGTGCTCAAACTCATCATACAATTGCGACTTACGATATTCTTTTGTAAGTTCTGATCCGGCCAGAAGCATTTTGACATTGTCCCAAACAAGTTTCATCTTGAAGTGCTCAAACTCATCATACAATTGCGACTTACGATATTCTTTTGTAAGTTCTGATCCGGCCAGAAGCATTTTGACATTGTCCCAAACAGCTTTTTCTTCGGTGTTGAAGTTGATGAGTTTATAAACATCTTTGGGCAAGCCTTGAATGACAATGTTGGAGTCTCTAATGTCTGCATCATACCTCTTCTTTTCTTCCTCATTAAGATCATTGTAAGTTCGAGGCCTGTCGATTCCAAAAGTGATAGTTCCGTCTTCACCGGTAGTAATAGCGTCTCTGGTGGTGCCCATCTGAAATGGTCCTTCATCAATGGATTTAAGAATGTTAAATCCATTTTCTTTGCCCAAGCAGTAAAGCCGTATTCGTTGTGCTCATGATTCATAGTCTATCCTATCAAGCATAGGAGGACGGGTATCGGACCCGGCAGCCTGAATGTCATCAGAAGCTGTGCTCGTCATGATGTAGAAGTGAACGGGATTTTACAATTCTTTGATTTAAACCGAGAAATAGGTTCTTTCATGGGATTTTACAAAAATCAAGAATAAACCGTTATTAGATTACTTGAGTCAAATCACAGTTAAAAGTATTACTTTAGTATCAAACCGCAACACCCAAACCGCAATCACAGACAACAAACCACAAATGTCAAACCGCAACAACAGACTACCAAACCGCAATACCCAAACCGCAGTCACACAAGACAAACCGCAATGTTTAGAGCTAAACCGCAAAGAGTCAAACTACAAAGACCTAAACCGCAAAGAGTCAAACCGCAAAGACCTAAACCGCAAAGATTCAAACCGCAAAGGCCTAAACAGCAAAGAGTCAAACCGCAAAGACCTAAACCGCAAAGAGTCAAACCGCAAAGACCTAAACCGCAAAGAGTCAAGCCGCAAAGACCTAAACCGCAAAGAGTCAAACCGCAACACCTTGGTCAAACCGCAAGACTGGTCAAACCGTAGGACTGGTCAAACCGCAACTACTAAACGACAAACCGCAACAGACAAGAAATTACAAACCGCAGTTGCAAAAGGACAAAACGTCACTTTCAGTACGTTTTGTCGTGTTTCCCGTTATAGTTAAACTCCAAACCGCAGTCAGAGTATTACACCAAACCGCAGTTAACAATTACCCAAACAAACACAAACCGCATACTAGAATCCTTGCCGAGAACCAAACCGAAACGAAGAATGACTTACCGAAACACAAACCGCAAGCAAGAAGAATCCTTAGCTCTTCCAAGAAACACACCAAATCAACTGTAGAATGCCAAGAAACTAAACTAGAGATCTATGTGAACACAAACGTACCAAGTTTTATCAATTTACACTACAAACAAAGATCAACCAAATGTTTTTCCACTTTTTCTATTCGACCTACAAAAGCACAAAAAAAAGAGCCAAAATCACAACCCCAATCCGTGAATATGCAATAACTAGAACCTAACCATGGCTCTTGATACCAATTGTAGCATATTCATAACACTTAAACACACATAAGATGTGATCTTGGCCGATTTTTTTAGAGAGAGAAAGAGAGAATGAGGTTGGGAACTTTTAGAGAGAGAAAGTGAAGTAATATTAGATTTAGAATAATGAGGAGTTCCAACCCTCTCCCTAGGTGGAGAGGGGTATTTATACTTACTAACATATGTGCCCCGAGTGGGCTGTAGAGTGAGCTGACAGTGGGTAAAGACCCGACCAACTCCATAAATACTAATGGTAACTAAGCTAATAATAATAATACTAATAGTTCTATGAGCTAGTTAATGCTAACAAATACTCGAGGTGACCGAGTCTTCACATGAATATTTATATTCCTAACATTTCTAAGTGGTTGTAAAACTGGTTTCCCCAAGATTGATGGTTTTGCAAACTTAGTGTTCACACCATTTCCTGTCAATTTTCTTAACTCATTTTTCAACGCTGCAATTGCAAAACCTTTTTCCTGAAGTTGAGCTTTGAATTCATCATTTTTGGCAATCCAGTCTTAGTTTTCGCTTCTTTGATTGTGTCACACAGTTTTTTGCAATGAATTTTCAAAGTCTCATTTTCATTAATTAATACAGCCACTTTATGTTCTAATTCAGCATTTTTTGTTGCAATAACATCATTGTCATGTTTAGCCTTAACTTCATTACACATATCACACATCTCAGCAATACGTTTTTTCAGGTTGTTGATTGTCAAGTTTTTGGCTTGTAGCTGAGCTTTCAAGTCGTTTATCATAAAAAATTCACGGAATTCAGGAAATTCCGGATTCCTACATGGTTGGTTAATTTGAAGACTTTCTTCCTTTTGTTGCATTGAGATTTCAAGTGAAATACAATGTTTTTCAAGTTGTAAAAATCTGTTTGAAAGTTCATTATAAACTTCTTTTTCAACCATATCATTTGATTTGAAAAACTCAGCCGTAAGCAAAGAACTTGACGCATCATCATGTTCAGCATCCTGATCAATTTCTCCCCCCTTATGACTCATATTTGTTGAATCAGGGGTGATATTGCTATCGGTCTTTTCCAACAGATATGTGTCATAAGTAGGTTTAATTTGATCAGTATGTTGATGTTCATTAGCAAGGACATTATGTTGAACAGTTAAATGTATCTCAGCAAATGGCACTTGGTCATTTACTGGTCTGATATCAGCATCCACACCATGTGTGATATGAGTCATATAATTGCTGCTTGCATCATGCTTATCTAACTTTGTCCCTCTGCATTATGTGACAACTGAACTAGCACCCAGTGATTTACTCGAATCAACCTTAATCTCTCTTGATTGCATCCGACTTTCATTCTTTAGTTGGTGTTGTTCTTTTTCCTCAATGTACTTCTTAACATTACCCATGTGTTGGAGTAATGTTTCTCTGAACATGTTAAGTTCAATCCCAGTGTAATCAGTAAAACACTTTTCTGTCATTTGACTATCATAATCCCAAGTGTATTGTGAATTGATGAACAATTGAAGTTGTTTGTTGATCACCCGAAGAGTAGCTATGGATCCAATTTCATGAAATTCTTCTTTGTCAAGTTGTTGTTCTAGTTGATCTAAGTTCAGGAACATAGTGTCTATGAAAGTCTGAACATCTTGACTAAAGAGTGATGCAAAAGCTCGTTCGAATCCTCCCATGGATCCAGGTCTTTCTGAGAGAACCTTGAGATGTGAATGAAGTAATCGAAAACATTCAATGCAGCTTTCCTTTACATTAGGCAACATTAGTGACTGATGAAACTCTTTCTCTTGAGAATTCGAGCACAACAATTCCATATTAGCATTATCAGAATCACACACGTTTATTTGTTGTACAGGATTGGAAGTCTTGTGTTTATCATTTGTGTCGTACAACTTGAGTATCTCAGATATGAAAGAGTCTGAAGTAGTAGACATGATGTAAACGTGCACGGGATTTTACAATTCTATGATTTAAACCGAGAAATAGATTCTTTCGCGGGATTTTACAATAATCAAGAATAAACCGTGAAAGGATAATGATTACTTAAATGTATTATGATTAGTGATTGTGTGTTGAGGGTGATGATTGATTGTTAGACTTTGAGAGCTGTTGTTTGATTTTTGTTGAATGGGTTTAAGTGAATCCAAATAGCCACCGTAGTTATATCCAATAAACTCGAAAATATCTCAACCCAAAATAAGTGTCAATCTCAGAATCTCGAATCTCAATCAAGGTTGTTGTCCAAAAATTATACCCAAAGATTTGTTCCAAACCAACCAATTTAAGAGAAACGCAATTTGTCCTTGTGATATTACTCCAAAGATATTCAGCCCAAAAGTATTAAACAAATCATCCTTGTGTTATCTGTCCACACAAAATCAGTCCAATATCACACAGCCCAAAGAACAATCCGGTAAAAGCCCAATGTTAATCCTATTAATCCTAATATTTCGAATATAAGAAGAACACTAATCACACTTTATATCTAACCCTAATCCAACTTAGAGATAAATCCGCCCCCACTTATCTCAGTCGCAGCAATCCAAACCCTAATCACACTAAACCATCCGCCCCCATTTATCTTACCTCATACCTACCCTTTCTTCTCCACTCAAAATGATCAAATCTCGTCTTGATCTAACAAGATCTAATCTTATATCTTCCTTTCCAGCATAATCCGAATCAAGAGTACATTTAAAGTCTTCAAGATCCTAGGATGGGTCTCGGGTAAGGTTCTTGTTGTTTTCAGTTTATGTCAAACCGAAAAGAAGAAAGGATGAAACACTATAGTTTTTGTTCTTTCTTAATTTTTCGGATATTGAAAAATAACCGAGATTCTTTCCTTTTCTTTGTTAATCAGTGATGGAATGAAGGTGAGGTCGAGTGAGTTTGTTGTTGTTGAGACACGGAGATGATGTTGGTTAGATGTTGGAGTTGTTATTTGTTAATATTGATTGTGAGATGATTAGAATAGAAAAAAGATTTGTTGTTGATGTTGGATTAACATTATTCGATTTGTTGTAAATTCTTCACGTATGTTGTATTGCTGATAATATTGGATATGTTTTTGCTTTGGATTGGATTTGGTTTATCAGTACTGTTGTTCTCTCTTTTTGATTTAACTGTTATAATGTGATATCTCAAACCGCAACTTTTGACAGAGTCAAAACGCAATTGACTTATAGTTAAATCGCAGTTGACCTTGTTATTGCAAAACGCAGTCAGCAGGCGTCAAACCGCAACACACCACAACTCAAGCTTGGCAAAACGCAGATATACCAAACCGCAAAAGCTTCAAAGCGCAAGGTTCTTGGGTCAAAACGCAACTGTCAAAACGCAGGTAACTTTCGAGAAAGTACAAGTGTCACTTTACCCAGTTTTGTCACTATACCCAATTTCGCTACTATCCAAATCGCAGTACATACAATAAGCAAAATGCAACACAGTTTTTCCTTATAAGTACAAACCGCAAACAATGACTAAAAACAAATGCCAAATCTCAACCAATGCCACCAAATCACAGTCAAGAAATAATGCCAAATCTCAACCAAGAAAAACCTTTTAAAAGGAACTTTCAACCTCAAATAAGCCACGAAAATCTTGATATAACCGAGAGATAGGCCATAAAACGTGAACGATCAATCCCTAGCCTATCTTAACACCTCAACGTGTAGAGAACACAGATTTTCAGACCTAGACTACTTAAGAATAATGATGGTCGAACCAATATTCAGACCTAGAAGTAAACCAATATTCAAAAGTAAGCTAGTAAACCAATATTGAGCTCAAAAGTAAGCAAACAACCCAAATCCTTAAACTGTTAAAGCCCAAAACATAAATGGACATGTAAACCAGAATGATATTCGAACCAAAAGTAACTTTCTTGAAATAATGTTCGAACAAAAAAAATAAAACCGAGAAAATAGAAACCGCGAATCCAAGCACACACAATCAATCGAACCTAACCTTGGCTCTTGATACCTATTGTAAGATACTCTAAATCATAACACAAACACAAGATTAATGCTAGCTTGATTTCTAGAGAGAGAAAGAGAAGAGTTGGGAACCTTTAGAGAGAGAAATTAGAGAATATTAGATTAGGGAAATGAAAAGGTCCAACCCTTCCCACAAATGGGAAGGGGTATTTATACTACTAGTTAAGTTGCCCCTAATGGGCTATGGAGTGAGCTGACAGTGGGTAAAGACCCGACCCAACTCCACCAATACTAATATAACTAAACTAATACTATAATACTAATAATCCTACGAGCTACATAAATGCTAAATATATACTCGGGGTGACCAAGTCTTCATATGAATATTTATATTCCTAACAATAATCATCCTTGATTATTTAAACTCTTCTTATCTTCTTCTTCATCACCATCTCTCTTCTTCACTTCTTCTTCTTCACCTCCTACAATGGGTTCCTCTTCAACCTCATTGTTTCTCCCAAACAAAAGGCCTAAAGTCACTATCATACCACCACAAACCAACTTTATTGACCTCACTCAAGAAGAAACTACTCCCTCTCCAAAATCTCCACCATCATCTCCTCAAGCACCTAGTGCACCTCTCAAAACACCCTCAACCAAAGGCACTTTATCATCCTCTTCAAGGCCTAACTCATCTCCATTTTCATCATTCATCAAAAAATTATCACTCGTTCCTTATTTACATGGGTGCACTGTGACCTTGCTCACCAACTCTAGCTCGGGGGCATACACACCATTTGTGAGTAACTTGTCACCTTCTTTTACCACTCCCAACTCTCTAATTCCACCAAATACCTCATTGCCTCTATCACCAAATGGGCCTTTGGACTACACTCCTTCTACTCCACCACCATCTCCAATCATGGGGTTTTCCATTCCCTGCAACTTTGTGAACAACCACACCATGGGTTGTGCACGTTGTTTTCATAACTTCAATCTTATCTCCTCCCTAAGAAGTGAGCTCCACTACATGTTTGGCCACATTGAGTACCTTCTTTCTCAACCCAATGTGCAACCAACTCCTCTTGCAACCATGCCACCTTCGGCTCCACCATCTTATTCTCCACCTTCTAACTAAACATCTCTATATGTTTAGTGAAATAATCAAATGAGTATCTTTTGGGCCAAACATGTTCTAGGAAGTTAGTTGTGTCTCTAGAAAATAGCTTGTAGTTGAGTTGTGTGATGTATGCTTTGATGAATGAATGTTTTATGTTTAGTGAAATCCATGCTATTATGTTGTGATACTTGTGATGGTTGTATTTAAAATGTGTGATATTAACCAACCTTAAAATGGGAAATTACTAAAATCACAACACACTTGCTCAAAACGCGCCCACTGGCGGCGGTCCCTTATACAGGGACGGTCCTCAACATTTAAGGGACCGTCGGTGTATATTAAGGACCGTCCCCAGTTAGCTTTAAAAATCAGATTTCTCTTCTCTGCATTATCTGTTTCATGCTTAATCTATCTGATTTCACTTTCCTCTCATCATTTCTTCTTCTCTTATCTCCTTCTATCTATCTTAATTCTCTTCTCAACCCCTATATTTCTTATATATATAATATATATATATATATATATATATATATATATATATATATATAATATAATATATATATATATATATATGTGTGTGTGTGTGTGTGTGTGTGTGTGTGTGTGTGTGTGTGTGTGTGTGTGTGCATCGTATCGATTCCCCGGTGCCTTCATCTAGGGGGAGCACTAAGCAAGGGGGAGCATTAGTACCGTCGATTTCTTTCCTCTCTATACATCGGCGAAGCCTTTTTGATTCTACAAAAAAGGGGGAGAAGTAAACGAAAACTCATTAAAAACTTATTAACAATATAATTTTACCTAACATGAGTTTATATTTTATAATCATCAAAAAGGGGGAGATTGTTAATACAAATAATGTCAAAAATTTGCATTATTCGATCTCTATACGTTTTGATAATCACAAAATATAAAAACACGATACGTAAAACTATATGTGATAAATTTTAACCGAGGAAAATCGTTTTGACAACTTATCGACTACAACATCACTTCAGGTATGAACAAACATAATACCAACATTAGTAAAGTGATCAAAGATTTTATTTTCCCAAAACTTCACATTTTTATGTGACAAAACATTTTTACAAAAATATTTTTTTAATTAAAAAGAAATGTTTTATTAAAGAAAATAATTTTGAATTTCAAATATCTCAACAGCTTGTTTTCCCGCCTAAAATCAGATAAGTTTTTCACCAGATAAACTTTCACCACATCAGGACAAAAATATGAGCGTATGTCGGACGGTCCCGTAAACATGGCGACGGTCCATTATATATATGGGACCGTCCAGTATTTAAAGGACCGTCCCCCACTCCTCCTGGTGCCGCCTATAAATACTGCACTGTTTTCCCAGAAAAATCAACCCTTTTTGCACAAAAACTTTCTGTTCTTTCTTCCTCCTTTCTTTGATCACTATAACATGTCGATATGTGTTTATAAATGATCCCGTTACCCTCTATATCAAAGTGCAAGAGAAGAACGCTCGTATTCATCAAGAAACGAAGTGTTAGAGTCATCACACACAAATGTAACTTGTGTTATGATTCTCTTCTTCCCCCAAACTCTCTAAGTTGTATATATTGTAGATTTGCGTATCAGACTTGTGTGTGAGTCATGATTAGGTGTGTTAGGAGAAATACGGACAAAGTGTAAGTCCGAGAAGTGTTGTATCTAGATTAGGACTTTGTGTAAGTCGGTGTGTCGGTGTGCGTGAAGACTTGGACTTGGTGTGAGTCCGAGAAGTGAAGACTAGGACCTAGTGAAGGTTCGTGAAGACTTGGATCGGGTGAAGATTCAAGTGGACGGGGTGATCGTCCGTGTGAAGATTTGGACGGGGTGATCGTCCGTGTGAAGACTTGGATTGTTTGTAAATCCAAGTGGACAAGAGTGCTTGTTCGTGTAGCCACGTGGGCTTTGTGTAGATTGGTTCTAGCTAGGATTAGGACCCGACATTCCGCTTAGTATCGTTAAACTTGGTGTAAGCTTTGTGTACAGTTTGCTCCGCCAGAAGGGAGTGTGTTGACATAGTGATTGTGAACTCTCGAGTGTGGTACTCGGAGAGTGGAGTAGGGCGAATAGTGAGCTTCGTGACGAACCACTATAAATCTCGGCGTCTCCGTGTGGTTTTGTTCTTTCTTCCTTTATCTCTTGTCTTTACTTTACTTAATTTACATATTACTATTGTGTTTATAGATCCCACATAACTATTGAATCTAACGGTTTTTCAAAAAGAATTTAAAAGATCTAAAAATCTTTTAAAACGTAATTATAAACTGTGAAACTATTCAACCCCCCTTCTAGTTTCTACAAACTGTAATGCTACGTATTACTTTATGTGTTTGTTTAGGATCTCTACTTATCTCGGTTACAAAGTTTCGTTTAAATAGAAAGGGAAATGGATGCACATAGGTATAGTAGTTTTCCAACTTGGAGTAGATAGCACGTGCCTAGTAAACTAGGTGAAGCGTGCGTTTGGTTTTCCAATGCTGACAAACTTTTGTACCCCAAATCTTATTTTATCGTCCTTTGATAAGACCTTTCGCTTATCTTCCCAAGAAGTTTCCCGCCCATTCATCAGAGACTAAGTTTCTCTTCAGAGATAAGTCTTCAGGGTCAAAGAGATATTTGTCAGATCTCAGTGCCTCTGGTGTTGTTTGTAGCTCCTTATACCTTGCTCCTTGACACCACATCAGTTTACAAAGTGTTTCAGGGAGTAACACTTTCTGATAACCATCATAGAGTAAGATTTCTAATTTTCATCAGGGGGTGTCTTACTCTTTGATCCTTATCGATAAATTATGTTATTTTATGTTTAAATACTTGTCAGAGACAATTGGGTCAAAAATCAGACCCAACAAGTGGAATAGGTGATTAATTTGTCTATGAACCTTTTGTTAGGCCTGCTGGTGTGTCACTCATAAATGGCGTCGTTCTGTGCGTCGTGCATGAGTGCCATATCATATGGTCTAACAATTGTTTCATATGTATTTCATATGTTTTGTGACAGTTGGTGTTCAGCTCAAAAAAATAATATACTCTAAATTTAACCACTGTACATCGCAAAATGGTTATTGTATTTGTTTTTGTGCTGAACATTGAATGTCACAATTGGTGCTTTATAAGTTGCTTTAGTATGTGGTGAACCCGGATAGCTTTTATTCAAATTAACATATGGTGCGTGTTGGCAGGGCAATGTATTATGATTGTAGCCACAACACGTGTCGTATTATGTAGATAGGCTATGATGAGTTGGGATCGGAATGAATAAACCAGTGATAGGTATCATGTTGGCAAGGCAATACGCTATGTTTGCAGCCACAAAAGGCGCTTCATTTTTTATTCATTACTTACCTACCTGAGCCGTAGCCTTATATTTGTGTATTTCAGTGGTCTGCATATAACGGCGTCATTTGATGTCTATTACTCATCTTGTAAGGTTTGTTATAAATAAGGTATCTAGCAGAGATTGCAAACATGCGCTGATTAGGCAGTTCGGGTAATCTGTAAACCGTGGTTTTGTCAAAGCAGGTCCTGCAACTATAACGGCGTCATTTGATGTCTATTACTCATCTTGTAAGGTTTGTTATAAATAAGGTATCTAGCAGAGATTGCAAACATGCGCTGATTAGGCAGTTCGGGTAATCTGTAAACCGTGGTTTTGTCAAAGCAGGTCCTCGTAACTATACGTTGAGGTCAAAATGGTTCTGGTAGTGTTAACCAGCCAACACTCTTGTTTCCATAGTTTCAAGTTTTTATAGTCAATTATCATATTTAAGTTAGTAACCAAAAGAATATTATTTAACTTTAAAATCATAATAAAGCCCGAAGGTCTTTACAGTAATCGACTAACAAGAAAATCAGGATGCATGACAAGTTAATTTTTTTTGGTAAAAATAGATTAAATGATCATGCTACAGCTATCAATGAATGAAATAACCTACATTTTATCTGCCATTAGCAATGGATAATATAGGATGCTTGTTCATGCGATCAAAGGTACTTGAGTTTACGTTAGTACTTAGTCGTATCGTTGCACTCATCATTTTCGGTTGGTTTTTTGAGCAAATGCTCACCTTCATCTTCATTTCTAGTACTTTGCACCCATGGATGCTTTTGTATCATTGTTGCAAGTATTCCTGCTAGCTCTATTGCTACTTCCTTCATGGTTGGTCTTTCTTCTCCTCTAACTCGTAAGCATCTTTCCGCAAGTCTTGAAACTTGGATGATCTCGTTTGGAACTTCGTCTAGTAACAAACGTCCATCAAGAATATGGAAGAGTCTTCCTTGTTTCAAAGAAAATAGAAAATACATGGCTAAGTTCCTCTCTTCTTCTGGTCTATCAAAACTAATAGCCTTTTTTCCGGTTATAAGCTCTACTAGTACTACCCCAAAACTATAAACATCGCTCTTATCTGTTAACTGATTCGTTTGTAAATATTCAGGATCTAAGTAGCCGAGTGTACCTTGCACTATAGTGGCTAATTCAGTCTGATCCATCGGAACTAGCCTAGATGCGCCAAAATCAGCCACTTTTGCTACAAAGTTATTATCCAAAAGTATATTCATTGGCTTGACGTCTCGATGGATGATTGGGACAGATGCTGCAGAGTGCAAGTATGCAAGTGCTTCAGCTGTTTCCGTTGCTATTCTAAGCCGAATGTCCCAAGTAAAACTTGATGACTTGCCTATGGTATGAATGTGATCTGAGAGTGTACCATTTGGAATGAATTCATACACCAATAACGGAACTTCTGTTTCCAAACAACATCCAATCAGCTTCACCACATTCCTATGATTAATTTGAGAAAGGATAACAACTTCATTGATAAATTGCTCTATCTGAGATTGGGTTTGATCTGCTAATTTGGCCTTCTTTATGGCAACTATTCTGTTATCAGATAGGACTCCTTTATAAACTGTGCCATAGCCACCCTTGCCAATAATCTTGCTCTCATCGTAGTTATTGGTCGCCCGCTTAAGCTCCTCTATGGTGAACACTTTCGCTCGATCATGAGAACCTCCATCTCCAGAAATTTGTTGCTGCAACATTAATCCACCATTTTGCTTAAAGAATTTTTCTCTAAGCAATATAAGTTTTCGCTTCTTGAGTCCCAAATACAGCCAGATTACAGATATAAGCAGAAGTATAGCACCAGCTGAGATACCTGCAGCAACAAAAAAAAGATTAACTTAAACATAAATAGCACATAGGCACAATTATTCTGTTTTTCATAGTCTCTAGCTAAACATATCAACTGAAAAAGATTTAAAGTTTAAACGTTACTTACCTACAACAATCTTTATAAGCTTTGATTGATCTTGAGTGCAACCTGTTCCCTGTTTCCTACCATCTCCAGAGTAACCTTTTCGACTAGAACACTCATAGCTTCCTTGTGTATCAAGACATTCATCTTCGCAATCATGAGTTCCTCGTTCACATTCATTGATATCTATAACATATTGTCAATCATTTATATCTTTAAATAACAAAAGCACCAATTAAGCTATGAAATCAATCAACACTTACTTGTGCAGTTATTTGAGACATAAGGATTGCCTTCATAGCCTTCCTGACAACGACATCGATATCCTGGACCGCTATATTCTGGATCACATTCACTGTGTCCTTTGCACAAGAAACTATCCGCGTCCCTTCTTGCTATGTCACAAGTCGAATTTCCAACTGCCCAATCAAGTAACATAGGCATCTTTCGCACACTTCCAAAATCGCGGAGATCAGTTGTAGAGAAGTTATACTTCCCCTCTTCAACGAAAAATCCATAACTACAAGGGTTAAACTCTGTTATATTAACATGGTTAGTATAACTACTTAGTTCAATTTCAAAAGATCTCATTTCTTGTGGCACTGCTACTTCACAACACCCGACTCCCAAGCATGATCCATTTGTAATAAGGCTATCTCTACCACATCTAGAAATGCATCCGGTACCATAAGACGATTCATTCACTCTTCTTCCACTAAAATACGCTTGTGTGTCACACCCGATAGCTACAAATTTGTTCTTGGCTGATATCCGGAAATCCCTCAACCTCAGAAATGGCCCATTTCTTCCAACTGGACCAGAACTATTGTAGCAATCACGTGCTACAAACATCATAACCTCCACTTCACTCTTGCTTGTCGACATATTTGAAATAACAATATTGGTTCTGCTTTGTCCAAAGTAAGGTACCGGCTCACCGGATGATTGGTTACACGTTACTAGGAAATCTGGACTGTGGTAGCATCCCTCACCTGAACCAAATGGGAATTTAATAGGCACATTGCCACATGAACTTAAACAAGGTTGTCCCTCTTGAACACTTGCTACCCTAAAAGTTGCTTTGGCTAATATTGCTAGTACTAGTTTAGTATGCATGGTTGCTTTATGTGTGTTTGTGAATATTGTGATTTTGGGTTTTGATTAGCTAGATATCTTATTATATATATAGGAACATAAGTAACATGAAGACATAGTCATTTTTAATGGATGCAATTAAGACTTGGCTAATAACCTTGTAATTTGACTAATGACTACTTAATAGTTTAACAAATGTAGAATTATCACAAGACAGTTAAAGTCTCTAATTAGAATAAATCATATGTAGACTAGTCAACACTTTATATATTATAGCCTTCTGAAATCAACTTTTGCTTACCAAAGTTGAAATGAAATCTTCTTTGAGTCAACATTTTTTGCCTCTTCCAAATTTCATGATAACTTTCATTATACTAAAATATGCTGAAGTGTTAGACTGTTAGCAGTATAAAATGAATTTAGGTGTATCTACATAATTGAATAATGATAAATTGATACTACGTAACATGACTGTGGACGCATAGCCTGGACTGGGCCAGACAATGGGCCAGGCCCGGCGACAGCGGCCCAATCTACACCTAAAACCCTAATCCATGCCTATAAATACATGGCATGGGATCCTCTTCTACGACATCTTCAACAGGTTACCCTAAACCTAACTCTTAATGGTTACATCGCACCATGACTAACTTGACCGTCGGAGGTGGATCCCGGGGCTACGGCCTCGGGTCCACTCCTAACGGGTTCTCTTTGTTGAACAGGTCTAATAGGGCTCGAGAAGACGACTAATGGCCCAAGGAGAGTCGTTGAATCAGTCCGCGCCAGATTATGTATCAACAAGTTGGCGCCATCCGTGGGACTATGCGTAATTCTTGTCAATCGACTTTATTATTCCATGCATGCTAGAATCGTACAGTACATGCTGCATGTGTACACTATGCGTAATTCTTGTCGTACTAATATCAAGAATGTCATAACGTGTCAAGCTAATATCATAAACATAAACATATGTTCTTGGTCAAACATATCAAGCTAAAATCAAGATTTCTTGGTTGTTGTTTTGTCGTACATACGTATACACATATAACAAAGATACGAATTCATTAATTCTTTGGGATTTGATTTTGATATATACGGAAAATATATCTCCATATTTTTTATGCATATCTTTTAAGATATGTAATCTTTTTTAAATATTGAAAAGATTTTACATAAAACTTTTAAACTTCATCGGCTGATCTCTAAACTACGGTTTACGATATTTTATATGCATATTAATGAATTGGTCTCCTATTTTCCCTACATGGTAATGATTATTATATAATATGCATACTAATGATCTTTATGCATGCAATATTAATTGCATCCATTGGTTCTTTTACTTCCTATACATGCATCGACTGATGATCCACGTGCTCAATAACAAGCAACGTGTTTCGTTGATTACGGGAAGCAGCAAGCAGTAGACGTATATAACAATGATTGGTACGTCTGCCTATTTATCTTTATCTCTTTTATTAACGTATATCACTACGGTAGATATCCATTAAGATTTACAATGATCCTCAAAAATCTTGCAAAATATTATAAATATTCAAAAACTTGCAAGTATTAAAAAAACGTCGCGGATCGACCCGCGCCAGATTAAGATATCCATTAAGATGACGACTAACGGCCCAAGGAGAGTCGTTGGATCGACCCGCGCCAGATTATGTATCAACAATGACAATGTGTCGTAAAATTGCTTTATTTTAATCACAGTGTTTGGCTTTTGTGATTGTGTCAATTTTCAACTAGAAAAATGCTAATTTTCACAACAAAAAATATGAACTTTGTAACACGTCGCGAATAAAGGGTCAATTTGGTGAAACATCAAAGAATTTGTCAAATTCATATTAATCACATCTCAAAATAGTTTTATTGATAAAATGTAGTATGTCTTTTGCTAATTAGGCGAAAATCGAGTTTGATATCATCTGAATTGTGATCATTATGATCAAGTTTAGCTTCTTGTGGTTATATATATTATGTAACCTATATGTCGCGAGTTGTTTAATAAACAATAGAAATTTTTAGTAGCTCAAAGGGTTCTAAGTGCCTGTTCTGTTTTGTAGCCTTGTATGATTTTTACAAAAACTTTTTCACACAATGACGTGACATGATGAGTTGTACAGATATGTGCCCACCCTCACTCCCTCCTTCACCATCTCTTTTTCATCTGCATTTTTTTTTTTGTCACCGAGAATATAATCAACCATCTTTAAGGTGCTCATCAAGTGTTTATGCAAAAATACAGAAGTAGAAAAAACTTTGATATTTTTCGGGTTTCTAAGTTTTCTAAGGAAGGCGTGGTAACTTAATAATCCATTTCAGGATTATGTTTAAGTTGAACATAAATGAATAAGCGGTTGGCATTTTAAACAATTATAACAGCTAGTTATAATAAATACTCCGTACAACTATCTAATCACTCAAAAAATGTAACAAAGACTAGGTACAAAACTTAGCAGAATTCTCGTTAATTTGATGAGGTATCCTAAAGTTCCAAAATCGACCTTTCGAAGAAACCCGGTTCTCTTCACACAAAACCTCCCAAGAAAACCACTTCTCAATCATTCGATCAACATCATGAACAATCACATTTGTCCCATTTCCACTTCTTGCCAGAACACCTGCCATAAAAATAGAACTCATTCTTCCTGGTGAAACGGGTCTATCCCCATCCGGCCCATCCACAACGATCACATCCCATTTCGTCTTTAGCAGTTCCTCAGGCAGTCCGGTCATCACAAGTTTACATTCAGAGTCAGACATTATACTTATTATACCTGAACTCAGATCACAACTCGAGTGTGATCTCGTGTGATTTAGCAACTCATAAGCATCCTTGGCATATGTTTTGTACTGAACTTTATAAACACATGCATCATTTAATCCATCCTCTATTTTCCTTAACTTTTCGGGTCTATTTTCTAACAAAACCGTAGTGCCACCTTTATTAATGTTTGGTAACTTGAGGTAAAGGTCTTCAAGCCCGAAAACAAGAATGTTGCAAGGAGATTTTTGAAGAATTATATCGAACAAAAAATGGATCTCCTTTTTGGTGAAAAAACCATTTTGGACCAGATTTGAAGGGGTGATAGGTGGGATTGTGAACGGTTTATGGTTATATGTATTAAGAACAAGTCTTTGATACGAAAAAGATGAAGAACTAATGGTCAGTTTCAGGATTCGGAGCATGGAGACGATTACTAAAACGAAAACAAGAGGGAGGATCAATTTTCTTTTGGTAAGTCCCATACCTTGAGAAGGTTTGCTGGTAATAAGAGATTTCAATGGGCATCTTTGGTTTTTGAGGTTTTCGTTTATTCTTTTGCTTAGAAAGTTTCTTTTACTAGGTGACAGATGTTGGAAGGGATTGAAGGGGTATAATTGGATTGAATATTGTGTTTGTTAATGTGTTCATTTTAAAATGATTGTGTGCAGATGAAGGAATGGTTTTGCTTAAGATAGAAGCATGGCAACTGTTGAGTATGATGGTAGGCTTCTCACCCACCAGCTGATGATTAAACTTAATTAGTGCTAGCTAGTGATCACATTTAAGTTATGAACTATATAATTCAGGCTCAAGTTCGAATTAAGTCCCTTTTAGCTAGTGTGACCTACTGAGTGCGTCTTTTATCACATGTTTTTACAGTATATAAGAAATCTGGTGACTGATGAGGTTACTTAGTGTAAAAACATGTGATCTAGTTACACATCCACCCACTTTCCTCAATTAGGTGTGCTTAATGGTAATATATCTATTGAGTTTAAACCAACAATGATAGCAGGAAAGGAGATTAATTAAGCAAGGAAAACAAAACACCGGTGCTAATATAGGTTATAACCTTAAACCTTTACTGACAACCATTGGCATCCGAGATGCATCATGAATCCTCATTAGTATTAGTAGCAACATAAAGAGTAATTAAGAAATGAACATAGTGATATATTTGAAGTACATCAGTTGTTCATGTTATTCTCACTACCAAGTCTTTTAGTCTTATACCCTTGCACGCTTTAACCTCTATGTAACCTGCAATAGATATTCGACGTGAAACAGTTTGGTCAACAACACTATAAAAAATCAATTCACAAAAATTCTTACACAGCTTTGATTAGCAACTAACTTTCATTAACTTTTATGAAATATGAAGGGGACTGATACTTCCCTCGACTGTAAGATAGCATTTCTATTCTCACATGACTAAATCAGCTAAACATACAAAAATGGTCGCTTAGAAGGTAATTCTACCAAACAAATACATCAAAATCATTGAGTGTATTGTCTACTATTGTAGAAAACTAACGAACCAAAAAGAACATTAAAATGACTGTACCAACCTTAAAGATATCCAAGATTTATGTTTAACATATCACGTTCAGTATAGCAGTAGATGCAGATAAACTAAATCCTATTTAATGCACAATTCTCCGTTTTGCTTAATGAATCATGTTTGGATGATAGTGCATGTTCATGAGTTCATCATGTTTGGATGATATGCAATTGTATTGACGATTATATGTGTCTACTAAGCCTACTCTTCTGGAGACCTGATTGTATCAAAGAAAATTTAGAACACCACAAATAAGGTAGATTTGAAACTATGGACTACATAAGAGAGAATAGTTTTAGGAATATTCAGCACATACCGGTTAATAAAATTTGGAAAGCAAAAAAAAAATAATAATAAATAAAAAATAATAATAAAAATCGGCCGAGTACATAAACATAAAAAGATGGTCATTTACACAGCCAAACATCCAATTAGTCATTACAAACACTCAAGGACAAATATATAGTCAATAACATTTTAAGTGTCAAAGGTTCTAGCAGCTTAACCTTGCTCTTGGTCAATCAAGGTGCCAAGATCATATAATGAAGACACTGTACTTAAAAATTGGTTCATCCTCACCCACAAGGTCACAAGGGCCATACTCTAGAAAAAGTGAAAAACCAATACGAATAACTTAGTGTCATAACAAACTAGAGTAACATTTTACTGTCAATCATCTATGTCCTTGCATAGTTGCATGCATTATTTTAACGAAACTCTATATCAAGAAGTGCTATTATTTTCCAAGGGGGCGTTTGGATGTGCGTTTTGTCAATGATTATGTGCTAAACAATTAACCGTAATTAAACGGGTTGACGGAAATAATGCATGTAATGCCTCTGATTGAATGTCTAATAGTCATATATTAAGTTGTTTTAAAGCTCGACATATTCTATTTTTATTAGTTAACTTGGATACATAATGACCAAAATTGGAGTCTTCCAGTCTTCCACTTTGTTCTCAAGTTTTAAAAGAAAGAAAAATGAAAAGAATAGGAAGGTGGGGAATTATGTGCTAAACAATTAACTGTAAAAGAAGTGTTGGTTCATATGATATTGACATAGAGGAAAGTAAAAGGGAACGAACTAACCATAACTCATGTTCTTGAGTTAAAGAAAAAGGAAAATAACTTGTTCAAATTACATGTATATCCTTTAACTGTTAGCGTCATATTTTTTAAAATGGGCATATTAGTCTTTACACACAAAATAACCATGTTTCCTTTCCCGTTCCTCCTTAAAATGAGATAAAAGATTAAAAAATAAAAAAAAAAAAAAGTTCCTTTCATTTTCCTTTTCTTAGAAAAACTAAAGAACACAAAAAACGTTCAATTTTCTTTCCTTTCCCCTCAAATTTTAACTTAAGAACACAGTGAAAATTTTAACTTATGAACACAAAAAACATTCAAGTTACGAAACATAAATTGTCTAGCCAAACATTAAAAAGTAAAAAATCAGTCCAAGCGTCCAACACACAAATCCAAACACCCCTATTTCTGCATTGCCCCACAATTCAGTACACATCACTTAAAAAAACATATAACAACATAACATATGCATGTGTAATTTCACAACAAAAAAGACGAATAACACAAACCTTAAGAAGCACCAACAATGATGTTGTTGATAGGAATAAAGATCAACTTAACAAAAAACCCAACAAATCCCGTCACAACGAATCCAATAGCCGTACGTGTCGCAACTTTCGTAAACTCTGCAAATAAATCACAAACATGCATTTAAGAAATGGCAAAAATAAATAATGTTTTGATAGTGATGCATGTGTACCTTTGCGATCAGGTTTGTGGCAACGTTTGACGAGACGGTTGCTGTCTTTTGCAAATTCACGAAGTGGGTCGATGATTGAATCAATTGTGTCCATTTTTTCAAGTTTCGTAATGCAGTGATGGAATTGCAGTGATGGAATTGGTCTTAATGCTGGGTCGGTATGTTTGGTAAACGAAACGTGTTTGTTTTTTCTTTTTTCTAAATAAAAAAATTATATTTTGTTAACTTGTCATGCAACAAAATTTGACATGTGTCATTATTTTTACGTATCAAAACTCACTGAAATGTTCATACAGCCTATTCCAAACACTAAATTTGTAAGGGTCCTATGGTTTATACCCCATTTGACCAGCTTTTGACCTATTTTTTTCACCTCAAATTTTGTGAGCATGTTTTTCAACTAACTTTTTGACAAACATTGAAAACACTAAGGATTCAACATCTAACCACCCTAATTAATTACTTAACTAATTACTAATTACTATTTAATCTTGCTAAGTTGATAGATGTGAAAAAATTAATTTGACCAAAATTAATTTTTTTTAGAAATTAATTTTTCTAAAAAAAAATTTCGGAAAAAAAATTTATTTTTCCAAAAAATTTAATTTGGGAAAAAAAAATTAATTTTTGTAAAATATAATTTCGGAAAAAAAATATTAATTTTTCTAAAAAAATTAATTTCGGAAAAAAAATATTTTTCTAAAAAAAATTACGGAAAAAAATTTATTTTTTATAAAAAAATTAATTTCAAAAAAAAATAATATTTCTAAAAAAATTAATTTCGAAAAAAAAATGATTTTTCTAAAAAAATTAATTTCGGAAAAAAAAATTTGAAAAAATGATTTGGACGTTGGACACAATTTAGCGTAACAACAGAGACCATTTATGTAATTATATCTCACACTAAATTTATATTTCTTATAACCATCAAGTGACCAATCATAATAAATGATAATGATTATTTGTAATAAACACAATCATGAAAACAATCAAGTGACCAAACATAATAAATGAGAATGATTATTTGTAATGATTGATCTATGGTGGGGTGACTCTCCTTAGTTGATGGGGGTAGAAACCCACAATGCCTATTTGTAATTGTAACATTTAATTGAACATTTCGTAGTTCACGTTTTAAAACAAGACTTTTTCAGTCTAGCCCCTTATCCATAACAAGAAAAAAGATACACACGCAAATAGAAAAAAAAATTTGTTAGAAATTATATAATCCATATGACATTAATCTATAGATACTAACAACTGAGCTTACTTCTTCACTAATCAGTATACTAGTGTTATGGAAGTTCAAGGTAGAGTGTCATCAAGTTACTTCAAGTCAAATAACGTGAAACTTAAAACTCAACTCGACCTAATTCAAAATAAGCAACCTTAAACGCCATCTACGTTCACTTTCATGCCCTTTCATGGCCCCGTTCTAGGTCTTTAACCGGAACCTATCATGGAAAAGCTTGATTGTATACTACGATAGCTTATACAGATGGGATTATTGGGTTGTTTATGTATAATTAGAAGTTTTATCCTACTGCTTGCAGTTTGTCTGTGCGCGCGTTCTTAAAAAAATCTGGAAAATGAATCGAGCTCGATTGTATACTACGATAGCTTATACAGATGGGATTATTGGGTTGTTTATGTATAATTAGAAGTTTTATCCTACTGCTTGAAGTTTGTCTGTGCGCGCGTTCTTAAAAAAATCTGGAAAATGAATCGAGCGTGAGACTACCATGATGTTGTACACAATATCATAAGAGGCAATGATGTTGCTGTACGCCTGTAAACACTATCCTTTTAGCACCCGAAATCATCCCCCTTATAAAGGGAAACCAGTTTCTTTAACACAACTTATGTTTTCTGGCTACTAGCAGTGGGACGGAACAAATCGATCATCAAAATCGATCGATCGATTTGAAGATCGATCGTTGCCATTGTGGGAGAAAAGAAAACATCGGTCGCCGGTTCCCATTTTGCCCATATCGTTCGCTTTTTCGACCGATATTCAAGCCACAATTTCCCACTTTTCAATTTAAAATAAAAAAAAAGAGAGGATGATGCAATATGTGTTGCCACTGTGATGAGAGAGGTGAATATGGGTTGAGGAGAGAGAAAGCTGAGGTTGCAGCCGGAAAGATGATGCAATATAGGTTGCCACTGTGAGCAGCTTATGTTTTCTGTATATTAAATGAATCATCATAATCATAGTCAAACAAATGTTAGAGCAGCAAACAAATTATTCCAGATTTAATTGCAATAGATTCTTGTCTATTTCTATTGTGAACTATACCACTTCTCGTAAAAAATAAAAGCTTTATCAATATGTGAAAAAAAAACCTTCTATAGAATGCCATCATTTAAAATAGGAAGAGAAAAAGGATAAAAAATCATGTATATACAATTTTTTTGTAAATTTCATACTCCCCTGGTTTCATATGACTTTCTGGACTCACCTGGTGTCAGACTTGTGGACTTGTTACTCGCACAAAACGCACTGGTAAATATAACATTATATAATATAATTTATTGAGTTATAACTCATTCACAACAAAACCAACCAATTCTTAACATACGACATTTTTGACCGACATAAACAGACTTTAACTCTCTAACCAACAAACCCTAAAAACAGACCCTAACCACTTGACAGAAAGCTGCCTATAAGGATGAATGGTCCATGCTTTCACCGTTTAAGCCATGCCTCCACTTGTTGCGGTAGGATCTGAAAAAGCGAAAAAGAGAGCAGTTACAATTATCTGATTATTGGAAATGGAAAAGCAACGTAGAGTCAGTACAAAATTAGAATAAAAGAGTCAAACAAATAGGGATGAAAAACCCGAACCCGATGGGGAAACCCGAAACCAGAACTAATTGGGGCGGGGTGGGGCATGCTAATCGGGTTACGGGGCGGGTTTGGGGATTAAACGGGGATTTTAATCGGGTTTGGGGCGGGGAGTGGGGAATCCTCGCCCGGCCCGGCCCCGCCCGATTAATATATACACATATAAAAATATATCTATACCTTATATAGTATTTTGTTAGTATTTACGTAATAAGAAAATATTACTCTAACATTGTCATTTTTTTATATTTGTAAGAATGAAAAATTGTGATTATAGAAAACTGGGTTAATGTCATATTTTTAAGTTTTAATTTTTGGCGATATAATTTATCATTATTTATGTATAATACTATCCTTGAAAACATAATAACTCGTGTTTGTAATTGATTATTAATAGGTTCGTTATTGCTAACAGTCTAAAAATAACAATTAATGTGAAATGATACGGCTTTGGTCGAGAATTGCAACCAAAGAGGACACCCCGATAAGATCCCCGATTAATACGGGGCGGGTTTAGGGGACCATCATGCCCCAACGGGGCGCCTCGATTAGATCCCCGATGGGGATCGGGGCGGGTTTGGGAAGAACTTTGGTAATCGGGTTTGGGGATGGGGATGGCCGCCCAGCCCCAAACCCGCCCCGTTGCCAACCCTACACCACAATGACAATACAAAGGGTATTTTCCTTCATAGGTGGAGCATTGTTTAAACTAATGTTGTAAAACCCAAGACACGCTTTGCTAAATACTGATAAATATCAAACAGAGAGCGTTACTTATCTTCTACCTACTTATTTAAGGTGGGAAGATGGGCTACATGCAGGCTAGGCTTGGTAACATGTCAAAATGGGTAACTTCTAGTACGGGTCAAGTTAGGTTAACCCGCAAACACTATTTGTCCATTCTTAGCATTTTATGTAGATATATAATGTGTTCAAATATACTTGCATAGCCTAAAATTATTTACAATAAAAACCTAAATTTTTGCATCAAAAGGATTTTGAAAATTTTATTAGTAAAAGTACATTTTGGGCGACTTTCAAGCTGTTTGACATCTTAAAGCTAAAATATAACCCAAACAGACATATCGAAAACCACCACAAAAAGACACTCTAGTCACACAACCTAAGAGAACACACAAGTATGCACGCGGTCAACTCTGAATCAGTATAAAAACATTGAAAAGTACACAATTCAGTGCAGAAGTATACAACAACATAATTTGTGGGTTTTATCCGTTGCAATGCTTAAAAAACCAGCATATGCTTGAAATAAAACGATAATGAAACTCTAATTTAAGACCACAAAGATCATGCTTATAATGTCTAGGTAGTCCTGAATGCCCTTAAGTTCGTGATCAGCATGCAAATAGTAAAAGAAGGAAAACTTTGAATAAGTGAAACTTACAGGATCCTATCACAACAAAGATGAAGAAACCAAGCACAATAGGTCCCACAGGGTACGAATCCTTTTTCTTTGTTGTGGTTTCGGGCACGGAACCACGCTTCTTGATGTTCTTCTCAAACCTCTCCACCTTTCTGTCAGCCAACCGCTTGGAGGTAGTCTACAAATATCCCATCACATGAAAAATCAGTTATGAATCAACAACATAAATCCATATCTGAAAAAAGATCAAATGAGCTAAAACAATCATTAACTTTAGAAACTAAAAACAAAACATACAAGTATCTTAAAAGCTTTTATTCTGTAAATATTCTCAACACGTGCACAGAAGTGACCCTGCCTACTTGGCATAACATAGTCACACAAACATGGGATAACCTAATTTCGGTTTCTCAAACAAGTAGTGCTTCCAAAAGCCTATTCCTTAAAGAACATATACCATCGGCAAATATGTTTGTGTTGGGGGGGTCCACAAGTACCATTATTATGCTATTTCCCTAATACGTCACAATATATCTTCACATCCAAATGGTAAAGCAATAAACTTTTATTTATATTTCGAATAGTAACACATCATGCTAAAAATCAGCAATCTGTGTGGATTAACTCATCAGATTATTTAAAACAAGCTGATCCAAAACAGCTTATTAGAAAAAAACTCAAAAGTGCTTATAGAAGCTTATCAAGACACCCTTGAGAAAAGCCAAGCAGAAATTGACATGTGATATCGAATTTTCACTAACAAAAAACAATTTATAAAAAAGGAGAAAAAGGGACCAATGTACAAACTTAACTATCTCCCAAATATAAGAATCTTTAGTCTATATTACTTATAAAGCCCAGATAAAATCTCTTAAAACTTAAAAACTCTTAAAAAGTGATATACCCAAAATACCCTTTTATTAAAAATGGTAATAAAATCGACCACTAAATTAATACTTTAAATATTGTTTGATCCTCTAACTTTTATCATTTTTCGTTTACAACCCATAGATTTTTTTTTCCACAATGACTACAAATTGTTGCATTAGGGGTCACACCTAAACCACAAGTTCGCATGTATAATTATTTGCCGAAATACACCGTCGCTTTGTGCATGTATTATTCTAGTATAACAAATTGAAAAATTTAATCTTTTTGCTCAGAATATACTAGATCAAGGTATATACTTTTCAATCATCCAAACCACATACAATTAACCAAGCAAAAAAAAAAAAATCAACAAATCACATCATACACACATAAATAAAACAAAATAAAAACTGTAACCAGATCTAACCGTAATTCTACAAACAAATTGAATATAAATTAAAAAGAGGTGATTAATTAATTACCATTGTAAAGATCTGATCTCTGAGAAGTAATGGAAAGTGGTCGTGGTTTTGGAGATGTCTGACTCTTTCAGAAACCAGCGCCTGTGATTTAATTGAGGTTGCTGTTTTTGTTAAATAGATATATATATGGTGGTTTCTAGTTGGGGGTAGGTGTTTTTTTTACACGACACCGTTTTGTCGAAACTAGTTGTGTTTGCTTTTTGACTAGTAACTTGTCGTACCTTGCACGTGAGTCTCGTATTTCTTAGACCATCTCCGATCCAACCCAAAAACAGGTAAACCATTGGAGGCTTGATTTAAAAAATCAAACCACAAAAAATCACCCTAATTGGGCCTCACTATCACATTTAAGAGTGGAATTCTTATTTAAGTAAGTGATGATGTGAAAATGTAAAGATGGTTTGAGAAGATATATTGTTGGAGTAAAAAATGTGGTTTTTAAGAAAGCTGATGTGGCAGTGATGTGGCTGGTTTGAACCAGAAACTGTTGGAGATGGTCTTATAAATCAAAATAAACCTATACTAACTACTCATTTTTTGACCAAAACTAAAAATATAAATTTTCACTATTTTTTTTAAAATTAAATATTTCGCAAACCGTTAATCATTACGCGAAAAAAATTATATCATCGGGACGAAAATTAAAATTATCTTTCTATACATATGCAATTCTATATACTTTCGACATTTTTTTTTTTAATTTCCGCCATGAAAATCACATGTGATTTTTCTGGACGGAAATTTTGAAAAAAAAAAGTTCGTCGAAAATATAGAGAAATGCATATATATAGATAGATAATTTAATTCTCGTCGCGATGGTGTATTTTTTGTAGCTTGAAGATTTACCGTTTGCAAGATATGTTGTTTTTAAAAAAAAAGTTGAAAAATGGGTTTTATTAATTTAGATGAAAAATTGATAGCTAAGATTGTTTATTTGGATCTATGACAAAAAATGAAATTTATATTGATCTCAACTCTTCAACCTAATTGACCAACTAACAACTACCATCCAACCCGATACGATCGATATGGGTAAATCAAAATTATCATTTTAGCCGTTCATTTTTTTATATTAGACGGATACTTGTATAAAGCGACGGTGTATAGTGGCAAATAATTATATTTGTGAAATCCTGATTCTGGTTCGACTTTTGATGCAAAAACTGTGTTTTTAAAAATACAAAGTGTGCGTTTTTTAAAATTAATATAGTGTGTATTTTTAGAAGTTGTCGACTTTAAAATTGATGAAGCTTAAGGTATATTAAAGGATACTTACGTGTAATTTAGGCAAACTACATTAATTTAAGTTTTGAAGATTTAAGATTTCAAGAATGGGCATTAGTATAGATTAGATAAAAAAATTCACTATATTTTTTTTCAAACATTAATATATCTTGAATCGTTAATGATTAAGTGAAAAAAATTATACAATTACGGCGAACATTTAATTATCTTTTTATAGATGGACACTTTTATATACTTTCGACAAACTTTTTTTGGTCGTTTGTTTCACATCTTTTTTTATTTTTTTATTTATTATTTTTTTTGAAACTTGTATGAGAAGTTACATGTGATTTAATACTAATTTGAATATTCAAAAAGCTAAGCATGTAATAAAATGAACATAATTTTTTCTATTTTAGTTTAAAATTTTCACCGTTTTTTATCTTGTAAACTAGACATTCATAACTTTCCAAATTCCAACCATATATAACACATTATATTTTGAATTGTAGATTAGTGCATTTAATTCACCAAAGTTGGATACACGTGATCTCAATCACAGTGTCCGTCTATAGAAATATAATTAAATGCTAGTCGTGACGGTATAATTTGTTTGTTTAACGATTAACGGATCATAAGATATTTAAATTAACAAAATATAATTGTAACTAGCTTCAAGGCCCGCCCGATGGGCGGCTAGTTTGAAGAATTTGTTTTTAAGATAAGAATAAGTAGTACAATGGTTTGATAATAGACTAACTTTAAAATGTTTGGAGAAGTAATATGTGATCAAATAAGCATTATAACATAATCCATATAAAAAGTAGATTGGCAAAACAAAGTATCTATTATGTGTTTTAAAAAAAAAACACACTAATTGTTTTACAAAAAACAAAAAATAATAAAAAAATAACTAAACTTATATACGTTGAAGGACTTCTTTATATACAACGTTGGTTGTATAATTGCAATACTTTCCATCGTTGTCGCAGCATAAAACTTTCAAACCCTTCTTGCTCTTTACCCTCGATACGGCTACATAAAGTTGTCCATGTGAAAAAACAGGTCGTTCTAAAAAGAGTCCTACCTTAAACGGATAGCCTCAAGGCCCGCCCGATGGGCGGCTAGCTTTAAGAATTGTTGAAAATATAAAAGTAATAAAATAGTTAATAGAAATAACGTTAAATAATATAATATTAAAAACCAAAAAAGTTAAGGTAAAATGTCATTTGCAAACATCCGCAACAAAACTAAATAACATTGATTGTTTAAACAAAAAGTAGATAAAAAATAAGAACAAATTTATAGTCAATGAAAGACTTTTTTATAGACAACGTTTGTTGTAGAATTACAATAGTTTGTAGCCAAACAAAATTCTATGTGGTGACAAACTATTAGACAATAACATCATGATAAATAGTGATTGTATTTCACATGTATCTCTCATTACCTGTGTCAAATACCATCTATTTTTCTGTTTGCGACTTCATTACCTGTGTCAAGTGATTATCATTCATTTGGGAAGCCAAGTTAAATAAGATTACATAAGATAGCATTATAATCATTGTTCACAACTGCCCTTATATAACTCTCCAATGGAAAATAACTCAACAGGTGTGCCATAGTTTCTACATATTTGGTATCAAATTCTTGGACATTCTTTTGGGTCCACTTGCAGCTCTTTGGATCTGTTTGAATGGCTATGTGATGTTGGCAACATGCAACTTTCATTGTGAAGCTCCATATCTGAGTACAGAGAGCAAGATTTGTTATGATAAATTTAGACAAAGGCTGAAGTGCAAAATTGATAATGAGTCGAGTTTCAACAGTTTTACCTCCCTCCAAAGACCCTCTACCATCATTAACTGAGAACACAAAATTAGAAACTCCAATTAAAATTTAAGAAAAAAAAATTGATGGTATATGCTATAAAAAGTACTTCATTACCATTTTAGGACTAATCAAGTATCAAGTAATATTGTGCTCATTCAACGGGGTGAAGAAATGTACCTGAGCAAGATCAATTTAAAATAAACATGATTGTTTTGTTCAGTTGCAGCTGCTAGCAGTCCTTCATTTAACAACTCATCATGTGTACCTTCAATTTTGCCTCCCTTAATATAAAAAAGTCACATCAAGATGAAAGAACATAAATAAAGAGTGGACATTTATGAAGTCACCCGTTTTCATATGTACATATGTTACTAAAACATTGGTATTAGCAATAATATATATTGTCCAACTAAAGAGCTCATAATTCTTAAAGTTTTACAATGGTGTAACGGGTAAACCTATTTATGTTCAAAGGTTGGCTTAGAAATCAAATACCCAATAAAACTCTAAAAGTCACTACTACTTTGCCTTAATTTGCCCATTTTAAGATTGTTATCACCATTATAAGATTGTTATCGCCATTATGTTCAAGGGCTGTATGGCAAGATCCCATTATAAGATTGTTATCGCCAATAATCTGGTTATACAATTCTTTAATTTAAGAACAACCATCACTCAAGTTTATAGCAATGCCAAAAAAGGGGGAAAGATATTCACATACCGTTCTGTCACAAGGTTTTGAAGATCGATGGATAGAAACATGTTCCCTGATCTCATTGTTATCACCAACTTCAAGAAAGCATTCACCACCTACATGATAAGAATAATGAGCTTAGCTAAACATTTGATGCCCACAACATGATGACCAATAACATTATTGCATGTGATAATCGTTTTCCTAGGAAGGTTATCTCCAAAAATTGCCTCACTGTTTGACAATAAAATACAATCAAGGATTACGGCTAGATGAAAAATCTTTAGCAATGAAAGTAGTTAAATGATCTGAATAAAACCTCATCAAGATGCATTTATCTCCCAACTGCGTGTTTCCACAGACTTCCTGGATGTAGTTTGCAATCATTTTCCAATACAGCTGAAGAATCCACGGTGCAAAAGGGGCCAATTGAGACAACCTGCAAGCTAATATAGTTGAATCAGTATGTAAGTTACAGGACAATATACCCACTTCATAATTTAAGGCAATTACGAAACATGAAGAGGCAGGAATAAAGCTAAAACGATGTCATCATGAAGTTATTTCTGGTCATCGTGACCCTAGCTATTATTAATTCCACTAACTATAACCAAGTGCATCCAGCAACACATATACTCATAATTTAACAAAGTCGAAACTGTTGATAAATCTAAACTTCTTATAGCTAATTGTGGTAGTGGTGTCATGAGTGTACACCCTCTACCAAGTATCGTACCCTATGCCTTCCTACGTAGCTATTAAAAGATTGGATCTTATGCAGTTATGAAGAATGGCCAACTTAAACTTTATAAGATTTGATTCAAAATGTTTAAAAAAAATGTGGGTAATTTTAAGGATTGGATCTTTAGCACAAATGAGCAATAACTCTACAGGTCCTTATAATAAACGCCATCTAATTTGTAGTCCAAAGCTCAGATATAATGACATGGGGGCAAGTTGCACATAAATATTTCTGCATATCGACAACAAACACATACTCAAAACAAAAAATTAGAATCTTAGACAAAAAGGCTAAAATCGAAATCTTACCGACGGCTTAATACGAAATCCAGGTTTTCAAGTAACCCTAATCCCCATTGTCCCTCCTCCTCCTCTTCCTCCTACATAACAATATCAACAAAAACAAACAAAACTCAGATTAAATCAAAAGTCACATCATAACAGGTGAGAAAGTGAACATAATGGCTGAATGGGCTTTTTGTGGGACTGAATATGGCAACACGCATTTACCTTCACACACATTTCATCAAACACATGGTGTGCATAAAACACATCATCAGTTCTTAGCAAATAATATAAAGAATTAATTCTAATCCATAAAAAAAACACTAATCCAATCATGTACAAAATTAGATATATAATTAGTACCATAAAAACAATCGTTCATTCAAGAATCCACCAAGACATAGATCAAAACAAACATCTTTAGTGCAATCAAATCCAAAAACTAAATATGTCAGATGTGGCGACGTCATTTTTGCATCATCAATCACAAAACTTCAACATCCAAATCATTTTCTTTGATAATGAAAACATGTAAAGTTATTAAAAAAAAAGAAAAAAAAAACAAAAAAACAAATTTACCCCCGATTGATTTTGGTAAAGATTAAGTATGAATTTTTCTGCAAGAATTCAAGCTCCAAAGTACACATAAAAACCATCTGTTCGAAAAAACCCCAATTCAAAAAACCCTAGAAATCAAATTCGAAAATTGGTTAATTCAAACAATTAATACATAATATAATGATATAAAATGTGTACAAAAATACACCATCATCCAAGGATTTCCAGGTTTATGTTTTGATTATTGGAGTCCAAAACAATTGATTTTGGATACCGAATAATTTGGTTGACGTTTTCAGTTTGATGATTTTGCTATTGAACTGAATTTTTGATGATGCGTTCTTAGTTAGGGTTTTGTTTTGGGGGGATCTGATATGTGTTTTGCTTGTAGGCAAAAATTATGGATGAATTGATTTGGGGAAAGTGATGATTGAAGGTTTTCGGTTATAGATGCTTCCTTGAATATGGGTTATTTTGTTGACCAATTAAATGATATCAGTGAAATGCAATACAAACCATCCGATCAAAATGAAATTACAGGTGGCAGGTTTTAAAGAATTTTGGGGAGAGATCAAATTTTCAAAACCCTGTTTTATTAATATAGTAGATTGAATTTTTAATTTAAATATTAATAAATCTCCCTTTGCTTTTCTCAATAGAAAATGAGTTGTTGAGACTTGTTCATTGGTATTTTAAAAACTTTTGGTATATAAATAATTTCTCTTCTTAAAAGAAATCTAAAATAAAAGCAGGTGACAAATAACTATAATTATATGGTTCTGGTGTCACCCGTATGGCTAGTAAAACATGCACAGCGGCATAAATACATATAACATGGCCATGCAACCAGAAAACCCTTACCAGCAAGATCTTAACCTAATCATTGATATAACATAACCCTAAACACGTGTAAAGGGTGTTTATAAAAGACTTACTTGTTATCCTGCAGTTATGTAAGCTTCTAGATTAGTCTGCTGCACGGGTTCGCCTTCTGTATACACGATCGAACATATTAAGGTTTTCGGAAGAAAACCTCAGTTCAAGTTGCGTCATGTATCCACCGATACTGCACAAGTAGAACCAAGGCTTGAACCTAAGCAAGTTAGGCTAGATACAAAAACATGGGTAAACCCTAAATCGACTACGGGTCAATTTAGGGATGTTGCTATCGGTTAAGGGTTTAGAAAAACCTTAGGAAAGGGAGACTTTTAGGGTTATTGTGTGAGTTATGAGGATCCCTCAAAGTCCCTTTGTATTTATAGAGCACTTAGGAAGGATCTAGAATACTTGTAGGACAAGTATTGGAGTTTGTTTAGGAAACAAACTCACCTCTTCTTTGGGTTTCGGTCAAACGAGCTAAACCAACAACCCTTAGGGTTTGTTATTTTGCTTCTTTTCATTAATTACCCTTTAATACTTATCCTTTGATAAATATTAAGTTTCGGGTAATAACTGTTTAACTCTTTAATGAAAATAACATCGTATTTTCATTTCCTCATTTCCTCCATTTATTTCGTATACTCGTTTCTTATTTCCGCTTGCATGTTCTGTTTAGTGTGCACCGGTGTGACCCTTCGGTATTTCCGTGAATGTAAGTTGTGAAAGCTTGTTGTGTGGTTTGCACATAAATCCTTTCAATAACCACCTTAGAATTGCATCAACTTAATTATATGCATCTTTATTTATTTAAAAATCCATCATAATGTTTTTTCTAATCAAAGTTAGATGTATTTTTTTTAGAATGTGAATTATATATTAATCAGAAACAATAAAAATTTACACTAAATTTCTAGAAGGTAAAGTACAAACCATTGATCAACCAAAGTAAAATGCAAAATAATACTACATTCTTTAACATTCGGCATCTATAATTAAGTGTAAATCATTCTAACCCATCCAGAACAAGCAAGTAACAAGTAGACTACGTTTCCTTCTCAATGTTCTTTACTACATGTCATAATGTAACGACTCCACTCACATTAGACATTAGTAAACAAATGAGGGAATGCATCATCTACTCTTACAATATAGACTACATTTTCCTCTACAAAACCTAAACTACTCCGTATCTAAAATGTTGTGTACATCTTCACATGACTGTGCAGTATAAGCAAGACCCGAGGTAGGGGAATAGTGAGGTAGGTTTGTAGAGTATTACAATTTGATCTAAATAAGGGAGAAGATTATTTCTGTGATTTTATATTTAATAGAAAGCAAGTAAAAATCGAGTTTTGAGAAGATTTGTTTTCAAAAAATATAACCTAAAATGCGAGAAAAGGAAATAACAAGATAAAAGTAAATTTTGGTGCGACAATGGGAGGGAAAGACGTATTTATTTAGGGTGCACTACTCCTTGCTAGCTTCTAATTCTACATATTGATTTGTCACACTTTGATTAGTGAATGCCTAAAATTTTTAATTACCAATCATGGGATTATTTAACGACAATTCTATGACACTAACAGCCAAATGTGCCCCTTGTACGAATGGATTTGACAAAACAATAACTATTTAACATGCATGAAATAACCAATTCTAACTAAAGGGACATATAGATTAACCTCACGGTAAGGATGGATAATTGTTGTTCCCGTTACACAATTAGAATTAACTAGAAAGTTAAGCTAATCATGTTCCATGACTGAGTAATGTATTGATTAACAAAGTAAAATAAGTAAAACATGAAAGATAAACACAAGAGTTTTTCAATGTTTAAATTCTTATTAGAAGTTAATCAAAAGAATCTATACCCAAGTGTTTGCGAAAAAAACACTTGGGATTGAAACGACAAAGTATGGTATGTTTTCTTCACTAAACTCAAGCTATGCTTAAGTGGCAACTATGAATGAACCACTGAGATATCTTAGGGACTAGGTTGCTCTTTGCGGGAGAAAAGTGGTTTTGTGAATGTCTAAGCATTAAGTGCACAAAACTTGTCCACTTTTCTCCCTTATGATCCTATTTATATACAAGTATAAAAGAGCACCCGTGACTAAAAAGACAAAAAGAATGACCTAACTAATCAAGACAAAATACTGATGGATTTTGTCCCTGTTACAAGAACCTATTTTGGGCATAAGACAAATATGCTTTCTGATCAACAGTGATCATACTGCTCTTGTTCTAAAGCCTTTCAGGGAAAGTTTGACTTTGGCCTAATAAGGACTTCTCCTTATCTTTTCAAACTCTTCCCGCCTTGTCCCGCCTTTCTTTCAGACTTCAGGTTCTTCAGTCTTGATCTTCGGTCTTCATCTTCATTCTTTATAGTTGTTGAGGAGACTAGGGTTCAGTGACTTATTGTCATCACTCACTGAACCCATTATCTTCTTTTTTGGCTTAGGTGACACTCAGGGAGTTCTACCTCACTGAATGGTGAATCCTTCTTCTTAGACTCGTCCTAAGCATCCTGAAGATAACTCACTGAGTGACTGTTCACTCAGTGACCTGAGAGTGTTTAAGGTTGTTCGTCATTTAGGATAATTTGTATTCAAATCCTTGTTTTAGGACGCTTAGGTACTGAATGGACCCAACAATTTCCCCCTATTTGGATATAAATTAACCTAAGTGTTTTGATCAGTGTAAGTGAGCAAATGGGCTTCTTCTTACAATGAATATACTAGAAAGCTATTAAAGAACAATGATATAACAAAACGTGGGCCATCATTTTATTCATTTCATTACATCAGTCTTATCATCTAAACATAATACTCAGGGATATGTACTCAGGCTTCCATAATTCCCATGAGTTCCAACTTAGCCTTCTTAGACACCAACTTCTCCTTGTCGGGTCTTTCATTCATCATCTTGTCCATCAGCCTTATGAACTCTTCTTTCTCAGGGCTCTTCACATGAAGTGCCATCAGCTTGTATGCCAGAAGAGTTGTTGTTTCCACCCGGTTTATATCACTGACTCTTTGAAAGGCCTGTTGGCCAAACTCATCGATGAAGAAGATACCAAACTCAGGAAGCTTGATCACTTGGTTGGGAACGAACTTGACCCCTTCAGGAGGAATCCTGTTGCAGTGAAGAGCAGCTATAAATTGTTCAGGTTCTTGGCCTATAGCTTTTCTCTTCTTCCCAGTCTTCTGAGTTGGTTCAGGGATTGTTAGTCCCTGAGAAACAAGTGCCTTCTCATGATCGATTCCCAAGCTCTTGGTTACCCTTTCCAGTTCTTCATATTTGTTGCTCAGGGCAGCTAGAAGGTCACGAACACACCTGTTCTGCTTCTTCCTTAGGATGGGCCCCATCATGTCACATTCCTTGATCCCATATTCTGAGAACTTGAAAGGTTTGTTCTTCTCAGACTTCCTTGGCCCTCTATGAACTGTGATGGCTATGGGATCAGTATTGGCATGAATGGTCATGTCGGTAATGGGACCTTCACCCTTAGTCTTCGTCATGTACCAGACATACTTCTCATAATTCTTCCTCTTCCTTTCAGTATTAAGCTTGACCTTAAGATTGTGTTCTTTGATTCGGTCAGCCTAAAGTTTGAGGAATTGTTCCCGCCTGATAACCTGTTCAGTTTCCCTAATGACTTCCTTGGCCACTTCAGCAATTACTGGCCTATTAAGGCTTTCAGTCTTGAGCCTTTTCTCTTTATCCAGAATAGCGGCCACTTCTTCTTGCCCTTGAATTTTCTCCCATCATCTAAGACGATTTCCAAGAGTACATCTAGGTCAGGACGCATGATTCTTGGTGCCTTTACCAATTTTGGAGGAGAATCATCAGTCTCCATGATTCCCTTCCTTTTGTCAGTGGAGGGGGTGTACTGAAGGAGGCTTCAGGGAACTCTGTTGTTGTTGTTGCTTCGGTTGGAATGGGAGTGGTAGTAACAACAACAAGGGCTGAGGAAGTTGAGGTTCCTGGCATGAAACTTTGTAGAGGAACTGCTTCAGTGATGCTGGGTTCAGGTACTGAATCTTCAGGTTTTTCCCCCTCAACAGATGCTGGAGCTTCAGTGTAAGCATCCGTTGACTGAGGAGCTGGGGGAACTTGAGAAGTCTGAAGAACGGACAAGATGGTGGAGACCATATTTTTGATATCAGTGGTCTCGTTCTTCAGGGTGGATATGTCAGCGGCCAGGGTGACTTGAGCATTGGAGAGTTCAGTGACATTGGTGGTGTAGTGACTGACCAGCTCATTATGTTTAGTGGAGAGCTGGTCAAAGGCTAATGAAATTTCCTTCAGGCATCCCTGGGTATCAGATACTGACTTTTGAATGGCGTCTTGATGAGATCTGAGAGGTGCAAGATCCACCTCTTTGAGGAGCTTGAGAAGCTCAGTAATGTTGGAGGAGGTGGTCTTCTGAGTATCCATGAACTCAGTCAGCTTGGTAAGAAGAGCAGGGTCATCTTTGAATTCTTCCTGAATTGCACTGAAAGTCTGCAGCACATTGTGGAATTGTGTGTCTTGTTCAAAGCCCAGTTGCTCAATAGAGGTCCTCAGGTCACTGATATGTTTATCAGTGGAAGCAGTGACCTGATGAAGTTTACCATGAGCGCCTTCAACAGCAGCCCTGAAGTCAGCATATGAGGCTGCTGCGTCAGTGTGCTGATCTCATTGTTCTTTTGTAATCTCAGTGAAGAGGGCAGTGTTGGATTTTCTGAGGAACTTTACCAGCTGCCTTTCAGTAAGAGGTAGAACGTTGTCATACTTCTGCAGATATTCAGGAGTTGCAGGAGCAGAGTCTGTGGAGTCTGAAGAGTTGCCTGATGATGATGATGATGATGATGATGATGATGATGTTGGGTTGTGATGGGGTTCTTGTTCCTCAGGAGGAGGAGATGATGTTGGCTGTTCAGTGTGCTGAGGAGAGTTGTAAGTCTCAGTCTCCATGTCATCCCCAGCAGCAAAGACTTCGTCATCTCCAAAATCAACCATCTCCTCTTCTGACTCTTCGTTTATCAGCATCTGGAGATCAGCAAGAGTTGGAACCAGGTGTGTATCCGGCTTCCCCTCAAAAGAGGGCTCGCCTTCGTTGTGGCCAGGTCCTGACCCCTCTTTTCCGGCAGACTTGGTTTTATCTGCCTGATCCTTAGGACCATTTCCTGAGAGACTCATTTCGCCATGGAGGGGGGGTGTAGGTTCCATATCAGCGGGTGGTTGCATGCCCCCTGAGTCTTTGTCCCCTGAGGTGCCTTCAGGGACTAGTGGGTTTTCTCCAGTACCATCACTAGGCAATGAGGTGTTGAGGTCTCCCTTTCCATCAGAGTTATACTGCCCTGACGAAGATATAGGGACCGTTACTCCCTGAGACCCTGATTGTGATTGACCAGAGCTGTAAATGGAAAGTTGAATGTTGAGGTCCATCTTTCCACCAAGGTTGTGCTGCCTTGATGAAGATTTAGGGACCAGTCCTCCTTGAGACTCTGACTGTGATTTGTCAAAGCCGTAAACGGGATGTGAGAGGGTGTAGGTCCCCTTCTCAGCAGAGTAGTGCTGCTCTACTAAGGATATAGGACCCTGTTCTCCCTCAGGCAAAGGTGGTGATTGACGAATGCCTTCATCGGGATGTCAAGGTTGGATGGTTCCTAACCCCACTGACTATGCCAGCAGAGCCTTGAGGAGCAGGTTTGCCCGAGGACACTGAGGGTGATTTCTCAGTGCCCTCTGTTGGCTGTTGTTCTTTGGCCAATTGGGTCTCAACTATAGGTGTCTCAGTAGGCTTGGCCATTTTTTTGCCTTCTTTTCTCAAGCTTGGAGGCAGAGGTCTCAGTGTCGAGTGGTTTGGGTTGAACCACCTTCTTGGACCCTCCCCTTCTTTTTCTTCTTCTCCTTCTTGGAAGGAGAAGGCACTGGTGATATTGCATCTGCGCCCTGAATGACCATCATCATGTATGTGGTCAGGGCAACGGGTGTAACCTCAGTGAGGTCTCTCGAGTAGTTTTCCTTGTGTAAGACATTAGGGTCAGATCCCTGGACATTGGGTCTAACATACTTGGAGCCTAATAGGTCTTGAAGTACACAGGAAATGAACCTAGGGTAAGACATGTGTCTTTGCCTGGACTTCCCTGATAGCTTGACTATGAGGTCTTTGAAGATTATCTCTCCAATATCTATTTTTCTACCCTCTAGGAGGCTGAACACTATCATTTGTTGAGCAGTGTTCAATTGCTCCGTGGAGGACTTGTTTCCACCAAGGACCTGAATGACAAAGGTCATCAGTATCCTCTAGACTGCAGGAAACCAGGTTTTGATGATGGGGGCTTTAACTAAAAGAGTCCCTGGGGCCACATCAGGGTGTTTGTCATCATGTGGCCCAAGTAAAAGCAGTTCGGCCTTTACTTCACTCTCAATGGGGTGAGGGACAAATGTCTCAGTTTAATCAAGGCATGTGGCTTTGATAAAGGTCTGGTAATCAAGGGAGAGGGTTTTCCTCCCATTGTTCACTGAGAAAGTGATGTTGGAGTCCTTGGTGACATCAGGGTTGGTGACCACTGCTGTGCACCAGAACTCCCTTAGGTAGTCATGGTAGATGACTGGGGGTGTCTTGGTGAATGCCGTAGAGAGGAAGCAATTTTGCAAGTATTTTACCATATTCTTATAGGCAGAAAAAATTTTCGGGTAGGCAAAATTCCCTACGACATTATTCTTGATCAAATCCACGTCCTCTAGTTGGAATTCCACATTAGGGGCACAGGTAATAGCTTTAGAAGCAGCCATTTCAAAAGAAGGTTTTGGTATTGCAAAGAAAAAAAAGGTCTGGGTTTAGAGGTAATGAACACACACAAAAGTTTTGAAAAAAGGCAAGAGTTTGATTAATTTTACAAAGCGTGTGTGTGTTATTTATTTGAGGGTATTTATAGGGAAGTGGAGAGGAGGGGTGGTTTTTGCACTATTGCGAATTTTACTGAAAATTTGAAAACTGTTTTGTACAAAACGTTTGATATCCGCATTAAATGCCACCACTCCACTTTCCCAGATTTTGCGCAACTGCCAAGGTGAACAGTTGCGCCGTCTGCAAAAAGTGTATTTTGCAGAGTGACATCACCACATATAATATCAAAGGATATTATTTGTGAGGAGAGGCATTAAATGCCAAGTGGGATATATGGTGATGAAGTGGGGGCCCAAGATGTGGATGCCAGAAGGTAAAAGAACATATATTCCTATATTAAATAGGTGTTCAGTTACCAACCTCGAACATTTACTAACTAAATACTTAGAGCATTAAGTATAGCATTGAATGTCATTTGTTGAGTCTTGAGGCCCCTGAATGACTTTTCATTCAGTGTGAGGGTGTTCAGGGAAGGTTATTTAGTGATCTTATTCACTGAGAGATTCATTGAGTTAGGGACCTGAGGTTATCAGAATTTACACTTAGATTGATAGATTCAATCAGTGGACTGATTCTCAATATACAACATTCCCAATTTAGCTTTCAGTCTTGTGAAAGTTGGTTCATCCAATGGTTTGGTGAATATATCAGCTAGCTGATATTCAGTGGGAATGAAGTGTAATTCAATGTCACCATTCATGACATGGTCCCTGATTAAATGATATTTGATATCAATGTGTTTGGTTCTCTGATGAAGAATAGGGTTGTTTGAGATAGCAATTGCACTTGTGTTATCACAAAAGATGGGAACCATCTTGTAATGGATGTCATAGTTATTGAGTTGACTTTTCATCCATAGCACATTTGCACAACAACTGGTTGCTGCAACATATTTAGCTTCTGCTGAGGACATGGCAACTGATTTTTGCTTCTTAGTACTCCAACAGACTAGTTTACCACCAAGAAATTGGCAGGAGCCTGAAGTACTTTTCCTATCCATGTTGCAGCCTGCATAGTCAGAGTCTGAGTACCCTTTGAGATCAAAGCCTGAACATTTAGGATAGTACAATCCAAGACTTGGAGTACCTTTCAGGTACCTGAGGATCCTTTTCACAGCTGTGAGATGTGATTCTCTTGGGTCAGATTGATATCTGGCACACAAACAGACTGAGAATTGAATATCAGGCCTTGATGCAAGTAGGTACATCAGTGACCCAATCATTCCTCTAAAAAGAGTTTGATTCACTGGTTTACCAGCAAGGGCATGACCAAGGTTGTTTGGGGGAACCATTAGAGTTTTCACTGAGGCACAGTCACTGAGCTCATACTTCTTCAGTAGGCTTCTAGTGTACTTTTCTTGACTGATGGAGGTTCCTTTATTAGTCTGCTTGATTTGCAGTCCAAGAAAGTAAGTGAGTTCCCCCATCATGCTCATTTCAAATTTCTTTGCCGTCAGTTTTTCAAACTGTTTGCAAAGTTTATAACTTGTTGAGCTAAATATGATGCCATCCACATACACTTGAACAAGGATGACATCTTCTTTTGTCTTGTAGATAAACAATGTGTTGTCTATCTTGCCTCTGACAAATTTGTTTTGGATGAGAAAGGCTGAAAGAGTTTCATACCATGCAATAGGAGCTTGTTTCAGTCCATAAAGGGCTTTGTCAAGCTTGTAGACATAGTCAGGAAACTCACTGCTTTCAAATCCAGGAGGTTGTTGAACATAAACTTCTTCTTTCAGTGATTCGTTGAGGAAAGCACTTTTTACATCCATTTGATATACTTTGAAGTTCATGTAGGTTGCAAATGCAAGGAAGATCCTGATGGCTTCCATCCTTGCTACTGGTGCAAATGTCTCTTCATAGTCAATGACTTCTTGTTGATTGTAGCCTTTGGCAACTAGTCTGGCCTTGTTTTTAATGACTATGCCATTTTCATCAGTTTTGTTTGTGAACACCTATTTCATGCCAATGACTGAAACATCCTGAGGACATTTGACCAAGGTCATTACCTTGTTTCTGTCAAATTGTTCCAGTTCATCATGCATAGCCTGAACCCAACTAGGATGTTTTAGTGCTTCTTTGACACTTTTAGGTTCAATGGTGGAAATGAAGTCCACAAACAGGCATTCATTGGCTGAGGCTGCCTTTAGTTTTGCAGCCATGCTTCTAGTAAGCATTCCTTCAGTAGTCTCTCCAATTATGTTGACAAGTTCTATATCTTTAGACCTAGTCCAACTGTATTGAGGTCTTGGATATTGATTAGAACTTGTGGAGGCCTGATTGGGTGGAGGTGTAGGTTCTGGTGCAGACACTTGAAGATCTTCAGGATCTTGAGTATCTGACTGACTTGGTTGATCACTGAGATTGATTGGTTCCTGAGTACTTTTTTCAGACTAATTGATTTCATCAGTACTTGTTTGTGCTTCAACAAACTCAGTGATGGTTGGGTAAGGAAGGTTGTGTGGGATGATGTAGTAGGAAATATCAGCATCTGCTTGATATTGAGTGGAAGGATCACTATCAGGAGGATATCTTGATGAATCATCAAATCCTATCTCTTCCATTGAGGTGTTTGAGAATCTGATTGCTTCAGCACTCTCATCAAGGTGACATGGAATGTTTCCTCAGTTTGTTGTCTCCTTGTATTGAACACCCTGAAGGCTTTAGAGACAAGAGAGTATCCTAGAAAGTATCCATCATCAGCTTTGGCATCAAATTTCCCTAAGTGATCCTTGTGATTATGAATAAACACATGGATCCCAAAGACATGAAAATAGGTGATGTCAGGGATTCAACCCTTGAATAACTCATAAGGAGTTTTGCTATGTCTCTTGACAAGGATGGATCTGTTTTGAGTATAACAGGCAGTTTTGACTGCTTCAGTCCAAAAGTGTTTGGATAGGACTGATCCATTTAGCATTGTCCTAGCAGCCTCAATGAGTGTTCTATTCTTCCTTTCAACAACACCATTTTGTTCAGGTGTGTAAGGAGAGGATAAATTTTGATAAATTCCCTTCTCATCACAGAAACACTCAAGTTCATGGTTTTTGAACTTAGTCCCATTGTCAGTCGTGATTTGTTTGACTTTTATGTCATTTTGGTTTTCAATGTTCCTGACAAAGGACATGATTGTTCCAGCTGCCTGACTCTTTTTGGTCAGGAAGTAAACCCAAGTGTATCTTGAGTATTCATCCACAATGACCAGAGTATACTTCTCATGGTTAATGGACCTAGGACTGATGGGCCCAAAGAGATCCATATGGAGAAGATGAAGGCAGCTTTTGATAGAGAAGTTTTCTTTGGTTTTAAAGGATGCTCTATGATGTTTACCTTTTTCACAGGCAGAGCAGTTGAAAACACAAGTGATGGTAAGCCAAGGACCTTGTTTTGTTTGACAAGATTGTTTATGTTTTTGAAGTTCAGATGGGAGAGTCTCTTATGCCAAAGCCAGTTTAGAGTTTCAGTGGCTTTAGCAAAGAGACAAGTTCCATTCTGAGTTAGAGTAGACATATCTAACACATAAACATCTTGTCTTCTTGGTGCAATAAGAACTATTTCCTTATTTGCATTGAAGATGGTGCCTTGCTTATCATCAAACTGAACTATGTATTTTGCATCACATAGTTGACTGACACTGATAAGATTGTACTTTAGACCATTGACATAAGCTATCCTAGTAAAAACTATTCCACTACAGTTTACTGAACCATAACCTTCAGTGAGACATGATGAATTATTAGAAAACACCACCTGTGGTCCTGGTTCCCCTATATATTTATGCATATATTCTTTCACACCAGTCATGCTCCTTGAACATCCACTATCTTGATGCCAAACTGGCTCCCTGGCATGTCTCTGCACAAATAGTAAACTGTGTCAGTTTTTTCTAGGACCCCTCTTCTTGGAAGGATTGGCTTTAATGGCCTTTTTAAAAGTTACAATTGATGCATGGTCAATGGTGGTATGGACTAAGCTTCCACAGATTTTGCATTTGATTGCAGAAGTGGACTCAGTAGACTGAGAGGATGACTTGGTGATTCCTCTTCTAGCCTGAATGACCTTTTCATGTCCTGAAGTGTCATGAGTGGGATCTCCACATATGTCACAACTAGGATCCATTAGACAATCATCAGGAAGGTGGTCATTGAAGCCACAATGTGGGCAAGGTAAAAAAGGCTTAGCCTTTTGTCTCTGCTTCTGCTTAGAATCAGAGGGATACTTAAAAGCCTGTGCTTTAAAGTTTGCAGCATTGGATGAGACTGTGTATGACAAGTGATCAGAAGTCCTGTGATCTTCCTTTTTGCATATCATGCAAAAGAGGATTCTATAGCAATCATCAGTGGAATGATTTGTATAGTTACACAGCTCACATCTTTGCTGAGGTTTTGAGGGTTTTGGTTTGGAGGTGCTTGAGGGAGCTGATTTGAGTTCCTTAATCTTGGATTGAGGAGGTTTCTCAGAAGATTCAATCTTCTCACTCAGCTTTCCGACAAGATCATATTTTGAATCAGGGCTTTCAGTTTTTACCTCAGTCGGAACTGAAGTTGTTGAGTCATCAGTAGGAACTGAGACTTCAGGTGTGGGCCTTTTCAGGATGGTTTTACCCATTTCTGACTTCTCCTTTGGAGAATGTTGAGTGTAAACTAGTGGTGTAAGGTCTAAGCAAGGTGCGGCTCCCTGAAGGACTTTCAGAGGTGGGAGTGGTGTTTGTGATTTTGATTCAGACTCATTGACAGGCTCAGTATTACTGAGATTATCAGTAAGTCCAAGCATATCTTTTATAGCTTGACTTTCAGGTTGCAAGATTTTCCCAGTCTCAAAGTTAGGTAACTTACTGACTGGGTTGTTTCTTATTAGCCAGTCACTAGAATTGGGTTCCATTTCTTGCTCAAAAGATATGCCAGCTGGTATAAAGGCCTTTTCACTATGACTCTCACTGAGAGATTCAGTGAGTTGGTCTTCTCCTATGACTTTCTTGTTAGAACTAGGAATAAGACTAACAGTTTCATAGACTTTAGGATTCTTTTTTGTCCAGCTTTCTATGACAGCCTTTTCTTTGTTAAGTTCAGTTTAAAGAGCTTGATTTTGTTTCAAAATCTCAGTGTTTTAAATTTGAAGTGTAACAACTTCTAGCTTGGCTTGTTTTAAGACAAGCAATTCATCTCTATACTTATTTAATTCTTGAACAAGATTGTTATATTTTGAAAGCAAATTAAGTCTTTGCTCTTCAATAAACTTAAGATCAACATTAATGTAATTCATGTAAGATTGCCAATCAGAATCATCATCCATAGAAAGTAGAATATTTACCTTTTTCATGGTGATGTTAACCCACTATTCATTTCTTGCATGGCTTTTTCCAAAAGCCAGCTGATCATTATCTGAAAGTGCCATCAGTGCACTAACTCTAACTTCTTCATCCCAGTCATAAGCTTCAGCTACAAGAACCTTGTTCTTTGTTTGAACAGGTTTAGAACTTTGAGCAGCCTGAGATACTGAGGGATTGGCCTCAAGGAGAGCAAGTTTAGCTTTAGCTTTTCTATATTTAGCTTCAAAGTCTTTTTGACCATTTTGAACAGTTTTGTTTTGAAAATGTTGAGTAGACTGAAGCATTTTTAGTTGAAACTTGCTAGTTCCTGAAGAAGAACTGTTACCAGTAGAATCTATAAGAGGGTTCTAATGTGGTTTTAGAAAAACAGTCTTTTGCAAAATGACCTTTTTTACCATATTTGAAACATTCTGTGGTTTCATTTGCTTTTGCTTTAGAAAAGTTTGACTGATTTATTTTAATAAACCGTTTTGAATTAGCAAGGAGTGCCCTTTATTGAAATTCTAAGTGTAAATTATTAAGGTACTCCTCACTTGTTCTCTCATCAGCCTCATCATCAGAATTCTTTTGGAAATCCTGCATAACACCATTAGAATAAATGGCAGTTGATATGGGTTATGGTTTTGTCAGAGCCTTTTTGGTCTCAAGAGCTTTTTTTGAGTCAGGGTATCTCCTAGAGATTAAGTTGTCCTCATAGACAAACTTCCCATAGATCACAGGGAGCTCAAGGGTCTGAATGTGGTTAGCATTCCTGAGGCCTTGAGAGAAGTTTAAGCACTTCTCAGGGAGACTGTTGACAAAGCCAACATTGATTTCATGCTTAGACAAAACTACACCATCATTTGATAGTTCATTTATCAAGGTTTTGTATCTGTAAAAGGTCTGAGAGAGACTTTCAGAGTCTTTAGCCCTGAAAGTGTTATACTCAAGTTTCAGGTCCATGATCATGTTTTCCTTGGTATCTGAGGGACCTTCAAAGCTATGAACCAAGTCAAGCCATGTTTGTTTGGCTATTGTACAGTTAATGACTGCTTCCATTGTATCGTCAGGAAGACATTGAGAGGATTGTGAATATACTCTGTAGGATGTTAGTCCTTTGTAACGAGTGTATATGATACTTTGAATGAATATGATTAAGTATGCGGAATCTACTTAACCACACTTAGAAGGATATTGTTATTGGAAATGGAACAGTGGTGGTTGTTGAGTTTGATAATAAACACAAAAAGTATATCACCAAACGATTCAATATTATTGAGAATAATACGAGTGATCTTCACTATCACTAGGGTTACAAAACCTTGAATCTCCATTACAAAGATAACTATTTGTTTTTGTTCAATACACTCTTTATCTCTTACTTGACTAGTCTCTATTAAGCACAAGCACTTTTCTAGTCTAAGCTAAGATCTCCCTTTTATAGTCCAAAGGAGATCTTTGCAATATTGATAAGTCTTGTCGAACTACTTGCATGTTATGTGTGTCAGTAACTAAGATACAACATGTTCTGTGTTTTACAACTTGTTGATTGAAAATATATCTAAGATATTATCTACCGTATATATTTGACTTTTATACAAAAATATCTTATACATACTTATCCATCCAGCAGTAGTATACGCGACACTTATCCACTCAGCAGTAGTATGAGTCACTCTAACAACAGTATTCAACCAGCAGTACCTTTGTTTGTACTAGCAGTACTAACTTATCAGTTAGTACTGTTAGTTCTAACTTGAACAGACTTCAAGTATACACTAGCAGTTAGTATTGTTAGTGTATTCTTCTCATCAGTACTAACCTTTAGAACATTTAGATTCCAATACTAATGTTCAGAACATTTAATTCCCAACAATCCTCCCCTAAACTTTTGATTTATCCCAAATCATCAAGTTTCTTCTGAATTAAATGAGGATTGTGAAGATCTTTCAAACACTACATGGTCAGACTCTTGATCTGAGCTTTCCTTTGTTCTGTAAGATTAAGTATCTTTCTGACTAACTCATCTGCCATCTGTGTATCACATTCAGCAATAACATCATCTTCTTTGTCTTGAACATTAACAGTACCTTGCTTATGCTCCAATCATTGCCTAAAAGATGGTGCAATTTCCTTGGATGAAGGAATTATAAGAGGCAATGGTGCTGTGTATCTTGGATGCTTGAAGACTGATATTATATTCCCTGTAATTGCTCTAAGAAAACAAGTCATTTCTCAGCAAGCCATGCAAGTGATGAACAAACGTAGTGAACTGAAATTGAAACTGAAAGAACTTAGATAGAACTTTCTCCATTTGAATATCTTCATCCCTTCTGAATTGCTTCATCCCTTCTGAATATATATAATACTCCAGAATCTTCTCTGTTTGATCAATTTAAACTTCCTTCTCTGTTTCTGAGCATACACATTCACAATCTTTCATCCTCTGATTATCTTCCTCCCCAATATTTTCATCAATTTGGGCAATCTTCCTCCCATACATTTGGTTAATCTTCCTCCCCTGTTTGGAAGATCTCTCACCATCATCTGAGCTTGACTCCTTTGATGAACTAGAAGAAGTTCATCTTCCAATTTGGATACCTTATCAGACAATATTGTACATGTAGCCATCAATTCCTTAAATTTCACTCTGCTGCCCTCATCACTTCTAGGTGTGTTAACTCCTGTGAGAGGTGAATCATTGGGCAATAACTCATAATCCATCATTAGATGGGTTTCTGAGCCATTATGAATCCAAAAGATTTTAAGAAACTTTTGACTTAGCAGTATGAACTTGATTTTCATGAAAAATCATACTGTTTACAACCATTTTGAAGGGATTAAGTGTGATAACAGACACTTAATCATGATTTCGGTTTAAATTAACCTCTGGTTGTGTGAGAACCAATGTTTTCAGTTATAAATAACTACCTGTGTACAGATAAACCCATTCAAAAGGCTTTCTTGACAGGGTTTTCAGCTCGTGGCAATTGTTGCCTCTAACACAAGTGTTAGATTCACTTTTGCTCGCTGTTCTTTCTATCAGATGTCCTTAGACTTGCTCATTATACTAATTAAAGTATAAAATGATAGAAAGTGAGTTGAGTCAGTTACTATCTGACCAACTGAGCCATCAAGTCAATGTGAAACATCATAATCAGGTTTCAAGAAAGAAGTTTTAAAGAATCAATTTACTTAGGTGTAAACCTTTGTTAATGAATTCCCAAACTCTGTCCATCATGAACCTATTATGTCAGCAACTTGTATCATTATTCTGCTGCTCATACATTTCACTTGAAACTTCCTTTGTGCTTAAATGTTCATACCTGAAATTGTTAGTCCAAAACCAAGAAAACAAAATGCAGAGCATTTGTCTTATAGCTGTAGAATTATATCACTAACAGTATGAACAAAACAATCAAAATTTGTACTAGCAGTACAAACTTTTCAATAACAGTACTAATTGACAATGCTAGCAGTACAAACTTAATTTTATGTACAAAAACACAGAGTTTTAAATCATTGAGGATTAAGCATCCTAATACTTGCTACCAAGTATTGAAACCTTCCAACATCAAAAGCTTTTGTGAGAAGATCTGCAAAGTTGTGATCAGAATCAATTTTAACCACTTGAATCAACTTTTTCTCATTGCAGTCTCTAATAAAATGATGTCTAATTTCTATGTGTTTTATTTTTGAGTGTTGCACTGGATTTTTAATTATGCAAATTGTACTACTATTATCAATATATATGACAGTGTTCATGAAATTGTACCCATAGTCAAGAAGTTGATTTTGAAGCCAAAGTACTTGACCACAGCAACTTGCAGCAGCTACATATTCAGCTTCAGTTGTTGAAGTAGCCACAATTGTTTGCTTCTTACACTGCCATGAAATGAGTCTATATCCAAGGAATTGACATCCTCCAGTTGTTGACTTTCTATCCAAACTTGCACCTGCATAATCACTGTCTGAATATGCTACCAGGTCAAAAGGTGATTCCCTAGAATACCATAGACCCAACCTAGGTTGACCCTTGAGATATCTAAAAATCCTCTTGACTGCTGTTAAGTGAGAAACCTTAGGAGTTACTTGAAATCTTGCACAAGCACAAACAGAGAACATGATATCAGGTCTTGATGATGTGAGATACATCAAAGAGCCTATCATAGATCTATATGTATGTACATCCACATTGTCTCCATCTACATCTTTAAGAAGAGGCTTCTCAGAGTCCATTGGTGTGCTTGCTACCTTTGAATCAGCAAATTAAAATTTCCTTAGAATCTCTGCAACATATTTATCTTGGCTGATAAATATACCTTCACTTGATTGCTTAACTTGTAGACCTAAAAAGAAAGTAAGTTCCCCCATGGAACTCATCTGAAACTTATCATGCATAAGTTTCTCAAACTCTAAACACATCTACTTCCTTGTAGATCCAAAGATGATATCATCCACATACACCTGTACTAGCAAAAGATCCTTCTTGTGCTTCTTGATGAATAATGTTTGATCAATCTTGCCTCTTTGAAATCCATTTTCTATTAAATAGGAAGCCAGTGTTTCATACCATGCCCTTGGAGCCTGATGAAGGCCATAAAGAGCCTTGACAACCTTGTACACCTTGTCTGGATGTTCTGGGTCAATAAAACCTGGAGGTTGTGAGACATAAACCTCCTCTTCAATAGTACCATATAAGAAAACACTCTTGACATCCATTTGATAAACTGTGAAGCCCATAAATGAAGCATAAGCCAAGAATAGTCTAATGGCTTCAATTCTTGCTACTAGAACAAAAAACCTCTTCATAGTCTATACCTTCCTCTTGTGTGTACCCTTGGGCTACAAGTCTAGCCTTATTTCTTATCACTATGCCCCTTTCATCTCTTTTGTTCCTGAAAACCTATTTAGTGCCAATTACCCTTACACCCTTGGGTAAATCCACTAGCACCCAAACCTTCTGAATTTTAAATTGGAGAAGCTCCTCTTGCATAGCTTCTACCCAGCTTGAATCATCTAAGGCCTTGAGAACATTTTTGGGTTCTGCTTGATAGAGGAAACATACAAATAAGCAAGAGTTTGCATACTCATGCTGCTTTGATGCATAAAGAGCATCAAGAAGCCCTTGTTGGTCTGAAGACATAATTTGATTCCTTGTCTTCACACTAGATTGTACATCTCCAATCACATTGTCCAGGGAGTAGACTTTGTGAATCCTTGTGTGTGGTGTAGAAGGAACTTGATAGTCAGGTGGGAGATTGTTGAAATCCACCTCATCTTCTAAAAATTCTGCTTCAATTGAGTCTGATGGGCCAGCAGTAGAAACATTTGGCCTAGCAGTAGAAACATTAAGCCTAGCAATATCTTGCTCTGTCTCAGCAGTACTATCATTTTTAGAACTGTTAACTGGATTCTCTTGTTCCTTAGCTCCATCTTCATTGTTTTCACCTTCAATCCCTTCTTTAGCTTCATCAGAAGAAGGTTCATCATTTATTGAAGTTGAATCCACACTTGTCCATATTGGCATCATCACATAATCTTGATCTTTCTCTTTTCCTAACCCTACCTCATTTGGTGCATTATCAGCTTCTCAACCTGAAAAGTCATTAGTTTTTGCAACAACAGGCACATAATTCATTGATTGGGTTAGTGACTCAAGATCAAATAGCCATTTGGGACCTTCACCTGCTACATTGGATTTGTTTTCTAGAAATTCCACATACAGGTTTTCCTCTACTCTCCTAGTTCTTGAGTTGTATACTCTAAATGCTTTGCTATTAAGAGAATATCCAACCAAGAATCCTTCATCTGCTTTACCATCAAATTTTCCTAGATGGTCTAAGGTATTCAGAATTGTCACATGACATCCAAAAGGTCTAAGAAATCCTATTGCAGGAGTTCTTCCTCTGAAAAGCTCATAAGATGTCTTATTGTGAGACTTAACTACTAAAACTCTGTTCTGGACATAGCAAGCAGTATTAACTGCTTCAGCCCAAAAAGCGATAGGCAACTTAGAGTCAGCTAACATGGTTCTAGCAGCTTCTATAAGTGTCCTATTTCTCCTCTCAGCTACTCCATTCTGCTGAGGAGTTCTAGCAACACTAAATTCTCTTCTAATACCCTTTTCTTTGCAGAAAACATCCATAACTCTATTCTTAAACTCTGTCCCATTATCACATCTAATGACTTTCACTTTCTTGTCTACTAAGTTTTCTATCTCTGTAATGAATGTCTTAAGAATGCTAGAAGTCTCATCCTTAGAACTTAAAAAGAAAACCCATGTAAACCTACTATAGTAATCAGTAACAACAAGACAATATCTTTTATGCTTAATACTACTTACTGAAGTTGGTCCAAATAAGTCCATATGAAGCATAAATAATGATTGATCAATAGAGTTAAAAAGCTTGGGCTTACAAGTGGCTTTATGTTGTTTGCCTTTAAGACAAGCAACGCATGTTTGGTCATTTTCAAATCTTTTCTGAGGCAAGCCTCTTACCAAACCATATTTGACAATTTTATTTATGGTTTTGAAATTAATGTGACCAAGCCTCCTATGCCATTTCATAGATTCATCCAATGTGGCCTTTGCAACAAGACAAGTAAGAGCCTCTTTAGGAACAATCTTCTTTAAATCAACACTGTACATGTTGCCCTTTCTTGGAATTTTAAAAAGTACTTGACTTTCATCAGGCATCTTAAAATCAGAAGAAATCACAAGACATTCAAGAACTTTGTTCTTTTTGTCACACATCTATGAGACACTAAACAGGTTATACTTAAGCTCTTGCACATAGTACACATCTTCAAAATCTAATTTACCGGTTTTAAGAGTACCTTTACCAGTAATTCTTCCTCCTATTCCTCCTCCAAAGGTAACATATCCTCCATCCAATGATTGAAAGTCTGAAAGATAAGACATGTTGCCTGTCATGTGCCTTGAACACCCACTATCTGAATATCCTTGATCTTCATTATCTGCTTGTGAATGTCCCTGCACACAAATAAGGAAATTAGTTTTCTTGGGAACCCAAGCCATTACTGACTTGGATTTGCCACGTGCATCAATGTAGTTAAATCTTTTGAGAACAGTTGATGCACCATTGGATTTAAGAGGTCTCCAAATCCAACATGCTGAGGCCTTAACATCATTAGCCCTCATTTCCCTAGCAGCAGTATGAACTGCTTGTCTAGCAGTATGAACTGCTAGCTTTGCAGTTGTAGCCTTTGGTTTCAAAATTTATTTTTGGACCACTGCTTTAGTAGGAAAAGGTCTTTTAGCAGTTATTGGTGCATGTTTGAAAGTTGTTTTTGAACCTTTAACTGATGATTTTGGGTAAACAGAGTTAAATGGTCTGGCAGTAGTAACTGCTTGTCTAACAGTAGAAACTTGTTTTGGGGCCAGACTTTAATGAAACTGCTCTGGGTGTGGTTCTAGTAAAATTAGAGTGACTTTTAGATGTATGCCTTTTGAAATTCACCCTATGGTTTGAATACCCAGATACCCTTTGGTTGCAGAAGGCTGCAAGATGGTCAAAATCTCCATAAACGAAACAAGCTTTGTTATAGACGGCAAAGTCATCACCTAATTGGTGAGACTTGAGGTCATTCCAATTCCTTTGGTTACCTCTGGGCTTGTTTGTGGTTCTATATTGCTCACAATATCTTACTGGTTGCCTAACATTATGAATATTTGTTTTAGGCCTATCAGTATCATTCTTGACTACATTAGGAACACTTGTTCCTTTTGCCTTAACAACATCAGCTTTAGACATAACCTGTTCTTCCTTATCATCATCAGATGTCCAGTCCTCAATGATTGGACCATCTGATTTCCTAGCAGAGGAAACCTTGTCCTCAGGAAGTGTTATTAATTACACTCTCACTTACTTTTATAGGTTCATCAACAACTACATTTTCTTTTGGCTGAACACCATATTCTAATATAGGTTGTTGAAATTCAGACAAGCCTGTGTGTTCTAGGTCTATCCCTGGGGGCGTAGGAATTCCTTTGTAAGGAGGTGGTACATTCTTATATCCTAACCCAGACTTGGCTTTGTTGATCACTTGCCATTCAATTATTTTGCTTACCCCCTTAGAGGCATAGTCTAACGTTTCTACACTTAATTGAATGTTTTCACTCTTCTTTTTAAGCCTATCATACTCAATTCTTAAAAAGCTAATTTCAACATCTTTAAAAAATATGTCTTGTTTAAGAAGAGCTTTGTCATCAGAAAAAGCAAATTCATTATTTTTATGGTGTATGATCTGCTTCTCTAGGGTAGCTAAACCTACCTTATAATCTATTAAGTTTTGATGAGTTTTGTTTAGTTCTATCCTTTGTTCATCATAATGTTTTCGAAAGGAGTCTAGTTATTTAAGAGCAGTGCAAGTATTAGAACAAACTTTATCATTTTGTACCTCAGTAGTAGAGAAGGCCATGAGTGCCATCTGTGTAGAAGGTTCTTCTTCATCTGCCATGAAGCTCCAATCAAAACCTAAGCCATCAATAGCTACCATAGCTTTTGAGTTTGGCTCAGTAACCTCCCCTGTTTTGGACTTGCTTCTAAAACCTTTGCTTTTGCCATCTTGATGCCTTGGTTTTCTACATTCCCTTGAGAAGTGCCCCATCATGTGGCAGTTGTAGCATTCTATCTTTGATTTGTCAAAACCAGCAGTATCATTGCTGCTGATAGTGATTTTCTTCCCTGTTCTTTGATAGAATTTCTTAGCCCTCATGCTAAGAAGAGAAATTTGCCATTTTAGGTCCATCTCCTCCAAATCATCATCATTGATTTCTTGGAGGTCTTCATGAGTGAGCATAGACCCATCATTCTGGCTTGTGAGAAAAGCACAACATGTTTTCTCATCCATAATACCAATAGTACTGCTTGATGAACTAGCAGTACCAACTCCTATATCAACCTTCACATCTTCAACTGGATTTGAGGTACTAGGAGATGACACAAATGCCATGTTCCCAGTGCTTGAACTAGCACTTCCAGCTTTCTTCACATCTTGTTCAACAATTTTGAAGTTGTTGTACAAGTCATTCAGACTCATTGAATCAATATTTGGCTTGTTTTTCCAGAAAACCACATGCATAGCCCACTCTTCAGGTAAGCTTCTCAGAAATTTTGAGTTTAAATCTTCTTGAGGTATCTCTACACCAAGAACAGCAAGTTGGCTCACAATCTTCTGAAGCCTGTTAAACATGTGATCCAGTTATTCATTGGTTGTTGAAGAGAAGTTTTCAAAGTTCTGTTTGAGAAAAGTCTTCTGGGTCTTCTTGGTGGCTTCATTTCCACCATACCTTGCAACAATGGCCTCAAATAATGACTTGGCATCTTTGAACTTGCTGAAGTTTAAAAGTTGATCATTTGGAATGGTCATCATCAGCATACTTCTGGCCTTGAGGTCATTCTTCTTCTTTACTCTATCTTCTTCAGTTGTTGGGTTGGTATTCACAATTGTTACTAACTTGTCATCAACTGTTGATGTAGTGGTTGTAGGTTTGAAAGAGTTTCCTTCTTCAATAATTTCCCAAAGTGTATAGTCTTGCACTTGGAAATACTGCTCTATCCTTAACCTCCACATATCAAACTCATTCTGCTTGAGCATTGGCAATTTTACAGCAACATTCGTTTGAATAGACTCCATGTCCATTTCTTCTTCTTCTAAATCAAAGATATCAGCCTGAGCTCTGATACCAATTGAAAGGATTGTGAGTACACTCTGTAAGATGTTAGTCCTTTGTAACGGGTGTATATGATACTTTGAATGAATATGATTAAGTATGCGGAATCTACTTAACCACACTTAGAAGGATATTGTTATTGGAAATGGAACAGTGGTGGTTGTTGAATTTGATAATGAACACAGAAAGTATATCACCAAACGATTCAATATTATTGAGAATAATACGAGTGATCTTCATTATCACTAGGGTTACAAAACCTTGAATCTCTGTTACAATGATAACTATTTGTTTTTGTTCAACACACTCTTTATCTCTTACTTGACTAGTCTCTATTAAGCACAAGCACTTTTCTAGTCTAAGCTAAGATCTCTCTTTTATAGTCCAAAGGAGATCTTTGCAATATTGATAAGTCTTGTCGAACTACTTGCATGTTATGTGTGTCAGTAACTAAGATACAACATGTTCTGTGTTTTACAACTTGTTGACTGAACATATATCTAAGATATTATCTACCGTATATATTTGACTTTTATACACAAATATCTTATACATACTTATCCATCCAGCAGTAGTATACACGACACTTATCCACTCAGTAGTAGTATGAGTCACTCCAACAGCAGTATTCAACCAGCAATACCTTTGTTTGTACTAGCAGTACTAACTTATCAGTTAGTATTCTTAGTTATAACTTGAACAAACTTCAAGTATACACTAGCAGTTAGTACTGTTAGTGTATTTTTCTCATCAGTACTAACCTTTAGAACATTTAGATTCCAATACTAATCTTCAGAACATTTAATTCCCAACAGACATGATATTATGATGCTTTTCAGGCATTGGTCTTGGTTAACCACCCTTCTCTCATCTATGGTCCACTGAGCTTCTGGTTTAGGTAACCCTTCAGAAGTCTTAGGGACAAAGGGACCTTCATTGATACATGTGATGTAGTATGGTTCCATACCAGTCAAGTAGCAAAGCATACGCTTCTTCCACTTGCTAAATTTTCCAGCTTCTAGTCTAGGAGTAACAGCTGAATAACTTCCTCCCTTTTTGGCAACTAGCTGGGGCACATTAGTATTAGCCATGGTAGGATCTTGGTTTTAAAAACATTTTGAGCACTCTTTTAGTTTTTGAAAGATTTTACAAACCAGAGGCTCTGATACCACTTGTTGTTCTCGTTACACAATTATAATTAACTAGAAAGTTAAGCTAATCATGTTCCATGACTGAGTAATGTATTGATTAACAAAGTAAAATAAGTAAAACGTAAAAGATAAACAAAAGAGTTTTTCAACGTTTAAATTCTTATTAGAAGTTAATCAAAAGAATCTATACCCAAGTGTTTGCGGAAAAAACACTTGGGATTGAAATGACAAAGTATGGTATGTTCTCCTCACTAAACTCAAGCTATGCTTAAGTGGCAACTATGAATGAACCACTAAGCTATCTCAGGGACTAGGTTGCTCTTTGGGGGAGAAAAATGGTTTTGTGAATGTCTAAGCATTAAGTGCACAAAACTTGTCCACTTTTCTCCCTTATGATCCTATTTATACACAAGTATAAAAGAGCACCCGTGACTTAAAAGACAAAAAGAATGACCTAACTAATCAGTACAAAATACTGATGGATTTTGTCCCTATTACAAGAACCTATTTTGGGCATAAGACAAATATGCTTTCTGATCAACAGTGATCACACTGCTCTTGTTCTAAAGCCTTTCAGGGAAAGTTTGACTTTGGCCTGATAAGGACTTCTCCTTATCTTTTCAAACTCTTCCCGCCTTGTCCCGCCTTTCTTTTAGACTTTAGGTTCTTCAGTCTTGATCTTCAGTCTTCATCTTCATTCTTTATAGTTGTTGAGAAGACTGGGGTTCAGTGACTTAATGTCATCACTCACTAAACCTATTATCTTCTTCTTTGGATTAGGTGACACTCAGGGAGTTCCGCCTCACTGAATGGTGAATCCTTCTTTTTAGACTCGTCCTAAGCATCCTGAAGATAACTCACTGAGTGACTGTTCACTCAGTGACCTGAGAGTATTTAAGGTTGTTCGCCACTTAGGATAATTTGTATTTAAATCCTTGTTTAAGGACGCTTGGGTACTGAATGGACCCAACAACAATTAATTTATTACTCATGTATTTAGTTAGTTTGCTTTAGCTAACGTTCTAGCTAGGACGAATTCGCCAACCATTTTGTAACTACCTAGCAAACACATGCAATCAATCAAAGAATCATTGGGCAAATATAATTATACACTAACAAGTTTCATGCAATCCTAAATAAATATTAAGTGGGTTAGCCTATAATAGTGATATCGTATCAATATTAGTGGCCCAAGCCTACTAAATACACGCTCGAATCAAGCTCATTACCAAAGCCCATCGATATACACTTGATAGCATCTTGACTTAAATCCCAGGCCACGCAGGGCCTGGAGAAAACACATCTTTCCCAACTTAGCTTAGAACGCTGATCGAGGTAAAAAATCTTGCATCCAATCATCATTACTAAAAAAAACGACACCAAGCCTGGAAATAAGTGATAAGGATTTATTTGGTACCTTTTTAAGGGGTCATTTAAGCTAAAAATCATATTAATATGATCAAATATTTCCTCAAATTGTTTATTTTTTCATTTTAGGTACTTAGGACGGAAAATCTGGAAAACAACACTTTTAGGGCGTATTTGGACGAAAAAATGAAGAAAACGATGAAGTCGCGAAATTCTTTCAGATACGGAGATCTGACGACGTCACACGCTACAACATGACGCCGTCACTTGTTTCTAAAGATGGATTTTTTGCTCAAGATTAACAAGAGACGCCTCAGATGAATTCTGAAGACCTACAACCTGACGGGTTAGGTGTTATTTGAAGATGAGAGTCAAGTGTTAAGCTAACAAGAGACGGCCCAGACACCTACTAAAGGACGGCGTCAGACATAACGTGACGACGTCATAAGTAGAGGTGGCAAAACGGGCGGGCCGGGTGGGTTTGGGCAACAGGTCAAACGGGCGCGGGCCAAACGGGCGACTTCTAAAATTCGGGTCAAACGGGCGCGGACCAAACGGGCAAAAAAAGACATCAAAAGACTAAAATTTTCTACAAACAAAAAAATCTCCTCGAGCCAAACAACTCATATTGATTAAATAACTATTTAACGGGGAAGAAACTTTAAAGTCGAACATCCAATTGCCGAAGTAAATAATATTGATGAGCGTGTTAGCGTATGTCTCCTGGCTTAAACAACTTGAGTACATTCTATATAGAAGATGATGCAACATTTGACATTTCATATAGTTGAATCATACCTAAATGGCTTTATAGGACATAAAATTTGGAAGATTAGATATTACAAAAATCAAAATTTTAACTTTTTTGTATGAGACAATCAAAAAAGAATATGTTGCATTGTGTTTGCCGTTTGGGATGGCAAAGCACTACCTGATTTTTCTGTTTCCAAGAAGATTTGGACCAAGCTTATTAATGTTTTGCTTGGAATTTTGTTTGCTAGGTACCAATTGGTGTATGGCATGACAATATGTTGCAAAAGGTGATTTCTTCATAAGCTTAAAAAAACAGCAATGAATCTCAAATAATCTTGGCATTAGGGAAAGATCATGGGTTTCATGCCACAAGCTCAAAAGGGTTCTCAAATCTGGGTGCTTCAATCTGGGTTAATAACCAAGTCACCCAAACAACACAAGTCTACTGAAGGTGCTTCAATCTTGGTTAATAACCAAGTCACCCAAACAACACAAGTCTACTTATAACATGAAGCTACATTCTCAATATCAAGACAAAAGCAAGTCTTGAAACATGAGCTAAAGTTGTTCAAACTTATTTGCAGAATGCACTAGTAGGGTTGCAAATCTAAGACGCCACTAAAACGAATTTTTCAAAATAGTAAAAGACATGCTTGATTCCTGTAAACTGTATTGATGATTCCTTATTAGTTGATCAAATTCTTTCTTGCTGATCTACAACAGCTTCAGATGCATAAACCTGGCAGAAATGGGGAAAAAAAGAGATCAGAGAGCCATAAATCTAAAAAGGAACAAATATATAGATGTATATATGAATGCCTTAAAGTAATGGAAAGAATTCTTGCATGCCTTTAATTCAATAAGAATTATACATACAAATATAAATTCAAAACTGACAACACATAAAAACCGCAAACGCTGTTGTGTGTTCTGATTTGCAAGAGTGTATATATAGGTACGGTACGGAGTACCATCTATAGTCAAACACTACAGCTCAGACCAACAATGGAAACTTAGAATCTAATCGTCATATAAGTTAAGCTATTCTACCAGAAGACGATAAACACAGTAGTAGTATATTACCTTAAAAAACATTAGTTATCATTATAATTTTCAAGATCTTCTATTAGTCCTTCCACTTCTTCCTCGTCATCTAATACGTTAAAATAGATAAAGTCTCATAATTTGATTCAATACTTATATTATATCATATATAATCATAGAAATAACGCATAACGAGTAAGTTACAAAGAGAATGAAATAATATACCTTTTAAATCAAGCCAATCACGAGTGCACAACAACGCCTCAGCATTTGATGGAGATAATGAGCTTCGATATTTACTCAAGATTCGACCCCCTATACTAAATGATGATTCAGAAGCCATTGTTATTATTGGGACTCTCAATAAATCACGAGCCATGAAAGCCAATTGGGGGTACCTTGCTTAATTTTCTTTCCAGAATTGTAAAACATCAATTTTTGTTTTTCTAGAAATTTTAGGCTCCTATAAATGCAATGTCAATTCCGACTTGTTACTTGTTTCAACTCTTCAAAACCGACTACGAAAAGACTCAAAGCCACCTAACTCATCTAACTCGTCCACCATGTCACCATCATTGACATTTTCATTATTAGCTCCCAACGGATCATTGCGTGTCTCAAAATTGAACTCGTTCTCATTATATAGCTCATACAAACAATCAATTATATCTTCCACTTTTTCGTCACGTACTTCGGCTGCCATTTCAAGTTTCGAGAAGCAATACTCAATGATTTTAACCTTATACCGAGGATCCATGATAATAGCAAAAGACAACACTTTACAATACTCATCCCAGTACTTGTCAAATTTTGTCTTCATTTCTTTTCCCATTTTACTTATAATAGGATCTGAATTGTGTATTGCTTGTTCAATATTCGACTGAATTTTGTTTACTTTCAAAAAGTATAAGTTTGAGGTAGGATAAGAGTTTCCCGAAAACAATGTTGTGATATCATAAAAAGGTTTAAGAAACTTGGTGATTTCCTTAATTCTTATCCATTCATCTTCTGATGGAAAACTTTCATAATTTTCATCAATTAGATCCAAATGTGCATAAGCATTCTGATAAGCTAATGCACAATCAAGCATCATGTAAGTAGAATTCCATCTCATTACCACATCTTGACAAACAAGTCTCCCACATTGCAATGGAAAATGTTGAACGCATTCTGAAAAACACTTCTTTCTTGCACTACTTCTCCGAACATACTTCACTGAATCTCGAACTTTCTCAATTGATCCTTCAATCACCTTTAACCCGGCTTGTACAATAAGATTTAGTACATGTGCTCCACAACGCACATGTAAAATTTACCATCACAAACTAACACATTATTCAAACCTAGATGACTTTTTACCGTTTCTACTAAACCATCATTATATTTGGCGTTATCTAGTGTAACAGTAAAGACCTTCTTAGCAATTCCCCAATCTGACAAAAATCTAATCAAAACCGATGCTAAAATTTTACCTGTATGAGGAGGCGGAACAAATCTAATGTTTAAGACTTTCTTTCTTAAGACCCAATCTTCATCAACATAATGAGCCGTCAACGCCATGAATCCATCGCTTGTTATTGAACTCCACAAATCGGCGGTGAAACAAATCCTACTGCTTACCTTTTCTAACTTCATTTTTAGATTCGACTTTTCCCTCCTATATATAGCTAAGACATCTTCCTTTGATGTATTTCTTGTAATAGGATTCGCATCTCGATGTAAAAATTTGTGCAATTGTCTTGTTGCTTCATGTTCAACAAAACTAAATGCATAGTTATGTTTAATGATAGCAATTGCCATTTTCTCTCTATACATGTCCTGATCCAAAGGGGCACGTTTTGTTGGTCGTCCATCTTCTTCAAAGTCGAAACAACTATGCATTTTTCGGCCCAAATTTGATGTTCCTGAACTTGGGTTGGCACTATACACATTGCCACAATTTCTGCAACTTGCCCTTCTATCAGCAGGAGTCTCGCCTTTAATCTTATCAAAGCACTTCTATACCAAAGAACGGTATTTGTTTGATGTCGCTGAAGAATCCTCGTCTCCATTATCTCCTTGTATACTTTGTTGTCCCGACATATTAAAAAATTTCCTTCAATAAAATAAGAAAACACCCTTTATTCAGTAATAAACGTAGTCCTAAACACCCCTTTATTCAACAATGAAAAGCAATTCCAAACACCCCTTAATAACTAAATCTACCTAAACAAAAACAGCCCAAACGCCCCTTTATTTCAGCAATAAACACAGTTCCAAACAACCCTTAATAACTAAATTATTCCAAAAAAAAAAAAAAAAAAAAAAAAAAAAAAGCCCAAACACCTCTTTGTTTCAGCTGTAAACATAGTCCCAAACACCCTTTTTCAGCACCCCTTAATAATTAAATGTACCTAAACAAAAACAACCAAACACCCCTTTGATTCGGCAATAAAACACAGTCCCAAACACATGCTTATTTAGTAAATATCAACTATAAATCTATAATACTATAAATCCCAAAAAAAAGGATGGAATTGAGTATGGCACTACGTAAAAAAAATACTATAAATCTTTGAAAAAAGATTGATTATGGCACGACGTAAAAAAAATAATCGATTGATGATATACTGCACCCTTCTGATGAATATATTAAAACTCCCAAAAAAAAAAAAAAGTATATTACTATAAATCTATAATACCTGGATGTAATTGTGAGTGGTAACTGGTAAGAAACTGATTAGAACATGGAATTGAGTACGATTGCCATTTTGTGGAGTTCAATTGTGAGTGGTAACACTGTTAGTGTTAGGGCAAAAAATACCCAAAATACATGTTACGTAAATGTGTCGGACCATTATACCCGTTTCTTTGTTTTATCAATTTTCAGCCGACCATAAAGCCCATAAGGAATAAAACATTGAGCCCATTATGACCATTATACTTAAAAAAAAGGTCCAGTTGACCCGAATTTTGACTTTTGGGTATTATTTGCCAGCTCTAGTCATAAGATACAAGGTGACGACGTCATAACGGCGACTTGCACAAGATGAAACCCTAATCTCGGCGAGCTGACGGTTTCAGAACCTATAAGCTGACGCCGTCAGAGTTGTAATTCTATATATACTTTCGTATGTTTTTCATAATTCGTGTTACATCTTGGAGTAGGGTTTTATGGACGATTTTCTCAGCTTTTGTAAGGGTTCTATAGCCCCCAAAACACATGTTTTATTGAAGATAAGTTATTCGATTAATCATTCAATATGTCTATGTGTTGTTTGATTATTTGTTTATCTTCTCTTCTCTTTAACATGCTAGCTTAGATTTATTTGTGTTTGCTTAAATCTAATGAAACCTAGTTGTTGATAATTGATTTGTCGTCTCTTGTTTAATTGATTGCCTCACGTTAGGCTAAGAAAACTAGCTAGTTTCTTATATGCGTTAGCTTGAAAGTCTTAGAAAACGGAACCGTAGAGTGCACTATTGGTTTTTCTCGTTGTATTTATTGCATGAATTGTGGCTTGTAGATCCTAGAAAACTTAATAGATTTTAATGGTTTTAGGGGAGACAAAGATCCATAGAGTTGGGGACTTCGGCACTTCCCCACGACCAATATTAAGGAATACAACGCTTCATTTAAAAAAAGGACGTGACAATTCGACAAATCAGTAGGAGATAACTAGGGAGTAATTTAATCTAAATGAACACGCTTTTCTCTATCATAAGAAGTCACCAATTTAATTTTTCTTTTTAATTAGTTTAATTTTAAGTTATTATTAGTTTTAGTTTAGTTGACTAGCAACTAATTCTGCCCACTCTTTCAAAACCCGAGATTTTAATTGCTTTCATAAAATATAAAAACACAAAAATAATCATCCCTCACCTCTAGATCTATCTCGTCATACATCTTGACCTAACGACTCTATTCCCCTATAGAACAAGCTTTCCTCCGAGTCTTACCTATATTACACTACAGCAATTAGGTACACTACCTAGAGGATTGTAAAACTTCCTTGTGAGGGTTTGCAAATCTCGCATCAATAAGATACTTGAGAAGGAACCCTGGTAGCACAACACGGACTAAGGGGACTCAGTTACAAAAGTCCAACATTACATTATTAGTGCATGATCTAATACTAGACTGGCGGGACTTGATAGCATATCAATATTAGTAGCCCAAGCCCACTAAATACACGCTTGAATCAAGCCCATTACGGGAGCCCATCAATATGCACTTGATAACGGCCTGACTTAAATCCCAGGCCACACAGGGCCTGGAGAAAACTCATCAGGTCACACTGAGCTAATCGTACTACTGCTCCTCAACTGTCACTAACGGTTAAGATGTACCATCTGACATTACACAGTAAGGACGCACGACTAGCACAAGTTTGTACGGGGCAAGGAGGCAGTCCACCTATCCCCCTTGTCTGCTCCTTAGATGATCAATACTTGGCTCCCTAGCAGCCGTTGATCATCCCACAAGGGTTTATCTATAAACCCTACTCGCCTCTCTATAAATAGAGAGCAACACACACTACTTCATAAGTTTCACACACTTGGGCAAATACTGTCTCAAAGCAGTGAAGTATGGTTTTTGTTTAAGTGTTACCCGAGCTTCTTAATCTTCATCGATCTCATCGGGTCCTTACCGTTCAACACGAGAAACCAAACAACAAAACCATTCCCATCTCATATTAAACCGATTCACATACCATACGTAAACACATAGCAATCAAGAATGAAGAAGACACATAATCAAAATAAATAATAACCATGATTAAATGATTAAACATAAACTTATCTTGATGTTATATGGTGTTTACAAGGATGAAAAAGAATAAAAAACATCACCAAAATCATCTAGGGTTTATCTCCCAAATATTGCACACGAGTTATGAAAGCAATGAAAAACTATATATAGACTTTTGGTTGTGACGATGTCGGCCTTTAGGTTTGACGCCGTTAGCTCGTCGTTATTTATTAGGGTTTATTTGCACAGACTTGGTGTAACGGTGTCAGGTTCTTAGTGTAAATAGAAAAATCCACTTTCTGGGCACTTTTGGTGGCGGCTTCACACATGTCAGTCACAAACTTGAAACTTTGTATTGTCATCCGTTCTTTGTCCAAATGAGCCAAATCTTATACGTTTCCAGCAAATGCATCTCAAAGAACTAAAAGTTAAAAAGAAAGGATTTAAGTCAATAAATGATATAAAGTGTATGAAATTAACGGCTAAATGACCCCTAATACTAGTATGATTTTGCACCTCATCAAATGTAACAATTCGCATTTTCAGGTTAATATTCATCCTCGTATTTTTACTATTCACTTTTACTATTCATCTCGTAAATATTTTACTAGTCTCATTTTTGTTTTTCCATTTCTATGGAAACATTGTACGATTAATATTCCACGTAATCCCGAACCTACAAGTTTAGGTTTTAGCAACGTCTACGATTTTAAATAAACGTATCTATCATTTAATATACTAAGTTATAGTATATTGGCGAGTTTCAACATTTTCAAGAATCCTGTATTTTTACCTCGACCGGTTTTCAATTTTATAATTTAATTAGTTAACAACAATAATACCCGGAATCAAAAACTACACTCTAAATACTAGACAAGAAAATATTTAGTTTTCTTGTTTCCACCTCATCATTTTCCCCCCTCTTCCTCTCATATGTGGCATTTACTTAAGGAAACACCAAGACAATTTTGTCTTGGTGATGAGTAACTAAACACATGTCCTTCGTACAAGTAAATGTTCTCTTACACATTAACACAAGAGAAAGCCAATTTGGATACTTAAACTACACGTGCCTTGTTCTAGTTAAATCAAACACATGATCTTTACACCTTGCAACACTTAGCTAGCAAGTTTGGTGAATCACCACCTTTGTAACCTCTTCATGAAGCTATAAATACCCCCCCCTTGGTCATTTAGACGCCAAGATACATAACACAAACACACTCTTCATTTTGCTTTCGATTTCAAGTATTTCAAGAAGATTAAAAGATACAAGTAAACTACATCAAATTCCTTGCAAGTTTAGGTGACCCTCTTGAGTTTAAATCTACTCAAGTCACCTAAGGTCTCATCACAAGCCCTTCAAGAATACAAGAAGTGTAGAAGGTTGCTAAGGTGTAGGAGATTGCTCAAAGTCCTAGTTCTAAGTCCTTGTTTATCTTCCTTTCTTTTGAAAGCCAAAAGTTGTAAGCCAAACCTTGTACTCATCACATACTCTTGTTTCTTTGCTTATAGGTCTATATGCATGCTTAGTATGTTGATCATATGGGTACATGGTCAAAACTTATAAAGAAAACCTAAGTTAAAACTTACTTGTGCAAACTAGTGTAACTAGGATATTTGTGTAATAAAATTCGACCAAAGTAGGTACATATAACCTTAGATAAACTTAGGTAGTGAAAGAGAAACTAACAAGGAATCTATAGCAATTTGAATCACCCAAAACGGACACTCGAGTCAAAAGTTGTAATCAAAAGAAATTAGCGAAACCAAAACACTAAAAAAGCTGAATTTGTCCGCAACCCTACTACACGTATTTTGAAATTTTTCGAGGCACTTCTGGTCTGATTTATCAAAAAGTTAAATCACGAAAGTTGTCCGGAATGATATTTTACGTCTACAGCGAGGGACCTGAAAACATAAAACAAAGGCAATTTTCTGCCACAAATTGTAAAAACAGTTTTTGACATCAAAATTTGGTTTTTCACAAGATTAGTAATTGAAAACCATGTTGTTTTCGCAACTAGTTACTTACTAAAATAACAATCTTCATTCAAATAAATTTTCCTAAGTTTATTCGACCTTCGGAATAGTATTTTTCACATGTGAAAACCAGTTGTTCACATGTGAAACAATAATCCCAACTTATAAGTTTTTCACAAGTGAAATAATAAATCATAACTTATAAGTTTCACATGTGAAACTATACTCATAAACTTATAAATCCTTATAACTATTATAAACTTTATGTTTTACATATTGAGCACTACAAAACTAGGGAGCTTCATGTGAGGGGTTTCATTTGGGTAAACGGATCGACGAGTTGCTGGATTGACGATTTAAAGTGTCCTAGCTCCTCGAACATTTACTAAATGACCTCTGAATTATGACGGCCCGAACAGTAGTATGAGATATATAAACTAAAAATGTTGCATAACCCGTTTCTATAAAACGACATACACAACCTACCAAGTACTACATCATGATCAATATAAGGACGTATATAGGCTCGTTTATGTTTTCTTAGTTATTATTCCAAACCTAAGTTGCAACAATTATTCTAGGTTGCACGTAGAGGTTTTCCCCGCTTATCCAGCGATTTCGTTATATCCTTAAACATCATCCAACTCACGGTGAGTCATAGCCCCATTTTCTGTCGTTTAACTATTTTGTAAACTCTTTGGGGGAGATCAATGCTCGACTACTTAATTTTACTTTCACAAGTACTCTATACTTTTACATATTACCGTGAGTCATAGCCCTATTTTCTATCGTTTAACTATTTTGTAAACTCTTTGGGGGAGATACATGCTCAACTACTTAATTTTACTTTCACAAGGACTCTATACTTTTATATATTACCGTGAGTCATAGCCTCATTTTTATACTTGTTTATAAAACTCTTTGGGGGAGATACATGCTTAACTATTTTTAACAATCACGATTATTTGCAACTATATGTTTATCTGAACTGAATGTTTATTTACACTATGTAGCAGTAATTGCCATACTTAGAGTTTCTTTATCATGTACCATTTAGCACTGTGCGTGGTAAGTATGAATACTATTGTTAGATCTATTGGGATTAAAGTAACCGTTAGTGTTGACCCAGTTAAGGCAGACAGACGCACTATATTTGCTAACACTAGGTATAATATCAAATCATGAATCATTTGTTGAACTAACGAACTTGGTACAATAATGATCTAATGGACTTGGTATGATCACGATCTAATGGACTTGGTATAATCACGATCTAATGGACTTGGTATGATCACGATCTAATGGACTTGGTATAATCTCGATCTAATGGACTTGGTATGATCTCGAACTAACGGACTAGGTACAATTGTGAACTAAGCAGAAACTAGAAACCAAAACTAGAAATCTTAAGACTTTGGTGCTAGTAACCTAGAGCAACGAAAGCACTATCGCTATGTGGTAATTGTATTTATGAGCAATAATAACTGTTTTGTTTTCAACTATGAGTGTGAGACGATGTAACTCACACTAAGAATGTTATGATCAACAATTTAAATAAACTCTATAAACTCACCAACCTTTGTGTTGACACTTTTAGCATATTTATCTCAGGTCCATAATGATTGAGGCTGGCACGGAGGAGCACAGATACTCAAGAAGGCTATAAATTTTATTATCATTCGAAAACCCATTTAATGTAATTGTAAACCTTGAAACTACTGGGACCTCATTTTGTAAACTCTGATATTTATATAAATCGAATGATAAATGTTTTAAAAATGACTCCATTAGAGTTCGTTTTCTATTGTTATAACTGTTGTGCCATCGAGTAACACCCAGTTTAAATTCCGCTGCGTATCACGAAATTGGGGGTGTTACATCAAATATCACTACACTTGGGATTTGCTTTTCCTAAATAAAATAGGCTTTTAACTTAGACAATAGTACAATTTAGGGGGCATTTTGCATTAGTATAAAAATAATTCATAGCAAAACTCATTTGACAGTTTCAAGCACATCTCTCGGGTGTATACAAATGATATAACAATAAGGAATTGGAAAATCACTCAACTTACACTAGTACAAAAACGACCTATGGTCACACATGGTCGATTTGGAACAGCCACACATTCAAATATTTGTGTGGCTGAAGGTAGGTAAATTGACAGCATTTATGAATTAGTCACACATGAGCATTTCGAATGTGTGACCATAAGAACTCTATTGCCACACAATCGACCCTTATGTGACTAAACGTAACTGGTGATTTTGTTCCAGATCATTTAGTCACATATGCATTTGGAACGTGTGACAAATACAAGTAACCTTGATGCCATATATGGTCACACTAAACTTATAGTCACATTTGCTTCTAATAGTATGACCAAATGCCATATACGGTCACACAAAACAGTTTGTCACACATTATTTAAGTGAAGCCAAAATCCAGTACATATAGTCACACTAAACAATTTGTCACACATTATTTAAGTGTAGCCAAAACATGATTTGTGTGACTAAATGTTAACAAAGGCCACACAAAAACCAAATTAATGTGGCAACTGGATGATCAATAGTCACACAAAATACACATTCCTTCACTTTAAATAGCATATGGTCACACTTATTAACACTTTTGGTCACTTGATGGTTAGTTGTATGTGACTAAATACACTCCCAAAAACATGCTTTGTGTGACTAAATGTTAGTAAAGGCCACACAGTAACTTTTTTATGTGACTAAATGTACTAGAATAAAATAAACAGCCACACTTGATCCGACTTGTGTGACCATTTCGGAATTACATCTGAGGCTACAGCCACACATTTGAATATGTTCGTGACTAGAGGTATCTGGTAAAACTTGTTTTGATTTTTTAGTCACTTATAATTTGGGACGTGTGACGGATACAAATAAATTTGAAACATTAGTCACGATATATAAATATACATATGTGACACATATATGTCACACAATTAAAAAGTGTGACCAAAATCCATATATGGTCACACGAAATAATTGTGTATGTGGCTAAATCATATGCTCAAGTTTGTCACACATTATTTAAAAAGTGACTTATTCTCAAAATAAAATTTCACTCTCAACTTTTCACATACTCCGCCTAAATTTTTCCCAAAAAATGAAATTGCCCCGCCTAAACTTTTACCCAAAATCAAATTGCCCCTCTACCCATCTTTTTATCTTTTCTTTTTTCCCAGATCTCACATCTATCTTCTTAATATGTTATCCCCAAATATTTTTCTTAATCTATCTCACACCCCTCTACATGTTATCCCCAACTTCAACTTGTAAACAATCAAAAGGTTAAAATCTAAACTTCAAATAATTACGATCTACAATCATAATCAAATTATGTTCAGATCTAGTTCACATTGGTTACACAATTTCGAAATGTTAATTCATGATTATATATCGAATTTATTGCTGTATATGATGTTACATTTATTAGTTTTTTAGATTTGGATTATTATATATTGTTTTGATTTTGTGAATATTTGAATTAAATGTTTATTAGTTGTTGCTGTTGTTCCGAGTTCGCTATATCGTAATTGTGTGTTATTTTTGTTGGCGAACATTAGATTGTTGTTTGTATGTTATGTTAGTTGTGTGCGGTTCGTTTCGTGAGTAGTGATATACTTAGGTTTTAATGTAGATCATCTGATCGGATGAGATGAGGTGACGATGATTTTTGTATTGTTATCCCCAACTTTAACTTGTAAAACATCAAAATGGTATCACGCAGGCTGCTTCTTTCCCATATTGTTCTTCAAGTTTAGTTTAGAAATGGAAATGTGTACTTGGGACTTGGGAGGGTGGCATTATTCTTATAATTTTGTTTTGTTTATCTTTTTCCAGAGTAGAGATCAAGAAAAGTTGAAGATGCTGGTGACTGGATGTGATCTCTCTTCTGAGGAGGTACTATTTAGAAGCAACTTATATAAGCAAACTGTATGCATTACTTGCACATTTTTAACTTTAATTCTTTAAGTTGATCCTTTTTCTGTTAAAAGTATTTTCTTAAGAACATTCTGTTTGAAGATTAAAGTTTTTCTGAAACAGAGAGAAGGAGACGATGAGCCTGAGTCAACGTTTTCATGCTTTTTCAAATAAGTACATGTACAGATTGATTTATCAGTAAACATACTTCAATGCTCTAAAAAATATTAGTTTCATTAGTTCTTTCCAGTTTTATTTGAAAACGATAAAGTTCAACGTTTGAGGAAGTTCAGTGCATTAAATAATTTGAAAGATCATTGTTTTCAAACCAAGGCATAGACATTTAAAGTATTAAAAGATCATAAGCGCAGTTTTTACGGCTTATGAGTGTATCAAGTTGATTTGCGAGAATACTGACTGTAGGACGTCATGACGGTAGTAACCGATATCATTACCTTATTTTAGGCTATTAAAGTATGAAAAAAAACCTTTATGAACGTGTAGGTGTGCTTGTGACTTTAATTAGACAATTGAACACTGTGAATGCAGACGTGCATTTGGATTGATTTATTCTATACTTGTCATTTTCATTTTCTTCCTTGATGAAGCTCTCTTTGATGAAGCTCATAATATTGGATATGTATGTATGTTACATTAGTATTTAGATCTAAACTCTTGTGGTAACAGATACTGACCTCCAAAGAAGCTACGGATTCTTCAGCTGATGCCATTCCAAGAACAGAAAATGGTTTGATCGATTGGTCGCAAGTAAGGATTTTTCTTTCTCTCAAATTTTGAAGCTACATAATGTTTGGGTGCATCATAGTCGGTCCTTATGATCTCTATATGAATTGCTGTTTAGAAAATCAAGCTTTTAAACATCGTTTGCAGAACATGAAATTATATCTAAAAAAATTGCGTTTTTTATTTCATAGGATTTTTTTGGAAAACCAGCATTCTTGACGGTCTCGGGACAACTCAATGGTGAAACATATGCCACTGCTCTTTCTGATGTACTTCTTATCAGCATTGAGAGTAAAATCTCAACTTTGATACTTTTGCTTATTTCCTTAACTTCTATTTGTCCGGTTTCTCTGGCATATATAGTAGTAATAAGTAGTGGTAATAGCATCTGCAAGATTTTAAAGGCCGCCTCCTTTACTGGTGACATTTTTAACTTTTCAGGGTTGTGAGCGTGAGGTTATTGCAGCTGAGAAAGATTCTTCTGAAGAATTCAAAAGTGAGTGTCGTCTGCGCTTATCATGGGCTCTTGTTCATTCAAAGCGTCCTGAAGATGTACAACGTGGGATAGCTATGCTTGAAGGTGAACACATGAACCTCAATATGTTTGGTTATCAGTTCTGAGTATGTGCCTTTTTCGTTAATATCAGTTCTGAGTATCTGCCTTTTTCGTTAATATTAAAGTTGATCTTGTATATATTTGAAGTAAGGTTATAGATGGCTAAAATATTCTTTGCAGAAAAATGGATGCTATACATGATTTTGCGAGAGAAGGTGATATGGAAAACTTACTCAGGTGTGTTGAGGCCGGCATTTCTGTCGATACAAAAGGTTTGTCCTTTTAGTCTATACATGATTTCACAAGAATGTCATTTTAGTCTATTTAGTTTTTTCAGTAACCAGAAGTTGTGGCTAAGCATTATCTGTCATTAGATCTTGAAACTGCATAAGCACGCCCAAGAACTATTTTATATTCATGTTTCACTTCAACTGGTTATCTAATTTTCATTATTTATATCATGCAATCACTTTCATAACACATATCCAAACACCCTCTAATACAATCTTGCTGCATTTCAGATAGTGAGGGTCGAACACCTTTGCATTGGGCTGTTGACCGTGGCCATATCGATGTTGCTGAATTGCTATTGAACAGGAATGCTGATGTGAATATGCAGGTAATTAGATGTAATATGCTGATGTGAATATGCAGAGAAAAGATAAAAAGGTTGGACGAACAACATGAAGCCCTCGTTGAAACTGCTAGTGTATTAGTTACAACTGTTAGTACTGCTAGTGTATTAGTTACAACTGTTAGTTATAAGTTAGTACTGTTGGTTCATATAATTTGTACTGCTTATATGATATGTATGAGTGGTTCAGTTATATACATTCCAATTTTATTGTATTTGAATTTGTTTTGATATATATTTGAATTTGTTTTGATATATATTGATTTCTTAAATGTGACTAAAAGATGTATATAGTCACACTTATTAACACTTTTGGTCACTGTTTTCTTAATTCGTTGTGTGACTAAATATTACAAAAGGCCACACAAACTAAAATTTCATGTGACCATTGGATGATCAATAGTCACACAAAACACACATTTCTTCACTTTAAACACCATATGGTCACACTTATTCACACTTTTGGCCACTTTATGATTTATTGTATGTGACTAAATACTCAAAAGAAAAATGCTTTGTGTGACTAAATGTAACAAAAGGCCACACAAAAATAAAATTCATGTGGCCATTGGATGATCAATAGTCACACAAAACACACATTTCTTCACTTTAAACACCATATGGTCACAATTATTCACACTTTTGGCCACTTTATGATTTATTGTATGTGACTAAATACCCAAAAGAAAAATGCTTTGTGTGACTAAATGTAACAAAAGGCCACACAAAAATAAAATTCATGTGGCCATTGGATGATCAATAGTCACACAAAACACACATTTCTTCACTTTAAACACCATATGGTCACACTTATTCACACTTTTGGCCACTTTATGATTTATTGTATGTGACTAAATACCCAAAAGAAAAATGCTTTGTGTGACTAAATGTAACAAAAGGCCACACAAACATACAATTCATGTGGCCATTGGATGATCAATAGTCACACAAACCACAAATTTCTTCACTTTAAAGAACATATGGTCACACTTATTCACATTTTTGGCCACTTTATGATTAATTGTATGTGACTAAATACCCAAAAGAAACATGATTTGTGTGACTAAATGGTACAAAAGGCCACACAAAAACCAAATTTATGTGGCAATTGGATGATCTATAGTCACACAAACCATACATTTCTTCACTTTCAACACCATATGGTCACACTTATTAACACTTTTGGCCACTTTATGGTTAATTGTATGTGACTAAATATACAAAAAGAAAATGCTTCGTGTGACTATAAGAGTTTTTGGTTACACAAAGCTGATTAATCCAACTAAAATTGTACCTATTTAGTCACACATTTTAACGTTTTGGTTACTCTTTTGTAAGTGAGACTAAAATGAACCAAAACATGTGACCGTAGGTACCCTATGGTCACACCACCTTTAGTCACACACACGAAAAAAACCATTTGTGACTATATGTATATCATCACACATATTTGGTGTAACCAATTCCACTTTTTGTTCTAGTGTTACTATGTCATAATGCTTAAATTATCATAGGCTTGATACATGATCAAACCTCTACCACTTTGGCGCAAGCACCTAGAAATTACTATAAAAGAGGTCTTTTTAAGGGTTGTAACGTAAGGCTTCAGGTAAGGAATAAAGGTAAGGGATATAAGAATTTTTATTGGAGGAAAGTTAATTACCTAAATAATTGCATTTTGTTGTTGCCAAGTCAAAAAATCAAATGAATACTAAATACACAATGACTCTGTTTAGAAGTTTTATGACTCTTTCTTGACTTAACCATAACAGGATGGCAGTCCATATGTTCTTTTTTTTTTTCCGATTCTTTTTACATACACTTTTACCCTGTATACTTGATCTACTAAACATAAACATAAACTTAATAACACAACTTGAACTTGACACATAAACATAAATATAGATGACCCGAATTAGAAGGATCAACACAAATGGAATACTAATTAACAAATACATCCCTTAGGGGTAGTAAATTTTTTCTTCCACATTTCTCCACATATAATACTACTAAGAGTCTCAATCGTCCCAAAACTGTATAGACAACTTGACTTAACCCAACATTTCATTATCTAGATAATTAACAAGGGTTTAAACACATAACACAATAGAGGTGGGCTAAGGTAATTTTGGTGTCACAATTTTTTTAGTGGAGTGTAAACAAAAAGAAAGTATAGGCTCAACAGGTTGTTCTGATGCCTCATTTAAACATTTTATTTCTCGAATCTGAATACAAATAAGATTTACAATCAATCATTGATCAACAGTTACATGATGTTTGGTTCTGGCCAGACACTCATCTATTCTTTTCTTCGAGAGGCCTAGCGGTATCAAAATCTAAACACTTTTTAGAGGAACAAATCTCATCTCGACTATATGCCCACTTGCATGTGCTCCATACTATGCGCAACGCGCATGTTATGGAATACCTTATTCTAGTAATGTTTGAACAAATCAAAGCATAACATGTCTTATATCAAATGTCGAAATATATCTCAGGTCTAAGGGCTTGAGTGACGAACTTTCAAGATTTACCATTTGACACCGATCCATATAGTGAAATCTTGAGTTTCGGTCACTTCAATATTTATCTACAATAAATACATATGAATTTGGTTTTAACAAAATATTCATCAAATATGAATACATATCTTATCAACAATAAGATATAACCAACACTTCATATTAGTCTCATTTCGATCTTATTATCATAAGTCGACCGACTATAAAGATTTAGAAAACTTAATGAAGTATTCCAGGATCAAACATGTAAATATAGATTTTAGTTAATCATAATGATAAACAAACATAATACATATTTCTTTATCTATTATGAAACTAATTATAATGTTTCATTATCTTTGATATAATAAATTTTACTTATCAAATTATGGTATTGACCAAAAACTTAATTTAAAGTCATGTATATGTTTATCAAGGCATTACAATGGTCTTGGTATCAGTAAAGAGATTATCCATATTTTGTCAAGTAGGTGAACTTTAGATAATCCTATTTCACATGTAGTGAAAAACATTAAGGATGTGATGACCATTCTCTTGAACTCCAAGGTTCGTTAGTGAGTAGGACTTGCATTCGTTTTACTGCAATGACTTTTCCTAAGGATTCCTCAATACCGAGATCCAATAAATACTTATATTGGCCAACCCAAACAATCTATATACTTGCTTCCAAAAGCACTTATATTTCGTTTTATAGATGGGGCTTCCAAGAGGCTTATTAAGATAGATTCTCTCCTAATCAAGACAATGACATGGTCTTATCTTAATCGAGCATCATCTCGTCTAGTTTGAACAACATCTTAACTAGTTAAAAGATTAGTGTCATCATACAATAATCTCTCATTGAATATGAAAATTAAGAACTTATCTATTATTTCTCCAAGATATATATATATATATATATATATATATATATATATATATATATATATCCAATATATATATATATATATATTCTTTTATGGCAATCTAGAATTCTAAATTCTAGACTTGCTTGTATCTCAACGTACAATATGTCTAGATCTTAGTACACTGAACCTATAATTCGAAGAGAAAAGTTCAAATGCTTACTCTTATTTTATTGTTTACTGAGGGACAAATCCCCACCATTCATTTAGTTTGATCTAATGGTGGAGATTAGACATAAGATTTAATATGTTTAACCTTAAATCCTCTAACTATATAAAGTCTTATTTTCTTTTATTTTTCTCATTTTCTTCATTTTTTTCACACAGTTACTCTCATCTTCTCTCATCGCTATTATTCCGCTTCCCTCCAACTGCTCTCATCTTCCCTCTATCTTCTCTTCTCTCATCTTCACACAATCACCACGTCACAATCATCCATATCATTACGATCATCTTGATCATTCCGATCTTCACCTCGTCACAATCATCACATCACAATCATTAGTAATCGGTAATGGCTTCTTTTATTCAAATATGTTGGTGATCGTTAGTTTCCAGTTACTTTGAGATCTTTATTTGTTAATTTGGTACAAGATTTGAGTAGAAAGCTTTGTATACATGGATGCACACTAAGTGTTTGATGAAATGTGTAAGTGAATTTTTTTGATAATCTTGTTATCTTGTCTTGTAATTTTGCTTATTAATTAAGTTTGTTAGTTGAATTTTTGTTTTTAACTGCATTGGAATGTTGTTTTTATGTTTGATTGCTATTTTGAATCTGGTCTGTATCATATGTGTAGTGTCACCAGTGATATCTGAAGTTGATGATATTATAATTTTGATGTTTTATGTACTTTTTGTTGATGATAATTGTGTTTAAGTTACTGATAAGATGTTCATTATAGTGTAATATTGCTTATTATTTAAGTTGTTGGCTTACTGACCATCAGTTCAATATAAGGCCAAGTATTGTTATAACTGTAGGAAGACAATGAATTGCGCCTTGTACCTGGTGATGAGTTACGACTCCGATACTTAGGGGATCCAACACATCCAGCTTATTAGTTAAGCTTTATTATATGACATGTATAATATCACCTGTGATATTGTTTAATATCACTTGTGATATTGTCCAATATCACTTGTGATATTTCATAAAAATTGTTAATGTCTAGTATCACTTGTGATATTTCAGAAACAAACAAGTATGCTTTTTAATCTTTAATATTATCTGTGATATTTCATTTATTTGTATATTTTTTTATATATTATCACTTATGTGTTTTCGAATATTTTTTTATACTTTTAAGGTACAATATGGTTTTTGTGCCTTTCACCGCAATAGACAAGCACAATAAATGTTTTTGCTGACGGTTCAGGGTTGCTTAAGAATGAAAACTTTGCTCAAATTTTTTGTATTCTTTCTGGAATTTGTAGCATGTAATCAATGTTTATGAAATATCACAAGTGATGTTAGACATGTCATATAAATTAATGCAACACTTGTTTGGTTTTGAGAATACGTCGATTTTTTATTTACATAGTTTGCTTCCTTTTTAATCATTTTGGTATTTGTAAGTGACACTTGTTTATCACTTGTGATATGATATTGTATCAAAGTTGAGAAGTATTTAAATGATATATCTTAGTCACTTTAGAGTAATATCTCAAGTGATAAAGTAATATAATGTGAAATTAGTCACTTTAGAGTAATATCTCAGGTGATATATCTAGACATGAATGATGTATACTTTTGCTCATTTTATTGTTTTATCATATGTGATATTACTCATATGTAAAATACCAGAATTAGTGTTACATTTTATTACTTTATCACATGTGATATTACACTATAAAGGCAAAGAAAATGCCGAAGTCGCAGGTTAAGCCAGAGATAAAATATGACAAGTGATGTTTATCATTTCTTTCATATACACTTGGTAAAATACTAAATTCTTTATCACATTTGGTAAGAATGTAATATTTCACATTCTTAGTTGAGTATTATAATTGATAACACATATATGTAGAGAACCAAAACCGTAATCATTAACATTTTATATGAAGTTGATTATCTCTTGTGATAATTCACATTCTTAGTTGGGTATTCCAATTGATAACACATTTATATAAAGAACATAAATTATTATCATTAGTGTGGAGTTTAGAATAACTCCATGGATCGTTTAGAACACTAGGGATTAACAATAACAAAGACAATAAGATGCACAACGGAATAAGTAAGAACAATGTTATTGTATCAAGGTTTCTTCGTCATCATCTCTAACAACTACAATTACAAACTAACAGCCCCAATACTACGTGATCAAGTGTAGTACGGTTACTAATCTAACAGGGATCAATGATCCTTGAGGCTGAACAAAACACAAACCTAGGCGTTTACATAAGAAACCCACGCCTGGTTTACACACATACACACACCTTTGGTGTTTACATCTTGACACGCCTTAAACATAATACCCTACATCTCTTTATATAATAGAGAATTAGGTTTACAAAGGACTAATAAGTAAAATCTTCTTTATTAAGCAATTCCCTTCTGTTTTGTATTGTCTTCATTCTTCACTTGTAGTTTTGTATTTATCAACTCAAATATAAAACGCAACAATCTTCCCCTAGTTGATAATTACAAAACCTTTGTCTTGATCTTCCATGAATGAAACGATCTTCCCCTTAAGCTCACCTCGTGAACTTAAATAACATATACCACCAAAGATCTTCAAGTTGCAATTCTTTTTTGTAAATCTTCTTCCCCTTTTTGTATTATCCACTAGGGAACTCTAAGTAAAATGCAACTTTGATTTCAACAACCACAAACCACTATCATACTTCCAATCCAGTCTTCCAATGTCTCGAACTACCCGCCATAAAGAACACCAAAAAGCTTACTATAAATGAATTCAAGACAAAAGAAACCTAAACCAGCAGTAGTAATAATGACTAGCAATTGTAAAAACCTTCCCCTCAAATGATGCATGTAAATGGTTAAACATTTTAACATGAAGCTTCCCTTGAAACCCATATGTTAACCATTTCTTGAATCTTCAATTCTGTAAGCTCTATGTAATGATGAAGAAAACTAAGCATTACCAACTTGACGCTGAATTAGAATAACCCAACCTTGTGTCTTATGTCTTGTACTATATATGTGACTTCAAACGTATACCCAAACCGATGTATAAGGAGACCTCAATCTCTTGACAAAAATCCAGATTTTCCAAGTCTTAGTCACCACTTGAACGCGCAAACAAGTTATCTTCAATGTGTAACACCTACTTTAAGATATGATAAGAACATAATCTCGAAAAATTCCACTTCATCGTCAAATAAGTAATAAATAATCACCTTCGTAATCAATTCTTCAAATAAAAACGAGCCTTTATAATCTGTTAAAAGCCAAAAACCAAACGCCAAACATCTTCTGTGTGTCTTTGAACCAATCTGTTTCAAATCAAAAATCAAAACAAAATCAAATAAACTTGACTTTCTATTCTGTCCAAGAACTCCAATGTGTGCCTTGTTCGATATCTGGCAAACCAATTCCTTCACTGTCCGATATCAGATAGTACTAGCAGTACTAATAAATCTCCAAACAATACTAACTTTTGTGAAAGCAGTACTAATAACGGGCAGTACTAATTCATCAAAAACAGTACTAATACACAAAGGCCATCAGTATTAGCAAACATACTGAGCAATATTAACCATGAAGTTGCCAAAATCGTCACATAATCACCAGCTACTTGTGGGCTTTCAAATACCAATGAATCAAAACAACCAGCCCATATACACATAAAATCAGATGCCATAGGTTTGCATAACCCTTCTCATGACAGTACTAACCTTTGAAAATGATCCCTTGAAGCAGTATTAACAAACCTTGTGGCAGTACTAAGTCAACTTCTGGCAGTACAAATATTCCAATCGAGCAGTACTAATGAGAGATACAACTGCTAGACCGTTGCAACCAACAGCAGTACTAACGTTAAATAGAGTAGTACGAATGGTCTTCAAGCAGTATTAACCAACAATAGTAGCAGTTTAAAATTATAAGTAGACTTACTGCATTTAAAACGTACCCTTACTTCCAATCATGCGTACATCAGTAAATTTAGGCTGCTCTAGTAACCTCAATCCCTCATTGTTCCAAGCAGCATCATTGTTCCCAATATTACAATCCATACGATTGTCGTTAATGAGAGTATCAGATTTAGAGTTAGCAGCATCAACATAAAACCCTAATAGACGTCATTGCAATACGTGGTAGAGTATCAAACAGCTTCACACATAATAATCAGATAAACACCATTCTTGAAAACCCTTGACCGACCAGAGATAATTGCTTAGGGTTTTCGTTTCTTTGCAGCTAAAGGTGATACGTCGACCCATGTTATAGCACAACCAATAGTAATATTCAATAACCACTGACCCATGATCAAAATCACCACAAACTCCAGTTGATCACACAGTCTTCTTCAATACTTTTTTTTAAGTATAAAGACGACACTTTTTAGTCTTTAGTAACACTTTTGAGTGTCACTAACCTGTTTTATGCTCCATGATCGCTAATGTAAACCCAGTAAACCACGTATAGCAGCAACATACCATCAATATCGATCAATATTAGGATTATCAAATAAACCATATTCGACTTTCATATAGAAATCTTAAAAATTCGAAAAACTGAAACTTCTCTGCAACAGTTTTCAGAAATTTCTACCTGACGATTAAGAGCTCAGATTGAAGATCCCTTCGGTGAGAATGTACCTTGATATGCAAAGAACCTCCAATAAAAATTTCAGCCCGTTAGTGATTAGGACTTGGATTCGTTTTACAGCAATGACTTTTCCTAAGGATTCCTCAATACCAAGATCCAATAAATACTTATATTGGCCAACCCAAACAGCCTATATACTTGCTTCCAAAAGCACTTATATTTTGTTTTATAGATGGGGCTTCCAAGAGGCTTATTATGATAGATTCTCTCCTAATCAAGACAATGACATGGTCTTATCTTAATCGAGCATTATCTCGTCTAGTTTGAACAACATCTTAACTAGTTAAAAGATCAGTATCATCATACAATAATCTCTCATTGAATATGAAAATTAAGAACTTATCTTTTATTTCTCCAATATATATATATTCTTTTATGGCAACCTAGAATTCTAAATTCTAGACTTGCTTGTATCTCAACGTACAATATGTCTAGATCTTAGTACACTAAACCTATAATTCGAAGAGAAAAGTTCAAGATATGTATTAGATAAGTATAGAAATGATTTGACATACTTTCCTTTGTATTGTAAGCCGACTAGGACTCCTTGGTGTATAAAAGGAGGTCCTAGGGTATAGAGTTAGATACGTGAAACACATAGAAAGTCGATTAGCTTCAAGGTTTTGTAACCCTAATACTGTTGAGTATTCATATTATTCATTAATAATATTGAGGCTTATTGTTTGTTGAATTGTGTGTTCTTTCTGTTACTGTTACATTGAAAGTTCTTTTTAATATCAAAAACTAGATTTCGCATAGTATTTGATATATTCAAACACAGTTTCTACTCTAGTTGTGTTAGATTTATCTAATATAACTAAACCTTAAACAAGCTAAGGAATTCGATCAAGTACTCAAGTGGGATCAACAAGTGGTATCAGAGCTTGTGATCTAGAAGTTGCGATAAAGAAGAAACTGTCTGCATACACAAGATCTTGCTAGAAGACATGGATCAAGAATCTGCACACATGGTGGCTGCATCATAGGTACCTATGCTCAAACCTGGAGAGTTTGAAATCTAGAGGATGAGAATTGAACAGTATATCCAGATGATCGACTATTCACTATGGGAAGTCATAGAGAATGGTAACACCTTTCCAAAAACAACAAGAACTGCAGAAGGTGTTATAACAATGGTGCCTATTACATCTGCTGAAGACAAGGCTCAGAGAAGACTGGAGGTGCAAGCAAGAAGTACTTTAATGATGGGCATTCCTAATGAGCATCAGTTAAAGTTTAATTCAATAAAAGATGCTAAGCTATTACTGGAAGCTGTTGAAAAGAGATTTGGAGGGAATGATGCTACAAGGAAGACCAAGAAGACTCTCTTAAAGCAACAATATGAAAACTTCTCTGCTCTAAGTTCTGAGATGCTTGATCAGACTTTTGACAGGCTTCAAAAGCTTGTGAGTTAGTTGGAGCTTTTGGGTGAAAAGCTTTCACAAGAAGATGTTAGTCAAAAGCTACTGAGAAGTTTATCACCTGATAGAACATACATGTTGTTGTGTGGAGGAATAATGATGTATGAACCAAAAGTCCAAGGGATGTCTAGCTCAAGTTCAAGCACACAGAACATGGCTTTTGTGTCCTCTTCAAATAACAACACTAGCAGCACTGATGAAGTAGTTAATACTGCTCATGGAGTTCCTACTGCTAGTACTCAAGTTAATTCTGCTAACCCTATAAATATTGATAACTTGAGTGATGCTGTTATTTGTTCATTCTTTGCTGGTCAACCTAATAGTCCTCAACTTGCACATGAGGACTTACAACAAATCCATCTAGATGACATTGAAGAGATGGATTTGAGATGGAAAATGACCATGTTGACTATGAGGGCCAGAAGATTCTTGAAGAATACAGGAAGGAAGCTTACAGTCAATAGCAATGATAGCATTGGTTTTGATAAGTCCAAGGTGGAGTGCTACAACTGCCACAGGAAGGGACATTTTGCTAGAGAGTGCAGAGCTCAAGGAATCAAGACAACAGGAACAAGGAAAGCTCAAGAAGGAGTGTGCCTCTGGAAACATCAAATTCCACAGCTTTGGTGTCATGTGATGGTCTTGGTGGTTATAAATGGAGTGATCAGGCAGAGGAAGGGCCTAACTATGCACTCATGGCTTACTCATCTTCATCTTCAAGTTCTGACTCAGAGGTATCTAATGATTATGTTTGTTCAAAATCTTGCTTAGAAACTATTGAAACTCTTAAATCTCAAAATAATAAACTATTAGAAGATTTAAAGAAATCTAAGTTATGGGTTCTAGGTTATAAGATAGGTTTAGAGTCAGTGGAAGAAAGACTTGAATTTTATAAGAAGAATGAGTCTAATTACATAGAAAAGATTAATGTCTTAAAAGGTGAACTTTATGTAGGAGAAGTAATTATTAGATAGCTTAGGAAGAGGCTTGAAACAGCTCAAAAAGAAAAAGATGAAGTTCAAAAAGAAAAAAGATAACATTCAATTGAAAGTAGAAAGATTTGAACATGCATCTGAAAGTGTAAACAAGCTCATAGAATGTCAAATTGTTGACAAGTGCAAGAAGGGTAGTGGTTCAGGCTATAATGAAGTTGCACCTCCCATTACAGAAAAATTTGTGCCTCTGATGCGCGTGATGTGTCGTTGCGGTTTAGCAGTTTTAATGCCTACTCAAGTTTTAAATTTATATTTAGCCGACTTATCAATAACACACACACTTAACGAGCAGTGTACCCGGTCAGTATGAAGATAATGGTAAGTAGAGTGTCGATCACTAAGAGTGGAACGTATAATCTCGTTAATCTAATCAGTATTTTAATATCCTAACGCAAGGGGGTTTCAGCCTGAGAGACTGGCACAGTTTTGTTTGCAATTAAATAATATAATAAACAAATAGGCACGAATCAGCAAGTAGCACACACGTACACAGATAGATACTTGAGACAATAAGAGGGCTGTCCTTATGATTAAGTAGATTGTCACTTGTTTTATTGATAGCTTTATATGAAGTGTATGTAATTAACCCTTTCTCGTTGGTCCTATTCTCATCGGCGAGTAAACCCTTAATGACGACTTATGTCTAAAAGTTATTCCTAAGTGATCAATTTAGAAACAACCGTGGGAGCCACACCTTGTCCCGCAGTCGGGTGCCCGCAAGCCACTAATAAACACAGAGGTGGTCAATGCACTAATAAGTAGTAACCAAAGACATCAACATATAAACTTTAATTGATGGGAAAGCAAGTATTAAAGGGAGTGCAATCTTTCCGTTGTCACATTACACAAGCCACCAATCCTGATGAATTAAAGTTTGCTAAAACAATAAAACAAAACTACTTAATGAATTAAATACATGCAGCACCTTCTTACAGCTCTTGTATCTTCGATTTGGGTGTGTCTTGTGCTGCCTTCTTGACTGAATTCGTCCTTCTCTTCTGTTCGGTCTTTAGGTTTTCGAACTTCCGAATCTCTTTAATGCGTCTGGTCTACGGGGTATTTATAGTTTGTGTCTGAGGGAAGATGCGGCGCATCTACTTAAGTAGATGCGGCGCATGTACTTAACTTCGCGTGGGGTCCAAGATTATAATATTCAGGAATATTCGTACACCGCCAGAAGATGCGGCGTAACTCTTTATTAGATGCGGCGCATGTCCTCTTGTATCTTGGATCGTATCTGGTGATATCTTGATAGAGATGCGGCGCATGTTGATAGTGAGATGCGGCGCATCTGGAGCAGAATTGACTTGATCTTGTCCATGTCAGTAGACTTCCACTTTATGTACGTTTTGCTCCATTATTAGTCCAAAATCGCCAAGTTTCACCAAATGCTTGTTTTTACCTGAGAATTACAAAAGTAAACGATTAAGTATCAATCCTCATACATAATATAGTAAAACAAGTCAAATTAATAGGATAAATGATAGTAATAAAATGTACTTATTTGAGTTCATCAAATATCCCCCCACTTGAACTTTACTTGTCCCCAAGTAAACCTTAGATTAAATCTCATGAAAATGTATCCTAAAAGAAGTTAGGATTTATTTTTATATTTAAGCATGTATTCGTTTATTTCGTAATCACACAACTAAACACTTAACGAATTAGAAGTAAAATAAAATATTTTGATAAAAGCAAATCTAATCGTTTAACTGTCCAGTCGCGACGAATATTCTATCATAGGCTTGGCAAGTATACACATCTCCACCACTAAAGCTAAGGAATAACAAGTCTAAAGCGGTAAAAAGGGTTTTTAGGCTTAAGGGTTAATTATTCTTATTTACACTATCGATCTCAAATTCCAGAAAAGGCGACAAAATCACAAATACATGATCGAATCCACGAACACGATACTTGCAATTGCTCAAATCCTTAACTCGAATAGGCTAAAGATAGGTCCAAACTTCACCAATAATAATATATCAAAAAGGGCGACAAAATCATAAATACATAGCCGAATCCACGACTACGATACTTAAGATTGCTCAAATCCCTAATCTCAATAAATCAAAGGTTTGGTTGGATAAAGAACAATACAGGGTATGGATAACATTTGGGATATAAATTGGTGTAAAAATAAAAATAAACAAAACAAATAAATTAAAATCCTAAGTGTGGTTAATCACTATCCCAACCATCCCATGAATAAGACTCATATCATTGAATAACTCACGCTTTAACACTTGAAACACACGCTTTAGGTAGACACGAATTATACTCAACAAAATCTTAATCAAAGAATAATCCTTAATTGGCATTCCCATAACTGCCAATTCCCATTCAATCCATAGATATAATACAACAAATAGTGGCCATATGAACCACTTACATAACTCTACATCGTTGGCTTAAAATAAACATCCAACTCTTTTTTCTTTCTTTTTCTTTTCTCAATTTTTTCGATTTTTTTTTTTTTTTTTTTTTTTTTTTTTTTTTTTTTTTTTAACTTGAAACATAAACATAGATGTGTAAAATTTCACCACATCACTATAACTTTCTTTCCGGATAATCTTTATTCATACTTTTCATAACTTCAGAAATAATGGTAAATAGTGAAAGTAGTAAACACACGAAAAATAAACTCTAAAATATACAATATTTACTTTCACTCCAATTGCATTGTGCAATTTCCCGACCTAACCATATATAATGAATTACGCACGCGAACACAGGTAATGTAAGGAAACACACTCTGCCTATAGCAATTAACCAACCACGGATTCTAATCTACAGGGTAGGCTAAGGTTTAAGGTGTAACGAAACATTTTAAACATAGGTGTAAGAAACGAAAGGAATGGCTCTGAGTGTTTTTTCTAGGGGTATCTTACTCTAAAAGTGAGAGTAACAAAAGGTTTTATACGGGGGTTAACTAACCAGTGTAGTTAGCTAATAACACATAACATATAAAGGCTTTTTGGGTGTAATCCTAGAATTTTACCAAGTTAGACAAGTCATTCCAATTAAATAAATAATACTCATTATGGTGGTCTCGAATAGTATACAAGCCAAGTTCTAAAGTTTACAAGTCACCGGCACACTCATAGATTTGTGAATTTTGGAAAATCACAATTTTTTGAAAATAATGTCATGTGTGCAGTTATGCAACTTAGATCTTAAACAAAAACATGCTAAAAATTTTTAAGTTTGATATATTAAGCACATTTTAAGCATAATTTTTGAAAAAGTTTAGGACAAGTAAGTGTTAAGTGTTCTAATTCTCCTATCCCCCCACTTAAGTTAAACAACGTCCTCGTTGTTTGTATAAAAGGTTAAAAACTGGAAAATAAAAAGAATTAGAACAGAAAAACTCCCCTGAGATTTGCTCGGTATGATCCTCCATTTGTATATGAGCAAAAATCATCTTTCTTGTGGATTAGAACGTTAAAGCTTCATGCTTGATGTATCCACAGGAAATCCAGGAAACTATAATACCACCAACACTTTAAAACACACCTAAGATAAGAAAGGTTCAACTTGCATAATACATTAGTAGTTAGGTAAAAATAAAACTTAAAAATTAAAACTGAAAATCATCAGGTCAGTCGATGCGCCGTATCCTATTGAAGAAGATACGCCGTATCGAGCCTGGAATAAATACGGATCAGAATAAAGATGCGCCGCATCCTTAACCAGGGATGCGCCGCATTAAAATAACTGATAAAAAGTTTTAAAGTCGAAAATAAAAATGCAGAAAAATAAAATAAGATATGACCATTGCAGAGGATGCGTCGCATCTCGGAATTGAGATGCGCCGTATCTTCGTGCGGCCTGGACTGACTCGACTCAGAAAACAGAATAATAAAAGATAAATCTTCCGGGTTGTCTCCCGGCAAGCACTTGTCTTTATTCCAGAGTCTTCAAGTTAGACTCACGTTCAGCACTTTAGTCCCCTTAAGTCCTTTCAAGCATCTTCAAGTGTCGACTTAAGTCCTTTCAAGCATCTTCAAGTGTCGACACTTTCTGTAGTAAACAAATTTGCAATCTCCAGGACCTTTTCAACATGCTCATTAGCATCCTCTTGTTCCGTCCCACTGAAAGCATTCTCTCTGAGCTCTTTGAGAAATTGTCCCTTCAACTCAAATTTTGACTTGTCATCAAACTTAGGTCTAGCAACTCCTGAAGTGTAATCAGCACGGGTATTGTTCATGTATTCCTCCATAGTAGTGTTTTCGCCCATTGTTTCTGCTTCAACTTCCTCTTTTTCTTCAGAAAAATAATCAAGCTCGAGTGAACTTGAAAGATCAAAGCTTCTTGTGTTGAAAAGCCTTTTAAGCGAATGTAGGGCTCGTTCAGGATCTTCGAAAGGTTGAATCAAGTTCCTCGTAGAACTCCTGGTCATGCACTTCCTGAAATCAATCACAAAAGCATCAGTAGGGTATGCTCGAGAAAGTAATATATCAGATAATTAATAACGAAAACGGAATACGAAAAATTAAAGTTACTGATATCTGCAGACGATGCGCCGTATCCAAAAAGTTGGATACGCCGTATCTTATAATCGTTAAAAATTTAATCAGACTTTATTCAGAAAATAGATACGCCGCTTTGGATTTATGAATGCGCCGTATCGAATTAATTAATCAAAAATCAGTTTATCTAATTAAAATTAAATGCGTCGTATTAACGAAAGTTAATGCGCCGTATTTTCGTTATGTTTAAAAATAAAAGATTTTTGATTCAGTAAGATGCGCCGTATCGATAGAGATCGATACGTCGTATCTGTTTAATAATTCGCAAACTGTTTTTAATTAAAATAATAGATACGCCGTATCTTCAGAAGAAGATGCGTCGTATGGCATTTAACGTTCAGAAAAAAAATTTTTTTTTTTATCAAAATCAGATACGCCGTATCTTCAAAAGAAGATGCGTCGTATTATTTTATCGCTTAGAAAAATTTTCTTATTAAAAACAGATACGCCGTATCTTGGGGAAAAGATGCGTCGTATCGAATTAATTAAACGCGTTGTATTAAAAAAATTAAACGCAATACGCCGTATCTGAGAGATCAGATGCGCCGTATCGTTTGATTTAGCACAGTACAACGATAGCAGAACAGAAAAATACGAAAAATAAAAACAAAAATTAAAACACACAAACAAAAATAAAACACACAAAAATAAAAGAAAACAATTAACACACAATACAACAAATATGCAAAATAGTACAATGATGCAATTAATCTAATAAAAAGAAAAATAACCTAATTAAAATACTAATTAAATTAACAGAAAATAACAATTCACTCCCCGGCAGCGGCGCCAAAAACTTGATGCGCGTGATGTGTCGTTGCGGTTTAGCAGTTTTAATGCCTACTCAAGTTTTAAATTTATATTTAGCCGACTTATCAATAACACACACACTTAACGAGCAGTGTACCCGGTCAGTATGAAGATAATGGTAAGTAGAGTGTCGATCACTAAGAGTGGAACGTATAATCTCGTTAATCTAATCAGTATTTTAATATCCTAACGCAAGGGGGTTTCAGCCTGAGAGACTGGCACAGTTTTGTTTGCAATTAAATAATATAATAAACAAATAGGCACGAATCAGCAAGTAGCACACACGTACACAGATAGATACTTGAGACAATAAGAGGGCTGTCCTTATGATTAAGTAGATTGTCACTTGTTTTATTGATAGCTTTATATGAAGTGTATGTAATTAACCCTTTCTCGTTGGTCCTATTCTCATCGGCGAGTAAACCCTTAATGACGACTTATGTCTAAAAGTTATTCCTAAGTGATCAATTTAGAAACAACCGTGGGAGCCACACCTTGTCCCGCAGTCGGGTGCCCGCAAGCCACTAATAAACACAGAGGTGGTCAATGCACTAATAAGTAGTAACCAAAGACATCAACATATAAACTTTAATTGATGGGAAAGCAAGTATTAAAGGGAGTGCAATCTTTCCGTTGTCACATTACACAAGCCACCAATCCTGATGAATTAAAGTTTGCTAAAACAATAAAACAAAACTACTTAATGAATTAAATACATGCAGCACCTTCTTACAGCTCTTGTATCTTCGATTTGGGTGTGTCTTGTGCTGCCTTCTTGACTGAATTCGTCCTTCTCTTCTGTTCGGTCTTTAGGTTTTCGAACTTCCGAATCTCTTTAATGCGTCTGGTCTACGGGGTATTTATAGTTTGTGTCTGAGGGAAGATGCGGCGCATCTACTTAAGTAGATGCGGCGCATGTACTTAACTTCGCGTGGGGTCCAAGATTATAATATTCAGGAATATTCGTACACCGCCAGAAGATGCGGCGTAACTCTTTATTAGATGCGGCGCATGTCCTCTTGTATCTTGGATCGTATCTGGTGATATCTTGATAGAGATGCGGCGCATGTTGATAGTGAGATGCGGCGCATCTGGAGCAGAATTGACTTGATCTTGTCCATGTCAGTAGACTTCCACTTTATGTACGTTTTGCTCCATTATTAGTCCAAAATCGCCAAGTTTCACCAAATGCTTGTTTTTACCTGAGAATTACAAAAGTAAACGATTAAGTATCAATCCTCATACATAATATAGTAAAACAAGTCAAATTAATAGGATAAATGATAGTAATAAAATGTACTTATTTGAGTTCATCAGCCTCCAACACCTGACATGTCTTTTACTGGTTTAGATGAGTTTGTTAATAAGCCCATAGTTGAGAGAAGTAGAGCTAAGTCTAGTGTAGAAGAACCTAAGGTTGTTAGGAAGTGTGATGATGCCTCAATTATTGAAGACTGGGTGTCAGATGATGAGGAGCAGGATATGTCTCAACCTCAAATTGTAAAGAAAACAGTTAGGCCTAGTAATGTTAAGAAAGAGTTTGTCAAACCTGCTAGGGAAACTGTTAAAAATGTTGAGCAACCTAGGCAGAACACTTACAGGCGTAGAGGAAATCAAGAAACTGGAATAACATGATGTCTCAAAGATTATTAAGTAATTTTGGGATGTTTAATAAGGCCTGTTATATGTGTGGAAGTTTTGATCATTTGTAGGTTGATTGCTATTACCATAAAAAACAGTTTAAAAATCAAAGGATGGTAAAACCTATTTGGAATTATGCTCAAAGGGTGAATCATCAAAGCTTTTTTAAAAAGACTCACCCCAATTTTAAAAGGAACATGGTTCCAAGAGCAGTGCTAATGAATTCTGGCCTAGTATCAATTAATATTGCTAGACAAATTGTTTCAAAAATAGCAGTATTAGTTAATACTGCTAGACAAGTTAATGCTGCTCACACAAAAATAATAGTGAATGCTGCTAAATCAATGTCACATCTTTCTAAAACAACGCATTCAACTGTTAAAAGGCCCATTCACAAGAACACAACATTTAATATTGCTAGGCCAAAAGTAGTAGTTAGTACTGCTAAGCCAAAATCAATAGTTAATGCTGTTAAGGGAAACAATGTTCATGCTGTTAAGGCCTCAGCTTGTTGGGTTTGGAAACCAAAGATTAAAGTTTTAGACCATGTTTCCAAACATGACATTGCATCAATCACCCTGAAAAAGTTTGATTATGTTGATGCACAAGGCAAATCCAAGTCAGTGATGGCTTGGGTCCCCAAAAGAAACTGATTTTCTTACCTAATGTGCAGGGCAATCCACAGGTGGATCTACAGGATAAAGGAGTGATTGATAGTGGATGCTCAAGGCACATGACAGGGAACATGTCCTATCTTATAGACTATGAAGAAATTGATGGAGGATATGTTGCTTTTGGAAGTAACCCCAAAGGAGAGAAAATCACAGGAAGAGGTACCATTAAAACTGGTAAATTAGATTTTGAAAATGTGTATTTTGTGAGAGAGTTAAAGTTTAATTTCTTTAGTGTCTCACAAATGTGTGACAAAAAGAATAGTGTTCTTTTTAATGACACTGAATGTATTGTTTTATCTCCAAAATTTAAGCTATTTGATGAAAGTCAAGTTTTGCTTAGAGTTCCTAGAAAGAATAATATGTATATTGTTGATTTAAAGAACATAGTTCCTAAAGGAGGTTTAACTTGCCTTTTTGCAAAAGCCACATCTGATGAATCTAAACTTTGGAATAGAAGGTTAGGTCACTTAAATTTTAATACTATGAACAAATTGGTTAAGGGAAATCTTGTAAGAGGTTTACCTTATAAACTTTTTGAAAATGATCAAACCTGTGTTGCTTGTCAAAAGGGAAAGCAACACAGAGCCTCTTGTAAGTCCAAAACAGAGAACTCAATCAGTCAGCCTTTACATATGTTGCATATGGATTTGTTTGGTCCAACATTTGTAAAACGTCTTATGAAGAAAATGTATTGCATAGTTGTCACAGACGATTTTAGCAGGTTTACATGGGTTTTCTTTCTAGCTACTAAGGATGAGACTAGTGGCATTCTTAAGTCCTTTATAACTAGGATAGAAAATCTAGTAGATCACAAGTTTAAGGTAATAAGATGTGACAATGGGAATGAGTTTAAGAATAAAGAGATGAATCAGTTTTGTGAGATGAAGGGTATTTTGAGACAATATAGTGTAGCTAGAACTCCTCAACAAAATGGAGTTGCTGAGAAGAGAAATATGACACTAATTTAGGTTGCTAGGACTATGCTAGCTGATTCTAAGTTGCCAACTACTTTTTGGGCAGAAGCAGTTAGTACTGCTTGCTATGTGCAAAATAGAGTGTTAGTTGTTAAGCCTTATAACAAGACCCCATATGAACTTTTTCATAGTAGAACACCAAATTTAAGTTTTATGACACCATTTGGGTGTCCTGTTACTATTCTCAATACTATAGATCACTTACGCAAATTTGATGGTAATGCTGATGAAGGTTTTTTTGTTGGATACTCTTTGAATAGTAAAGCCTTTAGAGTATTCAATAGTAGAACAAGAATAGTGGAAGAGAACTTGCATATTAGGTTTAGTGAGAGTATACCTAATGTTGTAGGTAGTGGACCAGATTGGCTATTTGATATTGATGCACTAACAAGAACAATGAATTATGAGTCAGTTGTTGCAGGTACACAGTTTAATGGTTTTGCAGGTTCAAAAGCAAGTGATAGTGCAAGTCAAGCTAGAAAGGAGACTAAACCTGCAAAAGATTACATTTTGCTACCATTATGGACTGCTGATCTACCATTTTCCCAAGATCCAAAGAGTTCTCAAGAAGATGAAGTCAAACCTTCAAGTGATAATAAAGATTCAAATGATGATGAAAAGAAGGTTAATGAAGATCCAAGTAAAGAGAGTGCATATGATGATCAAGAGAAGGAGGATAAAGTTAACAACACTAATGATGTTAATACTGCTAGTAATGGAAACAACACTAACAGTGTTAATACTGCTAGTTCAACTGTTAATGCTGCAGGCATAAAAGTTAATGCTGTTGATCCAAACATCAGCATTGAACTTCCATTTGATCCAGAAATGCCTACTTTGGAAGATATTGGCTCATTTGACTACTTAAGTGCTGATGAAGATGATGTTGAAGTGGCTGACATGAACAATTTGGATACTACAATCAAAGTCAGTCCTACTCCAACTACAAGAATTCATAAATATCATCCTCTTGATCAAATTATTGGAGATGTGCAATCAGCTACACAAACAAGAAAGATATCAAAGAATTTGAAGGAACATGGGCTCTTTGTTAGAACTCTTAAACAAAGAAACAGTCATCAATATCTTCAAAACTGCTTGTTTGATTGCTTTTTATCACAAGTAGAACCCAAAAAGATAATTCTAGCATTGAATGATCCAAGCTGGATAAAGGCTATGCAGGAAGAGCTTCTACAGTTCAAGTTAAAAGAAGTTTGGACTTTGGTGGAGTTACCAAATGGAAAAAGGGCTATAGGCACTAAATGGGTTTTCAGGAACAAAAAGGATGAAAGAGTAATTGTGATAAGAAATTAAACAAGATTGGTAGCTCAAGGGTACACACAAGAAGAAAGGATTGACTATGATGAAGTCTTTGACCCTGTTGCAAGAATTGAAGCAATTAGGCTATTTCTAGCTTATGCTTCCCTTAAAGATTTTGTGGTGTATCAGATGGATGTCAAGAGTACTTTTCTCTATGGGAAGATTGAAGAAGAGGTATATGTATGTTAACCACCAGGGTTTGAAGATCCAAACATTCCTGATAGAGTCTATAAGGTTGAAAAAGCACTGTATGGGCTACATCAGGCTCCTAGAGCATGGTATGAAACCTTGTCAACATATCTGTTGGACAATGGGTTTCATAAAGGAAAGATTGACAAGTCCTTATTCATCAAAACGCACAAAGGTGATATTTTACTTGTCCAAGTTTATGTGGATGATATCATCTTTGCTTCAACAAAGAAGGAGCAGTGCATTGCATTTGAGAAATTGATACATGAGAAATTTCAGATGACTTCTATGGGAGAACTTACATTCTTCTTGGGATTACAAGTGAATCAGAAGAAGGATGATATATTTATCAGTCAAGATAAATATGTTGCTGAAATTTTGAAGAAGTTTGGGTTTACAGAAGTTAAGACAGCAAGCACACCAATGGAAACTTCAAAGCCTTTGCTCAAGGATGAAGATGGTGAAGAAGTGGATGTTCATCTGTATAGGTCAATGATTGGTTCATTGATGTATCTTACATCTTCAAGACCTGATATTATGTTTGTAGTGTATGCATGTGCTAGATACCAAGTCAATCCAAAGGTTTCACATCTTCATGATGTGAAAAGGATTTTTAGGTACTTAAAAGGTCAACCAAAATTGGGCCTTTGGTATCCAAAAGATTATCCTTTTGATTTGGTAGCATACACTGATAGTGATTATGCTGGAGCAAGTTTGGATAGGAAGTCTACAAACAGGAGGTTGTCAATTTCTTGCATGTAGATTGATATCATGACAGTGAAAGAAACAGACAGTGGTTACAAATTCTACAACAGAAGCTGAATATGTGGCTGCTTCAAGTTGCTGTGGACAAGTGCTTTGGATTCAGAATCAACTACTTGATTATGGGTACAATTTTATGCATACCAAGATTTTTATTTACAATAACAGTACTATGTGCATAATTAAAAATCCTGTTTTTCATTCAAAAACAAAACATATAGAGATCAGACATCATTTCATTAGAGATTGCAATGAAAAGAAACTGATTCAAATGATTAAAATCCATACTGACAAGAATGTTGCAGATTTCAATATTTGATTGCTAGTATTGGAATGTTAAATCTTTAAAGTTCTTGATCTCTTTATGTTTTTGTAGAGTTTTGTATGAATTAGTACTATTATAAAGTCATTAAATGTTTCTGCTTTTAAGTATAATTAGTACTGCTAGTTATACTTAAAACTGCTGAGTTAATGTTGTTGGTTATACTTAATGCTGTTTGAGAAAACTAAGAAAACACAAAATAGAGGATAGGTTTGTTTGGTTTTTGGACTAACATTTTGCAGGATAAGCAAGGAAAAGGGTTAGATTGATGATGGAAAATGTAACACCCCCAAAATCGGGTCCAGAGGAAGCATACATGTCCCTGGGGTGCTACTAAATTGGTACCATAACACAGAGTAAAGAGAACGGATTTACCGTATCCGTTTAAAAGAAATTTTCATACTCAAAAGTATTTTGTTTTACATCGTTCAATGAAATGCGGAAATATAGGTCCATAAAAGAAATAAATTTGGTCCCCAAATGAATATCAGAGTATCTTGATCCTATAACCATGCCATGCCATGCCAAAAGCCGCCAAAGGTGAGCTGACACTTTAAGAACCTGAAAATACATGCTAAAATGTGTCAACACGAGGTTGGTGAGTTCATAGAGTTTAGTTTAAAATGTAAAGCAATTAAATAAAGATTTCCCAGCAAAGGCATTGTAAATCCACTCAGTCCCAAGTCCCGCCCATACAAGACTTGAAACCTGTGTGTTTACAACCCACTGCCAAATAAGATTTGGTTTAGGTAAACAAAAGTAATATATGGACCATAAGATTTAAAGTTGATTTGACCAGTACATTCGGTTATGTGACCAATTCATTCGGTCAAGTGACCAGTTCATTCGGTTATGTGACCAGTTCATTCGGTCATGTGACCAATCCATTCGGTCATTTTACCAGTACATTCAGTTATGTGACCCGTCCATTCGGTCATGTATGAATAATCGTTCAAAGTGCTTGTGTCGATGAGTAAAAATAATTAAGTATGAAACAAGTGAATATACAACGCATTCGAGTAAACAACAAATACATAAGTAAAGCAAGCAATGGTTTGAGTAAACAAGTAGCATATTCAAGTAAACAAGTATTGCATTTAGATAAAAACGAGCATGTATTCTCCCCCAAAAGTATTTCCAAAACGAGTAAAATAGGGGCCATGAACTCACCTGGTACAATTGATATGATGACAAAAGGAAAGTGTACGGAATTGAGGCTCGGTAAGCTACTCGCAACCTAATATGAATGATATGATTTAGGGCATTGAATGATGTCGTGCATGCAAGTTCATACTCTACTTTATCACTTGTACATGTTGTTGTAATATTTGTTGTCAAAAGATAGTTGCGTTAATTTGATCATTTATTTAGAAAATTACTCCTTTTTAAAAAACGTATCTTGTAAGTCTCGTGATCAAACTTTAGTCGCCGAGTTAATAAGTATTTCGAAAGTCTCTAACGCGCCTAAAAAGTGTATATAAGGTTCTACCATTTCCGTTCATGCCATTTTAGCCAAAATATGCTCCAAAAGGTCCAAAAATCCATTTCCAATAATTCTAACAGCACTTCTAATAGCAAAAATGGAAGCTGTCAACGTATATGTCGACGTAATTCTTTATTAGGCCATAACTTTTGCGTCGTAGCTCCGTTTCTTAAGTTTGACCTATCCCCGCGAAGGTATTTAAGTATACTCCAGGCTTTTCAAGATCTCGACTAGTCTAGTTACCGTTTAACCTCAGTTTTTACCTTTCAAAATTCTGGACAGATTCATTTATTTTCTAAAAATAATGTTTTCGTCGTAAAAATTGAAACTAGTGTATCTTTTTCGTTACAAGTCCGTTTTAACTCATTCAAGCGGCTACACTTTTATTATTGAGTCTATTTTCTATATTCCTGGCCTAAAATGATTACCAAGTTACTGAGTTTCCTGTATTTATCAAAACGGGACAGAATCTCTTTTAAAAGAGCCAAACTATTTTTACAAATCTTCTAGTCATTTTACCACTTAACCACAACTTCAAATCTAGTCCTAGTTCCTCCATCAACTTCTCAACATGATAATAATGATCTAACCATAAATTCAACAATGTTCTAAGGTCCATGTAAATAATCCTCAAGAATGTTTAAATATACAAGTTTACTAACATACATTTTTATAAGGTTTATTACCACTTTCTTGTGAAGAGTTTTACCTACCAATTTTATTGAAATAAAAAACTTGTTCGAAACATTATATTTTTGTTAAAGGATCTTTTTGAATATAAATCTTTATCAACATGTACCAAGTGATAACTAAGTATATACTTGACTAGCATTCTGGCATAAGGAAAAACATGAAGTTTTTGTAGGGTATGATTACTTACAAAAGTGATTAGTGAGATATGAGTACAAGACACTTGATTAACTCCAAGATTAATGTTACAAATACTTGTTAGAATGCCCTAGGAATGCTTGAACTTAGCCACAATCAAGATCTCTCTTCCTTGTTCCTCCTAGAGTGTGTCGATTTGTAGTATAGGATGGGAAGGTGAGATTTTTTTTTGAACTAACTAGTGAAAGAATGAAGTTACTTGAAGTATATATATAGCAAGAGATTGTCAAAGTCCAAGTAGTAGTTTAATTAAGCATGGGTTGGGTATGGAGAGGGCATGGCCGATTGGACATGGGGATGGGGGGGGGCAAGACTTTCTTGGTTGAGACTTGAAAGTCTTGTAGCTAGCCATGCTTTGAAATTTAGAAGGCATGGTGCTTAATAAGTAGAAATGGGATAAAATGTGTTGTTTTGATACAAGAGTGTATATATTGTATGTATTGGGTGTTAAAAATAGGTATTGGTTGTTGGTTCGGTGATTAACGGAAGTTATACGTAAATAAACGTAGGATATAAAGAAATTATTTTTTGGTGTAAGAGAATATTTTTGGAACTTTTGTAATCTTTTTGGAAGTATAGAAATACATTAGAAATAATCGTTAGGGGAATTGAGTATATCGGGTGTTAAATTTTGAATTACGAATAGTGTTTGTTGAATTGCCAACCGTATGTAGTTTAAGAAAAGAAAATTGTTTTTGAGTTAAAAATTGTGAATTGAAGTTAGAGAACGGATTTACCGTATCCTTTTAAAAGAAATTTTCATACTCAAAAGCATTTTGTTTTACATCGTTCAAGGAAATGCGGAAATATAGGTCCATAAAAGAAATAAATTTGGTCCCCAAATGAATATCAGAGTATCTTGATCCTATAACCATGCCAAAAGCCGCCAAAGGTGAGCTGACACTTTAAGAACCTGAAAATACATGCTAAAATGTGTCAACACGAGGTTGGTGAGTTCATAGAGTTCAGTTTAAAATGTAAAGCAATTGAATAAAGATTTCTTAGCAAAGGCATTGTAAATCCACTCAGTCCCAAGTCCCGCCCATACAAGACTTGCAACCTGTGTGTTTACAACCCACTGCCAAATAAGATTTGGTTTAGGTAAACAAAAGTAATATATGGACCACAAGATTTAAAGTTGGTTTGACCAGTACATTTGGTTATGTGACCAATTCATTCGTTCAAGTGACCAGTTCATTCGGTCATGTGACTAGTTCATTCGGTCATGTGACCAATCCATTCGGTCATTTTACCAGTACATTCAGTTATGTGACCCGTCCATTCGGTCATGTATGAATAATCGTTCAAAGTGCTTGTGTCGATGAGTAAAAATAATTAACTATGAAACAAGTGAATATAGCATTCAAGTAAACAACAAATTCATAAGTAAAGCAAGCAATGGTTTGAGTAAACAAGTAGCATATTCAAGTAAACAAGTATTGCATTTAGATAAAAACGAGCATGTATTCTCCCCCAAAAGTATTTCCAAAACGAGTAAAATAGGGGCCATATGGAAACATTCAAATGGTAACAATCTTAGATATGATGACAAAGGAAAGTGTACGGAATTGAGGCTCGGTAAGCTACTCGCAACCTAATATGAATGATATGATTTAGGGCATTGAATGATGTCGTGCATGCAAGTTCATACTCTACTTTATCACTTGTACATGTTGTTGTAATATTTGTTGTCAAAAGATAGTTGCGTTAATTTGATCATTTATTTAGAAAATTACTCCTTTTTAAAAAACGTATCTTGTAAGTCTCGTGATCAAACTTTAGTCGCCGTGTTAATAAGTATTTCGAAAGTCTCTAACGCGCCTAAAAAGTGTATATAAGGTTCTACTTTTTCCGTTCACGCCATTTTAGCCAAAATATGCTCCAAAAGGTCCAAAAATCCATTTCAAATAATTCTAATAGCACTTTGAATAGCAAAAATGGAAGCTGTAAACGTATATGTCGACGTAATTCTTTATTAGGCCATAACTTTTGCGTCGTAGCTCCGTTTCTTAAGTTTGACCTATCCCCGCGAAGGTATTTAAGTATACTCCAGGCTTTTCAAGATCTCGACTAGTCTAGTTACCGTTTAACCTCAGTTTTTACCTTTCAAAATTCTGGACAGATTCATTTATTTTCTGAAAATAATGTTTTCGTCGTAAAAATTGAAACTAGTGTATCTTTTTCGTTACAAGTCCGTTTTAACTCATTCAAGCGGCTACACTTTCGTTATTGAGTCTATTTTCTATATTCCTGGCCTAAAATGATTACCAAGTTACTGAGTTTGCTATATTTATCAAAACGGGACAGAATCTCTTTTAAAAGTGCCAAACTATTTTTACAAATCTTCTAGTCATTTTACTACTTAACCACAACTTCAAATCTAGTCCTAGTTCCTCCATCAACTTCTCAACATGATAATAATGATCTAACCATAAACTCAACAATGTTCTAAGGTCCATGTAAATAATCCTCAAGAATGTTTAAATATACAAGTTTACTAACATACATGTTTATAAGGTTTATTACCACTTTCATGTGAAGAGTTTTAACTACTAGTTTTCTTGAAATAAAAACTTGTTCGAAACATAATCTTTTGTTAAAGGATCTTTGTGAATGTAAATCTTTATCAACATGTACCAAGTGATAACTAAGTATATACTTGACTAGCATTATGACATAAAGAAAAACATGAAGTTTTTGTAGGGTATGATTACTTACAAAAGTGATTAGTGAGATATGAGTACAAGACACTTGATTAAATCCAAGATTAATGTTCCAAATACTTGTTAGAATGCCCTAGGAATGCTTGAACTTAGCCACAATCAAGATCTCTCTTCCTTGTTCCTCCTAGAGTGTGTCGATTTGTAGTATAGGATGGGAAGGTGAGATAATTTTTTTTTGAACTAACTAGTGAAAGAACGAAGTTACTTGAAGTATATATATAGCAAGAGATTGTCAAAGTCCAAGTAGTAGTTTAATTAAGCATGGGTTGGGTATGGAGAGGGCATGGCCGATTGGACATGGGGATGGGGGGGAGAAGACTTTCTTGGTTGAGACTTGAAAGTCTTGTAGTTAGCCATGCTTTTAAATTTAGAAGGCATGGTGCTTAATAAATGCTTGTACTTTTGGTCTAGTGTTATTTTCAATCCAAGGAAGGGGGGCGGCATCTAAGTAGAAATGGGATAAAATTAAATGTGTTGTTTTGATACAAGAGTGTATATATTGTATGTATTGGGTGTTAAAAATAGGTATTGGTTGTTGGTTCGGTGATTAACGGAAGTTACACGTAAGTAAACGTAGGATATAAAGAAATTATTTTTTGGTGTAAGAGAATATTTTTGGAACTTTTGTAATCTTTTTGGAAGTATAGAAATACATTAGAAATAATCGTTGGGGGAATTGAGTATATCGGGTGTTAAATTTTGAATTACGAATAGTGTTTGTTGAATTGCCAACCGTATGTAGTTTAAGAAAATAAAATTGTTTTTGAGTTAAAAATTGTGAATTGAAGTTTGAGAATAAATGTTGACGTGAAAAATTACGGGTTGCTACAGAAAAGTTGTTTTGATTGGAATTTGAGTTAATGCTGGTAACTTAAAGTTACTACTGCTAGGCATAAGTTAATGCTGCTAGGCTTAACTTACTACTGTTGGGGTTACTACTACTGGGTTGTTCAGGGTAATGTTTTATAAATACAATCGATTAAGGGTTAATATCCTTCAATCACTCACATAATTGATTTCATTCATTCAAATACTCTCTAAACACAAACCCTAACTCAACTTTATCATCCAATTTCAAAAACCAATACATCGATTAAAACGACGACACTACAATTTGCTGATACGCATAACATGATCGCGTTTTTGACGACACTACAATAGCTTAGTGTCGGAAAATAAGTTAAGCGACGTGTACGGTTTTCTCCGCCTTAAGGGAGGTTGTTGACATAGTGCTTGAAACTCTCGAGTGTGGTACTCGGGGAGTGGAGTAGGGCGAAGAAGAGCTTCGTAGCCGAACCACTATAAATCCTTTTGTCCCGGTTTGATCTTTCCATCTCTACTCTTTACTTTCATTACTTATTATTAGTTAGTTTAGTGTGTAGTTCATATTGGTGTTGTTTGATTGCACATAAGAATCGAATCAAAGGTTTCCAATAGCAAAGTTTTTAAGAAACGTTAATAGAACTAAAAGAACTTAAAAACCTATAAAACTATTCAACCCCCCCCCCCCTTCTAGTTTTCCACAATTGGTATCAGAGCCAGGTTAGTCAAGATTTTAAAGTAGATTTTATTTTAAAACTTGAATCGATCAATGGATTCCGACAAATATCTAGAAGGGAAATCTATGCAAAGACCACCACTTTTTGAAACCGATTGCTTTATCTATTGGAAAACAAGATTCGAAACGTATGTGAAATCAAAAGACATTGATCTTTGGCATGTTATTACCGAGGGTGACTTTCAACCGATTCAAATGAATCCGAAAACTAAAAAGGATGAAATAGTTTCTTATGATAAACAAAGTGATGAACTTAAAAGGAAATTAGCCAAAAATAATGAGGCTAAAATGATGATTTACAATGCTTTGCCCAAAAAGGAATTTGAAAGAATTTTCATGTGTAACCAAGTCAAAGGAATTTGAAAGATATTTGGAAAACTTTGTTAGTCACTCACCAAGGTAATAACCAAGTCAAAGAGAACAAGATAGATCTTCTTGTTCAACAATATGAACAATTTTCCATTTCGGAAGATGAGTCAATAGATAATGCTTTTGCTAGATTTAATACCATTATTACTAGTCTTAAAGCTCTTGATGAAGGTTATTCTAGCAAGAATTATGTTAGGAAGTTCCTTAGGGCTCTACATCCTAAATGGAGAGCAAAGGTCACCGCCATTGAAGAGTCAAAGGACTTGGCGACATTATCACTCGATGAACTAATAGGAAACTTGAAAGTTCATGAGATGATAATCGAAAAGGACTCCGATATAGTCAAAGGCAAAAGCGAGAGAGTTAGATCTCTAGCATTGAGAGCCAGGAAGGAGTCTAGTGATGAGGAATGTTCGAGTTCCGATAGTGAAGATGAAGAGTATGCACTAGACGTTAAAAACTTTGGAAAGTTCTTTAGGAGGAAAGGTAGATTTCCTAGACAACCTCGCGATGAAAAGAGGTCATTCCAAAAGAACCAAGATGATAGGAAAGGGACAAGTAATAGGAAATGCTTTAGATGCGGAGATCCTAATCACCTCATAGGAGAATGTCCCAAACCACCGAGATCCAATAACCAACGAGCCTTCATAGGAGGCTCTTAGAGTGATAGCAGTGAAGAAGAAGAGAAGAAGCCCAATGATGAAACATGCCTAATGGCTCAAGCTTCTAATGAGGTACATTCCTACTCTTCTTATTATAGTGATGATAATTCGTCAATAGATGATAATAGGTTACATGACGAATACAATAAATTATGCGAGGTTAGTTCTAAAATTTTAGGTAGAAATAGAACACTAAAATTAAAATTGCAAGAACTTGAATTGCTAATTTTAGAACTAAAGGATCAAGTCAAAAGACTTGAGAAAAATAAAGAAGTAGACTTAGGATGCGGGTCATGCATAAGTCTTCAAGTAGAAAACGAAAAACTCAAAGAAAATGCTTTGAGAATCATTATGTTCGAAGAAGGAACAAAAGTGCCTAATGATATGCTTGAAAACATTAGGTATAATGAACATGACCGTGCGGGTTTAGGATTTGACCCAAATCAGGCTTCTACAAGTAGTACTAAACAAGTAAAATTTGTAAAGTCTGAAATGTCTGAGTCTAAAGGAGACGGCACCACTAAAGGCACACACGGCACCATTAAATTTAATGGTACCGTGGTACCGTCTGGTGCTGAGGTTAGATCAGGGTCAATTTTGAAAAATAACTTAAGTCCTAAACCAAGTCACACAGTTGTAAATGGTACTAAAGTACCTATTGCTAGCTTAGAGGAAGTCAAAAGATTTTACAAACCCTTGTCAACTCCCGAACTTGGATTAGTAAAACCCGACACTAGGTCGAAGACTCCTCCACCTAGAAAAACAAATTCTCCCAAACCTCGCTCAAGAACTCCTCTACCGAGAGGTAACTTTAGAAGACAAAGTTATCCAAGTAACTTCCTCGTAACTTGGAATAACCGTCAATCACAAAGTTACTTACCATGGGAAATGTGTCCTCCATTCTCACATCCTAAACTAATGCAACAAATGCGTAGGATGTTTGCCACTAACAACTTTGGACCCATGAGATATTAGAGACCAGATGTTTGAACTTCTGTTTTGCTAGATAAACATGGTTGTAAATAAACGGAAGTCCAACAAATGGAGTGTGATTAGTAATTACACTAATCTAGTGATGAAAAGTCAAGTAGTGTGTCATATGCCTATCTTTCATCAAAAGTAGTCTAGTTTTCAAAGTTTTAAGGGCAACAACTCAGGCTCAGGTACGCTTTCTTAAAACACCCTTTATTGGTAGAAATGCTAAGCATGTAGTGTCATTAGAATCTAACGTAGTAGGCACTATAACAAAGAAACAAATTTCATTTTCATCATGACTCAAGTATTTGTCAAAGACTATTGTGACAAACTCAACTTGTCCAGAAATGTACAATGATCGCTCAAAACATCATGCGTGACAAGTTTGAGATGAGCAATGATGAGTGAATCAAGTTTCTTCCCTAGCCCGTATATAATACTACTCAAAGAACGTATCCTCATAAACCTAATCATACTATATATGTATAAGATACTTAGCTTAGAAAAATCTTAATTCATTTCAACGCCCATATCCGCAAAAACGAATCTCACAAGAGACGATGAAGGTGAGTGCGCGGATAGTACTAGGTTAGGAGCATGATAGGTAATTTAATTTACCTAACGGCATGTAGGCCCATTATCATGTCTAGTGTTTGGCTTTGTGCCCACTTGTAAGAAGGATCCCAAAAATTCTTACCTTAAAGTGTTTGATGTATCTTCCGATGCATTAAAGGCACTATACACTTGAGATTATGAGATCTCAAGGAGATTGGTGTAAGAAATTGTTGTCTATACCAACTCTGATAATGCGGGAGATAATGTGGATTGATAAAGAGAGAGTGTTGTTTGTACCCTCATAGGTTGTTGTCAAACTTCTTGGTTCTCCAAGAAACAAACCACTCTTACTATCTCCACTACCGAAGCCAAATACGTAAGCGCTGGAAAGGCATGACAACAAGCACTATGAATGAGACATTTCCCCATGAAATGCGGCAACCAAAGTGCAAATAGACTTGACCGAGAACCCCGTGATTTGCTCATGTACGAAGCTCGTCGAAGTGCGTCACCTCCTCTGTCACGATAATGTTCAAAGAGAAATCCTTTTCTTGGAAAAGTCTCTCACAAAAGACAACATCGTCGATATCATACCCAATACGTCCTCCACACCCCTCTCATGACTATTTGAATATTTCTTTGGAAATAGTTAAGTCATCTCTCACATCTCGTCTCATGAATTTCTAATTATTTCACTGGAAATAATGAAGTCATCTCTTGCGTCTCGCCTTATGACTTCTTAAGTCATCCTTCTCATCCCACTCATGACTATTTCAATATTTCACTGGAAATATTAAAGTCATCCCTTACGTCCTATCTTGTGACTCGCTCAATATTTCACTTGAAATATTAAGTCACTCTTCCCATCCTTCCAATGACCACTCGAATATTGCACTGGAAATATCGAAGTTATTTCTTACGTATCATCTCATGACTTTACAAGTCATCCCTCTAAATCCGTCTCATGACATCTTAGGTATTTCACTGAAAATACTAAGTCATGTTTCTCGTCTTGCTCCATAACTCTATGAGTTATTCGTCTCATTTCGCTCATGACTAATTAAATATTTCATTGGAAATATTGTAGTCATCCTCTAAATCTCGACTCATGACTTTTACTTATTTCATGGGAAATATTAAAAGTCTATCCTCATTCTCCTTCAATGACAACTTAGGCATACTAAGGCCATTCCTTGTCATTTCACCTAATCTCTTTCGTCAAAAAGTTTATTAGGTATAAACTTTTTCCTCGCGTCAAAAAGTCTTACTAAATAAGTAAGATTAATCATTCAAGAGTCGAAACAGAACAAAAATGAGTCTCACAGACACACGGCTCCACTAAAGTGGCACGACACCACTAATGTTTAGAGGTACCGTGGTACCGTGGATATGAGGAAACCCGTTTTTCTTTTCTTTCCCTCTGCACACCCATTCAAAACTAACACACCAATTTCCTGCTGCTGTCAAAAACCAAACCAAACACCCAAATCCAATTACACTCTTGCTAATCAAGTTCGAGGCATTGCAATCAACAAATCTTAATCACTACAACACAAATTGTAAGTCAATTATCTTTAATTTCTTTTCAATTTGAGTCTAGGGTTTGTTCTTATGCATAAAATCGAATTGGGGGTTATCAATTTTTGTTAAACTTTTATGCAATTAGAACTAGGATTAGACAATGTAGTACTTACATGATTCCCTAAACCTATGATTTTTACAAACCCACTAATGTTGCATAATCTAGTCCGAATTTAACCATTTAAATCGGATTAAGATAAATTATTTCTAGTGGAATCATGTCTAGGATACTTAAAATTGGATTAGGAATCATTAACAATGAGGCTTTTCAATTTTGAGAATTTTGGCGCCAAGTTGAGGCATTTGCCAAACACCCCAATTCCAACATTTTCGAAAAATTTCACGTATCTAGGATCATGAAACCTTTTTCGTGCATTGTTGATGCAAACCAAAAATGTTTTTGCATACATACATGATCTCACAAGTATGGATCGAATTACATAATTAATGTGTATTCTTTGACATATTTGTTTGAGCAAAAGTGAAGTTAGGAGTGTTTGGGTAATCTCATTAGGTTTGTTTTTAGAGTCGAGATCACCGAACCTCCACATTGTTTGCATTTAGGCACACACACACATTAAAGATGTGATCACCAAAATGCAACAAGTTAACATATACAAAATTATATTTTTGTAGGTAATGATGCCTCGTAATTATTATCAAGATACCAAACCTTATATTCCCTGTCTATTAGACGATCCAAATATCCCTGATGAGCAAAAAGCTTATCTTGCTAAAGTCCAAGATCGATATATACACGAAGGTCGTGTAGTCGATGCTCATTTCGTTCTCTTGGATAACATCCAAGCTTGCTTCCCTACTATTGACTTTGATTGTTTATACAAAATAAACGATCAAATTTGTCCTCGTTTTGTCCTCGAGTTTTATAGTCGAGTCCGTACCTTCAATGACCTTGAAGGTAATGTCTTCATTGATTTTTGGATCCAAAACCAAAATATTATTTTGTCAGTCTCCGAGCTTGGTGAAATTCTCGGTGTTCCTTCGTATGGTCAGTGTGCATACACTGAAGACCATTCCCTTGAGTCACTTTTCTATAATCTTGAAAATCAAGGTACTTATCGTACCGAAATTCCCAATCTCGAAGCCATCAAACAAGTCATCCAAACTCCTCGAGTCGCCAACACGTATAAAAAACGTGATGGTTCCATTGTCCATCTTGACCCAAACAAAATCTACCTCAAAGAACTCCTTCTCGACCTCAGAAGTTGGGAACTTCTTCTACGTAAGAACGTGTTGAGCCTTGCGGGCAACCGTGATCACGTTTCGGCGAGTCTCGCCCACATGCTTTATTGTCTTAGTATCGAGGAACCATATAACCTCGCATACTACATGGCCAAAAGGATGGCCAACATTCATAGTCGTTCCGATAAGCTCATGCCATACGGCATGTTGCTTACTCGTCTCTTCACGTGGGTCATGGAAAATTTCTCACATCTTAATAATGTCGGCTATGTCCTAGTCAATCCCGTCATGAAACCCCTTGGTGGACAACAACGTCGCACAAAGCAATGTAAGGACAAAGGGTCCAAACGTGGTCGTAAATCCACTTCCGATATTCCTCTCTCTTCCTCCTCCTTTGGTCATGGTTCGTCGTCTCAACCTATGGATGAGGACGATGATGAGGTGAACGAAGAAGGAACGTCTCGTCCTCGTACTCCCTCTCCCGACACCTACTTTTGCAACCTTGAAACTTCATCATTCAAACAAACCTCCGACCTTGAATTCGGCCAAACCAACTTATCCATGATGATGAGAAGGCAAACAACCATGTACAATCGACAAGTGTCGATGCATGAGCAAACAATCGGAGGGTTCAAGTCCATTGGCAAGGCAATCAAAGGACTCGGGAATAAGATAAAGAAGTTGGGGAAGAGAAGTGATTAGATAGTGTTACTTAAGTAGTATTACTAACTTAAGTATTATTAAGCTATTATCAATGGGGTCATGGCAATGTCCATCTAACATTAACATGTTTAAATTGTCTTAACAATTTTTACTTGACATTGGTAACTTTAAGTAGTTAATCAATATTAATGTTTTTATCTTTTTCATGAGCTTTGCCTAGTTCATATTATTTGCTTTCATGCATGCACCAGATGATAAAATTGCTTGATGCATGCTCAATAGTTGCCTAAACTTAGATGATCACATGATTTTGTTAGTTGCTAGTTGAAGACTAGTGTTAGGAAATCTATGTGATAACTCTTTAGAAGTTTGAGGCTTTGGGATTTGCTGCAATACAGTCCACCCAGAATTACCCATTTTAGGTAGCCTAGAACTTGCAGAACTGGAAAAAGGGTCAACTGGAGGCCACGGCTCCACTAAATAGGGGACGACTCCACTAAATTTAGTGGTTCCGTGGTACCTTTAGTGGTATCGTGCCCTGGGAAGATGAATTTTACTGTTCTCTTCCACTTTTTGACTCTCTTTTCCTGAAAATCTGCAAACATAACCTGATTCCCATACACCCAAATCCCCAAATCCACTATCAACTCCATCCTTGCATGTTTTGATTTGGCTATTTAAGCTAACATCATCCATTGCTCATCCTCACCATTTCACAATCACCATAGAATTATCATGTCTTCAACCATTGCCACCACTTCACACAAAGCTAAAAAGCCAAGATTTAACCTCAAACCAACCAATGAGACAATTCTTATTGATCAATGGATCAAGAATGTCAACACACCACAAACCTCAACCAAACCTTCCAATGAGATAATTTTCATTGATTTAACCTTGGATGATGATGAAGAAACCCTCACACCACAAAACTTAACCAAATCAACCTCCTCAATCTCTACACCCCAAGCTCCATCAAAGGCCAACTCAACAAGGCCAACATCATCATCCACCTCCACCACAAGAGTCACCACACCCTTGTCTCAACCAAGTCCCATTCAACCACTAGCCTTAACACTCACCTCATCACCATCAACTCCCTTTGAGCTTGGGAGTAATACTTCATCATCTTCCCTCTCACCATCACCACACCCTTTAGCTCTCACACTAACCCTATCACCTACATCACCATTTGAACTTGGTACTAACACATCATCCTCATCACTATCACCATCACTACAATCTTTAATGGGTCATAACATTCTCTATCCCCTACAACCACATACCTTAAGTTGTCCTTGTTGTCACCACAACCAACACCTCATCATGTGCCTTAGAGATGAGTTGAGTCTTCAATTCTCCTATCTTGAGCACCTCCTCACACCACCACAAGGACCCATCATACTACCCCCTCCACCACCAAATAGCCCAACCAACTAGACATGGTTATGTTTAGTTTCTCCAATAAAAGTCTAGGAACCCTTTTGGAGTTTGAAGCAAATCTTGAAGTCTCATACAACTATTGATGTTTATGTACTTTCTTATTGTTTAATTTTCTTCTATCATGTAGTCATACTTATGTATGACATTTATTTTATGAATGAATGTTTTATTGTGTTTGGGGCTTGGCTCTTTAGTCATTTTTGTGGTTGGATATTTTTCATGTGTGCTACATGTTAGATTTTGTATACTTGTTATCTAACCTTGTTTTGTAGCACGAATCATTGCTCGATTTCTTGGTGTCCTCCAAACGAGGGGGAGTATACATCAAGGGGGAGCCTTAGCAACCTTTTTGCTTCGACAAAAGGGGGAGAAATGGGAGTAAACTCATTAAAAACTTGTTAAAACTAATTTTAACATAAAATGAGTTTATGTTTTGTCATCATCAAAAAGGGGGAGATTGTTGATGCAAATAATGTTCTAAAAAAGTTATTTCTATCTTTCGATAACTTCACGTTTTGAGGATGACAAAATGTGAAATCACGTTACGTTAAAATTAACGTAAACAAGTTTTTAATCGGAAGATCCCGTTTCTACACAAATCACTCTAGAACAAATTTACAACTTCACTAATGATCAAAGAAGTAAATTTGGATTTAAGACTTCACATTTTTATGTGACAAAACATTTTCTTCAAAAATATACTTTACAAATTATTTTTGAATAATTAAGAAATGTTTTAATGGAAAAATAAGTTTAAAATACACAACAGCTATTTTCCCCCCCAAAATCAGCTCCAAACTTACCCAAATAAGTTTGCACCAGAAAAGACAAAAAATGGAGTTTCTTTGTCTGACACGGCTCCACGGTTCCACTAAATTTAGTGGAACCGTCGGTGATTTAGTGGATTCGTCCCTCTGTAACGGTCAGATTTTTTCTGCCTATAAATACCAGCCCACTTCACAGATTTTCTTCATCCTTTTTCACACAGAAACTTTTGAGTTTAATACTCCCACACCACTCTCTCTTCTTGATCATTTAGTTAGGTTTTCTTTTGTTCAAGAGTGATCCAATCATCCATTCAAGTGATCCTGTTCATTCCTCTTCATTAGCAAGAGAAGAACACAAAGTTCCAAGTAGATACAAAGTGTTGTCATTCCTCTTCATTTGCAAGAGAAGAACTCAAGGTATCCAAGAAGATACAAGAGTTGTAGTTGTTAGGTCTTGTAACATTTGTTACACACTTGTTGTATCATAGCATACATCAAGATCATTTTTATTTTGTGAGAGAGTGAGTCAAGATCTTTGTGATCTTATAGAGATATTGATTATCTCTTGAAGCCATTGGGCTTGTGTGATTGATCAAAAGGATCATAGATAGATAGAATAGGTTGAGAGAAGTGAGAGTTGATCATGGTGATCGTGTCGAGATCTTGGAGATCTCTTGAAGCCAATGGGCTTGTGTGTTTGATCAAGTGTGATCATAAGTAGATCGGGTAGATCGAGTCTTGTGTGAAGTTGTAAAGGATCAAGTGGATCGTGGTAGATTGGTGCTAGCTAAGATTAGCACTCGATATCTAGCTTAGTGTCGAAAAACAAGTTAAGCGACGTGTACGGTTTTATCCGCCTTAAGAGAGGTTGTTGACATAGTGCTTGAAACTCTCGAGTGTGGTACTCGGGGAGTGGAGTAGGGCGAAGAAGAGCTTCGTAGCCGAACCACTATAAATCCTTTTGTCCCGGTTTGATCTTTCCATCTCTACTCTTTACTTTCATTACTTTTTATTAGTTAGTTTAGTGTGTAGTTCATATTGGTGTTGTTTGATTGCACATAAGAATCGAATCAAAGGTTTCCAATAGAAAAGTTTTTAAGAAACGTTAATAGAACTAAAAGAACTTAAAAACCTGTAAAACTATTCAACCCCGCCTTCTGGTTTTCCACATGGTTCATTTTTCCCAATCTTTTATAAGATTTTTTTGTTTGAACCAACATCATCACAGATCTCTTTTGAGTTCAAGACTCAAACAGAGACATAACATTAAAATTCATCTCAGATTTTTTCTCTCGAGGTCACAAATGTGAACAGACTCTAAAGGTCACTAAATCAAAAGAAATTAATCATCATCAATCTTTTGAAGCCTAGCTTCATTTATATCCGAAACAATTAAGAAAAGAAATATAACAAGATTGTTATTTTCTTTCGTCGGTTCGTATAGAGAACAACAACAACATAAACAAACCATAACAACCTACCCGAGACCCATTAGAAAGGATCTTGAAGCCTTTTTCGATTGATTTCTTGATCTGGAAGCACATGAAGACAATGGTTGTGTTTATGTTTAATTAGTTGTGATTTGGATTTGATCTTGTTGATGGGAACTGAGATAAGATAAGTTTTTACTGATGTTGTTTGATGTAATGAAGATGGAGATCGTTCATTTTACTGAGATAAGGGTGAGAGGATATGTTAGGAGAGATGAAAGGGGGCGGATAAACATACATAAGTGTGTTTAGGTTTAGGGTTATCACTGGTTATAAGGTATAATTGGATTGGATCGGGTTCTATGTTGCTTGGACTAGACTCGAATTGGATTTGGGCTGATGAATTGGACTAATGGTCATTATTATCCAATATATAGTTAAGACTTGAAGTTTTAATATATTTTGGACTAAGAGTGGTATTTTGGTATCAAAAATTTCACGGGGATACATAGTTCACGACTAGAATTGTTATGCTTAACAAAAATGACTACGGGGTTTTTGTACGGTATTATTGATTTGATTTTGAAGTGACATTTCACGGGTACTTATTTATCTTTGAGATATGGTGTTACTCTCAAGATAACTTGTCTGGGCAATTTTATTCATTGTGATTAAGAATGGACAATCTAGTTATAACTGATGCAAGGAGTTACGTTGTAGTGCTCACAGTGTATAGCTATCACTTTAAGGAGTTACGTTGTAGTACTCAGTGTTACACGAAGTTGTGGATTGTTCACAAGGCGCGTTAGCACAAGCATTAAGTTACAAAGTTGGGATGTTTACTTCTTTTTCAAGTTGGTCATATCGGGTTGTCTCCATATGTGGTCATTTACTAGTAGCCAGTGAATTAAAAGGAGGTTCGTTTAAAGGTTGGTTTGAGAGAAGTATTGAGAGTATTTTTTTGACATAATCTCACGAAATTATGCTTACACGGGCTGTTATGGCTTTAATATTGCATCAAGTAAAAGGTAATCTATAGCGTGTACACAACATCGTGATGCTTCCGATGACTCGCAACCATCAGGAGGGAGAAGTACGGCTTATCACCAACTTGGATGCAATACTTTGTGAGATATGTTGTTATGATGCTCCTAGAACGATAACCATGGTGCTACACTTTAGTGTCTACATTCTCCGCTGCGTGTTTGAAGACTAAAGAGAATTGTCGATTCAGGAGGGAGCAAAGAAAAGAAAAAGGCTCACTAGTTAGGAGGGAGTAATAACCTAACTAGAAAATTACAGTTGAAGTTCAGAGCTACAAGGATTAGTGCCGTCAGTGCCTAAGATCGAACGCCGAGATTGTCGGAAGAGAGAACTTCAAGTCTGCCTCAGGATTTAGACTACAGAGACTCTGAGCTTCAAAAACATCAACATAAGTTTAATATTATTTTAATTTACTTTTTTTATAGGTCTCATTGTAACCATTCACGTGTGACGATATCTTGAAGGGAGATTGTTAGCCTTGCTTTTTTATAAAGATATCATCTTACACGTGATTTGGACTAGATTCATAGAAAGTAGAGCCCGCAGGGACTACTACTGTTTAAGTGGAAAACTAGTAATGTAATAGGGCTATAAATACCCCTCATGACTCTCCATGAGGGGTGTAGGAAATCATTGTACCATTCTTTCATTTCTTAAGCTAATATACTTTGTGTGTTTTCTCCACCCTCTCTCTACTTTCTCTCACTAGAAAGATGAAGATATTCATCTTCTTTAATCAACCAAGACCTCCCGAACTACATAAATCATACACATATTCGATCCTGCATTGACCTACGACTAAACAAACAAACAACAAACTAACGTACCATATGTGGGTTGCGTTGTCGAACCACAAGCATACCAAACAACACAAGTAAACCACAACTAATTCACCCTATATGGGTCTTGTAACACGAGGAAATAACCACACCGATCATAAGCTTTTCGAGCTTATGAAAGACCAAATAAGCCATAGGCTTCACACAAAAATAATAATAATAATAACGAGCTGAAACCAAACGAACATATTCCTACTTTTACAACAACATCAAACGTACCCTACTGTTCCTGTAACACAATCGCACCCTTGACTGAATTTATGCTACTCCACGCCAAAAAACATAACACATTCCCATTCATAAGCCATTACTTATAATTACGATACAAAACTGCAACCACAAACTTAAACGCACCCTTGTGTGATTGTGACTAAACCGAGACCAAGCCAATACCAGGTTGTGGTACTCTTTCCAGGCCGAGACAAACAACCACAAACACACCCCATTTGGGGTCTCGTTGACCAACAACAGCATCGGCACTATCATTTAACACAACAAGCAAACAGCTCCGTGGTGTCCTTGTGGTGTGATCAAATCAAGAGCAAGGCCAACCTACCCTTTGTGGGTGGTGACTGCCAAGAATATACTCAAACTCGCATACCTTATGACTCGTCATCACAAGCAAGCCAACATGTTCATCCCTTAAATTGATAATCCCATATTCAACTCAAGACCAAAACCATCTAACCTTGAACCATAAATTCGACCAATGACTTATACGGGTCACAACCCGGATCTCAGTCGGGTTTTGATCCGACCCGTAACCAAACCCAAAAATAACGACCACACTTAATTTTCTTACCACTTAAATCAAAACCTAATAACATTTTAATCCGGTTTTTAATCATGAATTGATAATCTCGTTTCATATATAGTTTTAATTCCATGAAACAATAACAACATAAACCGGTTTCATCCAAAAACAATAAATAATAAACTATTTTCTCAATTTTACCATGTCGAGAAAAGAGAGAGGAGGAGGATGACGGCGGTGGTGGGGGCTGTGGTGGCTGTTGACCTTGGTAACTCGAACTGAGACAAAACTGACAACAAGCCACACGATCTAGATCTATAACAGTAGGTGGCGGCAGCAAGTGGTGGTGGCGCGTAGTGGTGGTGAAATGGGTCTTGGAAGGCGCGTGTAGCAGCTGGGTGTGATGAGGAGATCACGAAGAGTTTTTATATGGTGGCGATGTGGTGCCAATGTTGGCGGTGATGGAGGCCGGAGGTGGTGGATAGGTGATGGTTGGCGGCTGCATGAGGCAGGGAAAGAGGAGGGGAATAGTAACCCAAATATGGGTTAATATGAGGTTTATATAGGCAGGGCAAGGATTATGTAAACCCTAGGGCCAAAACTGCCAATAACTAAAGTCTAGGGGCGACGGTGGAACTTTAGTCCAGGGACCAATATTGTAATTTCTACTATCTTTCATGAAATCAAGTTCGGGGCGCGTTTGGACAAGTAAACGGTTAATTTAAGGCACGAGAATTTCACCATTGCGCTCAGAATAATTTTTCCAATAAAAATGACTATTCATATGCCTTGTTTCTCATAAATGATAAAATAATCAAATCAAATCGTTGGTTGTACCAGTATGCGTTGTGTACAAATTCCACGTTTCGCGAGATAACCTCACGTTTTATGGTCAAATGAGTTCGGGAAGGTTCGTAAATGAAAAACAGGGATAACTTTGTACAAAAATACGTCTGGAAATTTACGGGGTATTACATAACTCGTCACGATGAATATTTGAGAAACTCTACACTAAAAGTTATCCAGAAATGTATATCAGTTTTGAAAGGGCAATTTCTCTAGATTTTTACCTAAGACCTTGATAGATCTTTGAGCGCTCGTGGATCGTTAGTAATGTCTATGTAATCACAAACACACTAATAGAAAGTCTCTATTACTTGTATTCTAAAGCGGAAATCAAACACAAGTATAAACACAAATAACTAAGAACGGTTTGATCCTCTATGGATCTTTGATTAATACTAAAACTTGTTTTTCAAACTCGTACATCATACATAATAATGTGTTCCTTTTATAGATAAGGAACCCTAAACCGTTTCACAAGAAACATATATTCTAAAAACTAATAGAAGATATGCATTATAATTTCCTAATAAAACTCGTGCATATCCTAACTAATAACAAAATACGCGGAAACACTTCATCAGCAGAAACATAATACGCAGAATCTCTACTTCCGCAGAAACACTTCTTCAGCAGATTCCAGCTCTTCAGCAGAATCCATCAGCAGAATTCTTACTTAGCAGAATTCCCAACAATCCTCCCCTAATCTTGAATTTGACATGGTTAAGTTCAAGATTCTTGATAGATCTTTAACACTTCAGAATAAGAGGATTGACTTCGAACATCAGCAACAAAGAATCAAATGAACCATATCTCTATGAATGGAAAAACTTTAAACTTCAGATCTTTGCAGCAACAAATGACAAAGTGTACATCAAGACATGTAAGTTTCATACTATTCTCATCACTTCCAGGTGTGTTAACTCCTGTGAGAGGTGAATCATTGAAAATAATGGATTTGATGTCTCTTTACCAATAGCCATTACTACTGGAGTAGCCAAATGTTTAAGTTCGAAAACTATGGTACACTGATAACCATATGATTTTTAGCAAATCATCAGCTATAAACGGATTTGAGATGTCTTTACCTGTAGCCGTTTGCTCAGGACTAGCCAATTCTTGGTTTCAACTGAACCTTGGTGAATTGAATACCAAATATGGATACCAAATGTCTTTACCACAAACCATACTTTTGTGGACTAGCCAATTCTTTGGATCCCATAAAGGGTTACATCCATGGTGAATTGAGAACCATTTCAACTCTCAGGAATAAACCATGGGTGAGTTGAAGTACCCTATAGCTTTGAGCAAGCTATTACAGCTATCAACAGATTTGATGTGTCTTTACCAAAGCTGTACCCTTTGGACTAGCCAACTCTTTAATGGACACAAGTCACATCTGGTGAGTTGATTACCATCAACAGAGTGATATACAACAAACCTGCAGAAAAGTTAGTACAAATATACAATGGTTTTTTTTTTTTTTTTTTTTTTTTTTTTTTTTTTTTTTTTTTTTTTTTTTTTTTAACTAAGAAATAAATAAAATAAAACACACAACAAGGATACAAGATACCAGAATCAAGTAGAAGCTTGATGTTGCAGAAGCTTGGACTTGATTAACCCAATCAATTGTTCAGCATTAGTCATATCATTAGCCACTGGATTAGGAGGAACTTCCAATTTCCTTCTAAGCATACGTTGCATCAGTTTAATGGACAAAGGATAATGCTGATCAGAAAACATACACACCCTAATACCAGACTTTGTTTCAACCACATGTACACTGGGGATAGGGTAAAATCTCCAAGTATCAACCTTCCACTTATATGAGTTCTTCCAAATTGATTAGCCTATTCCATTTGGAGATTGAGAATCAAAAAGAACTTGAAGATCACCCAGTAAGTACAAACCAGCACCCTGTGGTGTATGAGTGGCATAATACTCTGTGACCAGTCTATGGAGAGTAATCAAATCTTGCTTATCCACCAAGTGAAGTATTTCTTGCAAGAAAGTAAACTGCATACAGGAATTATCAATCCTATATATGGTGTTAAGCTGTCCATCAGTCAATGTCCAGTGTACCAAAACACTATAAGAATCCTCAGGAAAAGTATTAGAAGAACCCACTTTGATAAATGTTGTATCAGCAGATTGTAGGTCCACATGCTTAGAAGAACTACCCTTATGAATCTTATGAACTCCAGAGGTCTGCTTCTTAGCTAATCTTACTGATCTCCTGATGGCAATGTGTCTTCTGTGAGACATCCTTTTCTTCCTCCTACCAGGTATATAAATTCCCATAGAGAGAGGAGAAGGAGAAGTAACCTTCTCAGATGCACCAGAGGCATCTTCAGTAGGAATAGAAAATGTAGGAACAGAGGAAATTGGAACAGAACCACCTTCTTCATACAATTTTTCTAACTCATCTCTGGCCTGTCTAGACTTAGCAGCTTCTTGTTCAGCTCTCCTAACCATATCTGCATTATAGTTGGAAAGATGTGATCCTTCTTGTTCAGCAGATGCAGAAGAAGGAATGGTATCAGGCTCAATAGATATGTCAGCAGCAATGGGTGTAACTCCAGGAGAAACAAAAATAGAAGGATTCTCAGTTCTCATTGATGGTTGTTTCTCAGAGGTTTCCTTAGTGGATATGGAAGGTGCAGTAACAGGTTCAGCAGATTGTATCACTTCAGGAGTTTTCTCAGTAGAAAATGAAGCAACACTCTCAACTGTCTTGAGTCTTTTAGCTTCTGGAGCATTCACACTTGTAGCAATCCTCTTCAATTGATTAGAAGCTGGCTTAATACTCTTCATAATCCTATTATATAAACTTGTCAATTCAGATTCAGGTAAAGCCCAGACTTGCTTCTTGGTCAAACCAGATGTATAAATAGAAGTATATTGGTTATAGACCACATTTCGCATATAAGTCTTCATTTGGGCCTCAGTCTGTGGTTTCTCTCTCTTTGCTTTGGCCTTCTGTGCAGCAATAGCCTTTCTCTTTTCAGCTGCAGCTTTCTTCTTTTGTTGACCAATAGCCATCATTTGTGCAGGAAAGTTCTCACTATTAAAATCAGCTCCCAAAATACTTTGAGCAAGAGTAGGATTTGAAGCAGCTTGTAAAGTGTAAGAATCCCACTGCTCATCAGTAAAATGAACTGATTGTTCATCCAGTTCTCTTTGTCTTTCAGGAGGCAAATGTGAAGTAAACTGATCTGCAAGCTTTTGTGCCAATGCCTGACTCTTCATCAAATCTTCATAATCTTTCAGCAGTCTTGCTTGCTCAATCCTCTCTTTGTCAGTCACAAGGTCAGGACCAAGATCCTCCTCACCCAACACTCCTTTCATCTTGGTAGCAAGCTCATCAGAAGAATCATCATGAGAAATATCAACAATTGGAACTGTGTCAATATCCTCAGTAGGAACATCAGAAGAATCATCAATTTGAGAAACATGTTGAGAAGTATCTTCAACATGTGTAGGAGAGACAGCAGCATCAGGATCAAGGACAAAAGTTCTCCCAGCAACAAATATTACAGAAGGAACTTCTGAAGGTGTAACACTAGTTTGTGCTGGAATTGAAGATGAATGGCCAACAGTAGAAGCAACATCAACCATTGGTTCATCAGCCTTAAGATGATCACCATCAACTGTATCTTGAACAACATCCACACTTGACACCTTAGAAGTCTCAGTAGAATCCTTGCTCAAATACTGTCTTCTCTTCTTTCTATAGAACTTGATAGGCTCTTTTGAGTGTGATGATTCAGCAGCTTTGGGTGAAGAAGCATGAGTCTGCTGAGCAGCTTCAGCCAATAACTCAAGATGATCCAATTGTATATCCTCCTGCTCTTCATCAGAGGCAAACACAAACTTCCTTTTCTTTTTCTGCCCAAGTTGATCTTCTAACTCCTGAATCCTCCTTTTCAATATCACAATCTCACCACCAAGTGAGGATTTGGTATCTGCGAGCTCTTTCTTTAACTTGTTAACTTCCTGAACATTCCTGTTGAGCAAATCATATACATATGTGAGAGTAATAGGGTCCTCAGCTCCACCAGCAGATTGCTCAGTGGTATTGGGAGCTTCATTGGGCCTTTCAGAAGAAACATGTATATGCTCAAAAGTAGGAGAGCTATCATCAATTGGCTCTCTAACAGGACTAGGTGTGGACAGTCTGGTAAGCTCAGGTTTAAGAGGTGAAGGTACTTGGGTACCAAAAGACTGAATTGTCTCCTCAACCTCAGGAACAAGCTCATCAGGAGCAACATGAGTTGGTGTTGGGCTAGGACTAGGTGAAACATGTAAAGGTGAAGGTGTAGGTTGGTCAGGAGAAACATTGGATGCTTCAGCAGTCATGGAAGGCCCTCATCAATGCCAACTGATGTATTACCATCAGCAGCAACACTAGAAGATGATGGATTACCATCATCAGCAGCATTTGGAGAGGGTGGAGCACCAGCAACATTACCCTCACCAGCATCATCATTGCCATGTGGCAACATAGCTGGTAGCAGAGGGTGATGTGCCCCAACATAATGAGTTTTCATAGAAGCAAACAATTTAGCACTAAGAGCTCCTATGGGACAATAGACTCTCTCTTGGGTTGTTATGCCTAAAATCATTTGTAAAAACCTAGGGTACATTAAAAACTTATGCTTTTTCTTTTGAATATTTTCAACCATATTATCAAAAATAAACTTAGAGAAATTATAAGTCAAACCCTGTGAAAGACATACAATACCACAACCCAATTGGGTAGAGAATTGATCCCATCCTCCAGACTTGTTGCTGATACACTGAAGTAATGTGTGCACCAAAAACCTCCACATAGGGCAAAACTTATTCTTGTGCCACATATCTGTGTCAGTACTTTGATAACCAGCAGCTCTTAACCCAGCAAGTATCTCTACAGAGTTGGTATGATAGACACCACCTTCATCATCCAGTTGCAATCTTGCCCTAATCAAAGCCTCAGTTACCACATACTCTGCTCCATCAATCGTAGCTACTATCTCTGTGTCAGAACGTTTGGCAGCAGATGCCCAAAATTGTCTAACCAATGATTCATGTATCACATTTGGAGAATGTGTTAGTGCATAATGAATCTTGGAACGCTTCAAGAAATTCACCATAGGATCATACAGTTCATGTCCCTTTGCTTTACCTAGAAAAGCAACTTTGTTGTGATCCTTCTTCAATTGTAGTGCCTCCATTGAAGAAATTGTGAGAAATCGGTTATGAATCAAGTGAATGGAAAATGGGTTTAAATTGGTTGAAGAGAGAATCAGTTGATTTTGGGCGAAGATTATACGAAGTAGGTTATAAATAGAAGTTACCCAATCATGGTCAAAAATATCGGAACTAATTGTTGACCAGATCTGACGTGGAAAATAACTCCAACATTCAAAATTAATGCTTCAGCCGAAATGACGGTCAATCTGCTGATGGAAAGTCAATCAGCAGAATCAACTCAAGTGTAAAAATATCTTCAGTAAATATCTTGAGTTTTACTGTGCCACCCAACTCGCATTAATTACCATCAAACCTTGACTCCGCCTATAAAATAACCCCAAATCACAATTCACACATAACAATTACCCCCAATTGAACATCAAACCCTAATTTCTCAATATTCCCATAATTAGCCACAACAAAAATGTCTTCCAAACCAGAAATCATAGACCTAACCTCCTCCTCCTCATCATCATCATCCAGTGATGGTTGGAGCACTTACTTTCCACCCAGTGCTCAACCATGGACACTCCGATTAACCAAGAAAACAAGTGAGAAGAAACATGATGTGGGGGAAGCAAACAAGGCCCCCATTCCTGCTGAGTCTGATTCTTCTGCTGATTCACGTCCCTTGTTCCCTTATCCAGTAACATAACGAGAGTATGTCTCTCCTTTTCTTTGTACCTCTTCTGAGGATGAAGATGAAGGTCCAACATTTATCCCTCCTTCCACACCAGAGAGATCCCAAACAAGGCCACGGAAGTCTAACCTTTCACTTCCAAAATCACGAGAAGTGGTGATTGGTCTTCCTGCTCCAGGATCTGGTGCTACATACCATGGAAGCAGTAGAAAGGGCAAGGGAAAAGGGAAGGTGGAGTAGAAGGTGATGTGATGTTGCCAGGGACCAAAGACATAAAACAAGGTTCTTGAGCATCATCATCGTTTTCATCAATCCATCCTTTCCATTTTCATCTTCAGCTTCTTCATCGTACTGGTCATGCATATCCACCAGCTTTTGTAATAGATGATAGGAGCTAGAATATGTTTGGTAGATTTTGTATAGGGATAATCTACAAACTTTACAAGTTTTACAACTACAATCCTCCCCTGAGGCATATGCCTCCCCTGAGGCTTATGCCTCCCCTCAAACTTTGCAGTTAAGGGTTAAGCATCCCAATATGGACAACTAAGTGTTGAAACCTAGGTCCATCAAAGGCTTTAGTCAATAAATCTGCCACATTATCATCTGTGTGAATCTTAATCACCTTTATCAAATGTTTTTCATATGCATCTCTTATAAAATGGTGCCTGATCTCAATATGCTTAGTTCTATTATGAAAAACTGGATTTTTAACTATGCATATGGTACTTTGATTATCAATAAAGATTGTGGTGTTCATAAAATTAAACCCATAATCCAGCAATTGATTTTGTATCCATAGTACCTGACCACAACAATTGGCAGCAGCAACATACTCTGCTTCAGTAGATGAGGTAGCAACAATAGTTTGTTTCTTGCATTGCCAAGAAATCAACCTTCTTCCAAGAAATTGGCAACCTCTAGTTGTGGATCTCCTATCCAGATTTGCACCAGCATAATCACTATCACTATATGCTTCCAACTTAAAGGGAGACTCTTTTGGGTACCAAAGACCTAAGTTGGGTTGGCCTTTGAGGTACTTGAAGATCTTTTTGACTGCATTCAAATGGGAAGTAAGTGGAGTGACCTGATGTCTAGAACAAGCACTCACAGCAAATGTAATGTCAGGCCTTGAAGCTGTCAAATACATCAATGAACCAATCATGGATCTGTATAGGTGAACATTCACAGCAGGATCTGGTTCAAGATTGTGCTTTGGTTTTGGAGCTTCATAAGGTGTAGTGGCAGTTCTGACATTTTTCATATCAAACTTCTTCAAAATGTCTCTCACATATTTATCTTGACTGATAAATATACCATCAGGTTTCTGCTTAACTTGTAGACCCAAAAAGAAAGTAAGCTCCCCCATAGCACTCATCTGAAATTCTCCCTTCATCAATTCCTCAAACTCCCTGCACCAAGCTTCTTTAGTGGAGCCAAAGATAATGTCATCCACATAAACTTGCACAAGAATGATGTCTCTGGAATTCTTCTTTATGAAGAGTGTTTTATCAATGGCACCTCTTCTGTAACCATGCTTCAGCAGAAATGCAGAAAGCCTAGCATACCAAGCTCTTGGTGCCTGATGTAGTCCATAGAGAGCTTTGACAACCTTGTAAACATGCTTTGGATTGTCTGGGTCTTCAAAACCTTTAGGTTGAGTGACATATACCTCCTCTTCAATTTCACCATACAGAAAAGCACCTTTCACATCCATCTGATATACCATGAAACCCATATAAGATGCATAGGCCAAGAAGATTCTAATGGCCTCAACTCTAGCTACAGGTGCAAAAACTTCATTATAATCAATTCCTTCCTCTTGCCTGAACCCTTGAGCCACCAATCTTGCTTTGTTTTTGACCACAATACCCCTTGCATCTCTTTTATTCTTCAAAATCCATTTCATCCCAATTGCAATCTTCCCTTCAGGTAGTGGTACCAATATCCAAACCTGCTGATTCTTGAATTGTTGCATCTCATCTTGCATTGCTTCAATCCAGCTTGAGTCTTCAAGAGCTTGAGTAACACTGGTTGGTTCCACTTGAGAAAGAAAACAAGCAAACAGACAATGCTTAAAGTCTGTGTGATTGTCCCTTTGCTGATTGGAGACATAGGAAAGAAAAGCAACTTTACCATACTTAGAACTTTTCACTGAACTTCTAGTTCTAACAGGTGCTTGAGGATCACCAAGAATATTTGACTGGGGATGAACAATGTTGATCCTTTTTGTAGCAGTGGGGTTGACATCAATTGTGGTGTCAAGATTGTTCACAGCTGGTCCAAAATCACTGTCATAGGAAGATGAGGTGAATATGCCTGCTTTGGGTTGGTGATTACCAAGGTCTGAAGGACTTGGAAATTGAGTATATGGTTCTTTAAAGTCTGTGGACACACTAGTAGAAATGGGAGTATTTGCAGTAGGACTGTCAGCAGATTTGATGATGTCAGGAGAAACAGGAGAACTGTCAGGAGAACTGTCAGCAGAATCTTGGTTTCCACTGACTGCTTGTGTTGACTCCACACCAAGCCTTACAGCTTCTTGATTGGCTGCATGCTCTTGCTTCTTGAGTCTAGCAAGGTCCTTTGCATAGTATGACTCATCTTCAATCTCATCAGAAGTTTCTTTAGAGGTGTAACCTACAAAATGGTTAGGAGAAAAAGAAGGTACAACAATTGTTTGTTCATCATGCTCAGACTCACAATCTGAGTCATCATCTAGGGTACCAGCATTGTTAGTGGGAGACTCTTGAGAACCTGCAGATTGGTTAGCAACATATCTAGTATAGCCCAAGTAATCAGTTAAGTAATCCAGGTCAAAATACCAAGCATGACCTTGACCCTGAACATTAGGCTTGTCTTCTAGGTATCTCAGGTTAAGGGTCTCCTCAATCTTTTTAGCATTTAAATTATATACCCTATAAGCTTTACTATGAGCTGAATATCCCACAATATACCCCTCATCACCTTTCTCATCAAACTTTCCCAGTGGATCACTAGTATTCAAAATGGTTACTTGACATCCAAAAGGTTTGAGATAATGAATATCAGGAACTTTCCCAGTGAGAAGTTCATAAGGTGTCTTGAAATGAGGTCTAGTGATGGATACCCTGTTCAAAACATAACAAGCAGTGCTTACTGCTTCAGTCCAGAACATAGTGGGTAATTTAGAGTCTGCAAGCATGGATCTTGCTGCCTCTATTAAGGTCCCATTCTTTCTTTCAGCAACCCCATTTTGTTGTGGGGTTCTTGGATTGCTATAGTCCCTTTTTATCCCTTTAGACTAACAAAGTTCTATTAAAATAGCATTTTTGAACTCTGTCCCATTATCACACCTAATACCTTTAACCTTTTTGTTTAGCTGGTTTTCAACAAGGGTAATGAATTCTTTTAAAATTGGAGATGTTTCATCTTTAGTTTTCAAAAAGAATACCCAACAAAACCTGCTATAGTCATCAGTGATTACCAGGCAGAAGTACTTATGATCAATACTTCTGATTTGAGTTGGACCAAAGAGATCCATATGCAGCAACTGAAGAGGTTCTGAGATAGTTCTCACAGCTGAAATGGCTTTGTATGAGGCTCTGTGTTTCTTTCCTTTGTTACAGGCAACACAATTGTGCTCATTGGTGAAGACTTTGGAAGGAAGTCCATGAACTAGACCAAGTTTAGAAAGCTTGTTAATGGTCTTGAAATTCACATGAGCCATCCTTCTATGCCATTTAGTAGACTCATCCAGGGATGCTTTAGCCACCAAACATGTCAGGTCACCTTCAGGTTGAACATCATTCAAATTGAATGTGTATAAATTGTAACTTCTGGGAACTCTCAGCAGAATTATTGTATCTTCTGGAAGTTTGAAGTCTTTAGAGAGCACAAGACATTCATCCTTAGAGAAGAATACTTTGTTCTTGGTGTCACAAATTTGTGATACTGAGAACAAGTTGAAATGTTGCAGTTCCTTCACATAATACACATTCTCAAAGTCCAAATTAGGTGTTCTGATGGTTCCTTTCCCAGTGATTCTACCATCTCCTCCACCAAAAGTCACATTGCCTCCTCCTTCAATGGGTACAAAATCATGCATCATCTCTATGTTTCCTGACATACTCCTGGAACAACCACTATCTACAATGCCTACTTCTTTACTTTTCAGAGGATGATCCTACAACAACAAAAATATACAAAATATAAGTACACTTTGGAGACTCAAGTCATTACTGACTTGAGCCTGCCTTGTGGATCATAAGAGTTAGGCCATGTAGATGTATAAGATCCACCATTGTTCTTGGGCCTTCTTTGAAAATAGGGTCCCTTTTTAGTCCAAGAACAATCTGCTGAGGGCTTCACAGCAGTATCCCAATATCCCCTACCCACATACATTGGGTCAATAAATCCAGGCCAATAACCATTCTGAAAATATGAACTAGTTGGTCTCACAAATGGTCTAGCAACAGATCTTCTCCAAGCAGATGGAGAAGGTCTATCAGCAGAATTGCTGGTCTTATTAGTTGCTTGTGGAATATATGGTGGTATGTCATTAACATTTTTCCACATTGGTCTAGGTTTATTTTGATCAGCACATACACCCATTCTTTGCTCATGAAAATTACAATCCTTAATCAAATGAAATTTACTTCCACAAACAAAACATTTCTTCTTTTTAGAAGATTTATTAAAAGTGAAAGATGTTCCATTACATGCAAAATTATTCAAACCACTAACATTAACAGGATTGTTTTTGACAGAATTAAAAACATTGTTTTGCAAAGAATTAAATGACAAGTCTTCGGAGGAAACTGTCTTTGAATTTGATTCATCAGCAGCAACTCTAATAGGCTTGTAGGGAGTCTTGGGTGTAGGCTTGGGTGAGGTCTTGGTAAGGTCTGACTTTTCACTTGAATCACAACTGGTATAGGTAGTAGACCCTTGGTCAGTGGACTTGTCACTGTCAGAACAAGAGACAAAGTCAGTAGAATTAGATTCAGGGTCTGGCAAGTCACTTGACTTTTTGCCATAAAGATGGTGTGATCCATCAAAGTCTGTGGTGTTGGTGGTAGAGGGCATGTGTTCTCCTCTAATAGGTCCAGGTACAGCATGTAATTTTCCTTCTTTAACAAAATTTGCTAGGCCTGCTGGTGTAGATTTACCCATATCATTCCTAGCCTCTAAACCAACATATTTTTTAAAACCTAAACCTATACTGGAGTTTACAGCTTGACTACCATAGAGACAACTAGCTAACTTATCACCTGACATTAACCAAGTTTTATGATTAGCTATTTCCTTCTCTAGATTCTCTTTCAGCACTTGGTTTTCTGACTCTATATTAGCTTTTTCTTTCTCAGTACGCTTTAAATCAATTCTAGTACATTCTAAATCACTTTCTAACAACCTTATCTTTTCATCATAAGCAAGCTGATTCTTTTGAAACCAAATTTTTTGTCTTTCTAAAGTTTTTAAAGCCTGTTTGTGTAACACCCCCATTTTCGAGATACACAGCGGAATATAAGCTTTGGGGTGCTACTTCATGGTTCACAGTTATGAGTATAGAAAACGACTCGAAAAGAGACGTTTTTAATAAATTGTTATCATTCATTTATTTAATCAGAGTTTACATATAGAGGTCCCAGCGGGAGGTTTCAAAAATACATTATAAATGATACATTATTCATTTGAATGATAACAAAACAGACACTCTTTTAAAAGAAAGTCCACCGCCACTCCGTGCCAACTCGTACTTCCAGTTACCTGAGATAAACATGCTTAAAAAGTCAACACAAATGTTGAGTGAATCCATAGCGTTTAAGGTTATAATTAGTTTGAACACAAGCCAAATAAGAGAAATCAGTTATATCACAGTTCGGAATATTGCACTAAGCCTCATGACACACAAAGCGTTAACAGGTTAAAAATTACCCCATAATTAAATGTAGGTAACCTTGCCCCGGGTAGGAGTCTGCCTTGTGGAAAACTAGAAGGGGGGTTGAATAGTTTTTACCGTTTTTAAAGTTTTATTTGCTTTGTTACTATATGTTAATTCAAAGGAAACAATCACACATAAATAATCACACAATGTAAACAAAAGATAAAGAGAGGAAAGATCAAACCACACGACACAGTTGTTTATAGTGGTTCGGCTACAAGAACTCTATTCCTTGCCCTACTCCACTCCCCGAGTTTCCTACTCGAGAGTTTATCTTTCACTAAGAAACAAACTCCTTTCCTAGGCGGAGAAAACCTTTACACGTCGCTTACTTCCTTTTCCGGTACTAAGCTAAACACCGGGTTCTTTCACAAGGTAGAACCAACCTGACGTCGCCTAATTACTTTACCGACACTAAGCTAGATGTCGAGTTCTTTACAAGGGTACAACCACTCCCTACACACTTTGTACTTTAAGGACTAAAGTACTAACCACACTCACTGATTACAAATGATAGATATGATGTGTGAAACAAACTACAAGATCACACAGTAATGCAACTAAAGGATTACGGTTCTGTAGATCCTTGAATGCTTGATCTCCTTTCTACAAAATGGATGATCAAAGTGAAAAGCAACTATGAATGATGTTAGTAAGATATGTACTGAATGAATATATGTGTTTAAGCTATATGAGTGATGAGAGAGCCAAATGATCAGCTTCCTATTTATAGGCAAGCTGATCTTCAGCTCACGGATCCGGTGGATCCCTCAAAAGGGATCCGTCCTTTATAGGACTTGGATCCGTGGGATGTGATAGCTATGTAATAGTTGTCTCTTACCATATCTTAGTTGTATCTTACCATATCATCCAAGATCTTCAAATGTCAACTATGTTGCTTGCATATCTAACTAAGATATTGTATGTGATGCATACAATGATGTCATGGAATGTTTTATGAATTAAAGTTTCCTTTTAAGGAAACAAGTTACTAAACTTGTAATTCTTAGTTAATATGTGAAGTGTAAAGTGTGTACTTAAGAGACTAAGCTAGTATTTATTATTTGCTAAAAGATATTCCTTATATTTGTCATTAACAAAACTAATGAAAGATCAAAGAATATAAATAACGTTTTTGGGACGCTATTTGTATTAACAATCTCCCCCTTTTTGTTGATGACAAAACATAAGATATATTTTTGAGCAAGAGAATAAATATAGCATGAGTTCTTAAAAATATATATTAAGTTTGTTTATTAAAGAAAAGTTTTTGTAAAAAAAAGATGTATGTACTGTGATGATTCACAGTTGATGCAAACTTAGTCCTTTCTCCCCCTTTTTGTCGAAACAAAAAGAGTAGCGAAGCGGAATGCGATTTTGAGAACTTTAAGAGCTCCCCCTTGTTGTATACTCCCCCTAAATGGAGTAATCAAGTAATTGATGCATGAATCTACAAAACAAACGGTTAGTATATGAGATGCTTATGAGATGCTCCCCCTCGATGTATACTCCTCACTTCTCGAGTACCAACGTATACTATTGAAGGGTATGATATGCTGCAAATGAAGTGTTAGTTATGAAATGACTTCAATGAAGAAATAGAATGCTTGTTAAGTGTTCTTCCAAACAAGCTTTTCAATATGTTTGACTTTAAAAAGTCAAACTAAGTGTCTGATGTTAATTTGTACCTAAAGTAATCATATGCAAGACATAATGTATGCAATATAGGAATGTTAGTTCATAATGATAATGATAATATGCAATATGTTGATCACTCATAAGCATAAAAACATCACATTCATATAGATTGAAAATTTTGTGACAAAAGTCACTATAGTGAAATGATGTTACAAATAAGAAGACATCCAAAAAAAATAAAAAGGTCCTAAACAAACAACTAAAAAAATAAAAATCCAAACAACTAATCTAAAGAGCTCCTATTGAGAGGGATGAGAGATTGCGTTTAAACGTTCAAGAACATGGTTCAAGATGAACCTCATCTCGTTTTGAAGCTCATGGACCAAGATGTTGGTCCTTTGGGCCAAATGAGCCGTTCTCTCACAATGTGCGCAATCATGAGTTGAGAAACCGGGCGGAAGACTAAGGTCCAAGTTTTGTGGTGGTGGTGGTGATGGTGGTTGGGTGTTGTTGTTGTTGGATGGTTGTTGTGGTGTTTGGAGGGAGTTCATGAGAATGTTTTGGATGTCCATTGCTTCATGAAGGCGATGGTCAACCATACCCGAGAGAGTGTAAAGACGATTGAGCTCTTCACTAATCTCTTCTTGGGTGTGAGGCATATTCATCCACATTGCCTCGTCAATGGCAACTAGAGTGGATGTGGGTGATAGAGGTTTTTGTTGAGGTTGGGATGATTGTGCATCATGGTATAAAGGGCCATGGATATCCGGGTAAACCGGGTGAAAAAGCATGGGTTGTTGACCTTCAAAAGTCATGGGTGGAAGATTGGGTAGTTTTGGTGAAAGTTCTTCTAAGTCATCAAGATGTGGTGATGTAGGAGGAGTCCTAAATAATTCCAAGGGTTGTAGTTTAGGTGATTTTGGTGGTGATGGTGATCTAACAGTCTGTGATGGAGCCGGTGGTGGAGTAGAGGCCATTGGAGTAATGGTTGGTGGTGGTGTTTGTATAACAACATGTGATGGTGTTGGGGTGGAGAGTGTAAGGAAATTTTCACTAGCAATGGGTGATGATATATTGAGAGGAGAATTTTCCTCAGATGAAGAGTTTGCTAAGTTGATAAAACAACAAGGTTTAACACTGATGCGGGCTGTTCTTCTTGGAGTTCTAGATGTGGAAGAGTTGTGTGACTTGGTCATGGTGAAGAATGATATCTAAAGTGTACAGGAGAGGAAGTGTTTGTTGTGTGAAGAGATGATCCTAAAGTGCTAATTTATAGACAGAAGGTTTGTGAGTCTGTGTGTTTGGATTTGATGTAAATCCAATAGAGAATGTTGGTTACTAATGATTTGGAACAAAAATTTGTGCAGGTCATATCAAGGAAGTCAATCCATTTAGCTTTGGTTGAGTAATATGTGTTGGATATGCAGTTAATACAAGAGGATAGTGGAAAATCTGATGATTTGATATTTCCACGGATTTGACGGATCCCTAAAAAGGGTTCCTTCTTTGTATCAGTTTGGTAACTTACACCTAAAATTCAAAAATTTAAATTTTGGTGGGAAATTTTGTTCCTAAGTTTCTAAGAGTTCCTAAATGATTCTAAGATGAATTATGATCAGTGAAGAGATCCTAAATGATACTAAACACTAAGATTTAAGAGTCGGGATAATTCGAAAAAGTTTTATAATTTTACTGGGAATCCTGCGGATCCAAGTGGTTACAAATGCGGAACCTTATTGTTCAATCCGCCAAATCCGCAGGATGGCGTTTGGCGGATCCAACGATAAGCCTTGGCGGATCCTTATTTTGGGATCCGCGGGATCCGTAGGCCTAAAACTAAGAAAGTAAACAGAACATATGTCATATTTCGCGTTTTTCGACGAAAACCCGAAAATTCATCTAGACCTTACTTAACATCTAATATGTATAGCAAAACAACTGAATATGATAATATTAACACATGATTGCACATAGTTTAATCCATACTAAGAAACTTACCGTTTTAGGTGTTATGCCAAACATAGGCAATAACCCGGAAAATTGATAACCGTGATGGTTATCTACCTGCAAGTGTTAGTTATTACACATACACAATAAGTATTATCAGATAAATTCAAGACACATAGAAATTTAACAACACAATATCCAACATTGTTTAAAACCAAACACTCCATTAACTCAGCTTCTTCTTCAACTTCTTCATCCCCTTGTGTAATTTCATCATCCAACGCCCCAGATTCTTCACCATTCCTTTGATGTTTCGATACTCAGCGGATTCATGTGGAATTGGAGGAAGATGGCTCAAGTATTCGGGTGGAGGAATCCTAGAATTTGGCATACCATCATCTTCACTCATGGAAGATGATGAGGATGATGTTGGAACACGAGGACGTTTGCCCTTATCAACACTAACCCTAAAATCACTCAAAGGAACGAAGGTGTGTTCAATTTCATTGTAATCCGGAACAAAGCCTAGATGGTTTGGACGGGCGGGTGCAAAGGCTCTATAAAGTCGTGTTAAGAGCATACCATAAGGCATTGCAATCTTGCTTTGAACCGGAATGTCACACATTCGTTTGGCAACATAATACGCAAGATTGAAGGGTTGACGAGTAGAGATGTTGTACATCATGTGGCATAAACAAGCGTTGATATGATCACGGTTTCCTATGGTGCACATTACATTTGCCCTTAACACATCCTCCATCTTCTTGAATTCGGGTCTTAGTTCATTAAGTTCCATTGCGAATGGATCTCTAGCAACTTCACGACCACGATACATTCTTGTGGGGTTGTTCTTAGGAATGAAGAGATGTTCCCTAATCACTTCTTTTGATTGGAGAGGAGTGGCATATGGTGCCGTCCTATCGAAATTGGAGTCTAAGATTGTTAAGGACCATTTGTCCGAATAAATACATGTACCTTGACTTGGAATTCCTAAGACCTCACCAAATTGATCAAGAGGGATGTTGACAAGATTTCCATTTAGAGTAAAGTGAAGACTTAAGTAACCTTCATCACTCGAGCTAAGACCTACACTAGCATAGAACTCAAGTATGAACCTAGGAATGATTGGTTCATCTATGTCTAAAAGAGAATCAAATTGAATTGCGGCTAATTGTTCCCTAAGTTGAGTGCCTTCATAAAAAGATGCATCTACGGCTCTACCCTCATGAACATACTTTTTCTCTAAGACTTTGAAAATTTCGATTTGGGCATCGGTTAAACCTTTGGTTTTGTGGACTTTGGGTAAGTAGTCAACGGTTTTCTTGTGATCGTAGTTGGTTGCGGGAGGCATGATTTTCCTAAGTACAAAAGTGACATAGTTTTAGTTTAAATGATCGAAGGAAGTGTAACATTCCTAGTGTGTGCCTACATGGGGACAATGTGGAGGTGCGGTTATCTCGACTCCTTTTGATGCAAGAAAAATTAGTTTATGCAAGTTTTGTTTACAAACGAGAGATAACCCAAACACTCCTATTTCAATGTAGCTACGGTTGAATGTACCCGAAAATACATATTAGTTATGTATTCCCTTTAGCATTCAAGAGACATTATGCAAGTGAAGTCTAAAAGATAACGTTTTTGCATTTGTATGAACAATGTAAGAAAAAATCATTTTACCTAGTCGTTAGAAGATTTTAGTGAAAAATTTTCATGGGGCTTTTGTTAAATTAAGACAATGTGCTATGAGATGCAATTCCTAACTAAGAAAAACATGTTTTTAAGTATAATGCAATAAATATGTTTCATGATTTTTCAAGAATTATGCATATACCCCAAGTTTGGTTTTGTGCATGAAATGGAAATCCTAGACGCAGATCAGGAGTATAAATGTGATAAGAATACTTACAGTGATGTTAGAAGCACAAATTAGTGGAAGAAAATGGTCCAAAATGTGATGGAGATTAAGTGTGTGTCGAGTTATAGTAAGGTGATATGTTTTGGAGTGAGGAGTGAATAGTGCTTGTTCTTGTTTATTAAATAATAAACTGAACTTAGCATGCGGCGGATCCGGCGGATCCCATACAAAGGATCCGTCTTTGTTGTCGATTGGATCCGCGGATTCAGAACACATGTTTTGGTTTAGTGTCGTGTGTGGCTAAACTAATGTTTATACTAATGTTTCTCCTAATCACTAGGTTCCATTAATCCTAATCCAAGTCTAAGATAGTTGAAAGGTTCACGTTTAAGTGGTTTAGTGAGGATATCGGCAATGTTGTCCTCTGAGGAAACTTTCTCAATTGAGATGATTCCCTTTTGTACATTGTCGCGAAGAAAGTGATGGCGTATTTCAATATGTTTGGTTCTAGCGTGTTGGACTGGATTTTTGCTTAAATCGATAGCACCTTTGTTGTCGCAAAGAATGGGAATGTTGTTGAGTTCAATTCCATAGTCGACAAGAGCTTGTTTCATCCACAGTGCTTGTTGACACGCCTTTCCTGTAGACACATACTCTGCTTCTGTTGTTGAGATTGCGAGGGCAGTTTGTTTCTTAGCGAACCATGATGTGAGACAATATCCTACAAAAGTACAAATTCCACTAGTACTTTTCCTATCAACATAGTCACCTGCATGATCTGAGTCGGTATACACTATGGTTTCTACACCCGTTCCTTTGGGATACCATAATCCTAAGTGTGTAGTACCTTTGATGTACTTAAATATTCTTTTAACGGCTTCAAGATGGGACGTTTTTGGATCTTCTTGAAAACGTGCACATAGACAAACACTAAACATAATGTCAGGCCTACTAGCCGTAAGATAGAGTAAACTACCAATCATTCCTCTATATTTAGTGCTATCTACGGATTCATTTTCTTCATCCCTAGTGAGTTTGGTTTCGGAGGACATGGGTGTTCTCATGGGTTTTGAGTCTTCAAGACCAAACTTCTTAAGCATATCTTTGATATACTTTGATTGGTTGAAGAATATCCCATCTTCTAATTGTTTAATTTGGAGACCTAAGAAAAAGTTTAGTTCCCCCATCATACTCATTTCAAACTCGTCATGCATGATTTTTGAGAAATCGTCGCATAACTCTTGACAAGTTGAACCGAATATAATGTCATCCACATATATTTGGACTATAATAATATGTGATCCCTTTTTCTTGGTGAAGAGAGTATTATCTACTAGGCCCATGGTATACTTATGGTCAACTAGGAAAGTCTTAAGTCGATCATACCAAGCTTTTGGTGCTTGCTTAAGTCCATATAAAGCTTTCTTAAGTTTGAAAACATAATTTGGTTTTTCAAAGTCGGCAAAGCCGGGAGGTTGTGCAACATATACTTCTTCATTTATAAACCCATTTAAGAAAGCACTTTTGACATCCATTTGAAATAACTTAAAATCATGTGCACATGCATATGCAAGTAATATCCTAATAGACTCAAGTCTAGCTACGGGTGCAAAAGTTTCATCGTAATCTATACCTTCTTGTTGATTGTAGCCTTGAGCTACTAGCCTAGCTTTATTTCTAGATACAATACCATTTTCATCCATTTTATTTCTAAAGACCCATTTGGTGCCGATTATGGTTTGGTTTTTAGGTGGAGGAACCAATGTCCAAACATCATTTCTAATAAATTGATTTAGTTCTTCTTGCATAGCAATTACCCAAGATTCATCTTTTATTGCCTCGTCTATGTTTTTGGGTTCAACCGTTGAAATAAAACAAAAATAATTGCTTTCATTTTGAGCTTTGGATCTTAATGTTCTTTCATTAAGTTTTCCTATGACGTTTTCTAATGGATGACTTTTAGTTTCTTTAATATTAATAATTTCTCCTTTTATGGGTTCATTGTCGTTTTCAATGTTTTCAATATCATTAACCATTTGACTTTCAACTAAGTCATCATCTACCAAAGGTGATGTCTTAGAGGGAGGTGGACTTTCGTTGAATGTTACGTTCAACGATTCCTCGACTCTTGATGTTTCCTTGTTTAATACAATGTATGCTTTACTGTTTTGTGAATACCCAAGGAATACACCTTCATACGACTTTGGGTCGAACTTAGTGAGATAGTCCTTTGTGTTTAGAATGAATCACTTGCTTCCAAAAACTCTAAAATATCCTAATGTAGGCTTTTTGCTTCGATAAATTTCATAAGGAGTTTTATTTAAAAATTGTCTAATTAAAACTCTATTTAGGATATATGTAGAAGTATCTACAGCGTGACACCAAAACTTTTGTGGTATGTTTTGTTCATTTAACATAGTCCTACTCATTTCTTGAATTGTTCTATTTTTACGTTCTACTACACCATTAGATTGAGGTGTACGAGGAGCCGAGAAATTATGAGTTATTCCATTATTATCACAAAAATTTCCAAATTGAATTTCATTGTCAAATTCTCGACCATGGTCAGTTCTAATAGATACTATATTACTTCCTATTTGATTTTGAATTTTCTTGCTTAGAATTTCAAATTTATCAAATGCCTCATTTTTAGTTTTCAAAAACTTTGTCCATGTATATCTAGAGTAATCATCTACTATGACTAAAGTGTAAAAATTTCCTCCATAACTTTGTATAGCCGACGGGCCAAACAAATCCATATGTAATAACTCTAGGCATCTAGATGTAGATACCATGTTTTTAGCCTTATGGCTACTATGTATTTGTTTCCCAATTTTGCAAGCATCACAAAAGTGTTGGTCATATTTCAACTTGGGTAGGTTCCTAACGAGTTCTTTGGAAGACAAGGATTGAATAAGCCTCATATTTGCATGACCTAAGCGTCGATGCCATAGAGTTGAGTTTTCGTCCAAGGAGGTAAGACATAACTTATCTTTAGGTGTTTTATCTAATTTCATAACATAGACATTATTCTTTAAAACACCTTTTCCTACGGTTATGCCATCTTTAAGTATTTTACTTCCATTTTCACTGAAAAGGACGTTATACTTTTTGCGGCATAATTGACTTATACTAAGTAGATTAAATCCTAAATTATCTACATGAGCAACATCATCAATAGATAGAGAGTCATGAGAGATTGTACCTTTTCCGATGATTTTACTTTTAAGCTTGCTACCGAATGTGACATTACCTTCGTCATACACTTGGTAGGTTGAGAAAAGATTTTTGTTTCCCGTCATGTGTCTTGAGCACCCACTATCTTTGATCCACTCATCAGGTTCAAGATCAACTTTCAAGCATACCTAAGTTCATAAAAGACTCAAGCATTTGGTCCCCAATATCTCATGGGTCCGTTTGGGTTAAACATGACATTATCATGGTTTATGTACTGAAAAGGTGGACAATTGTTCCACGGCATATAATTAGGACCATGAAAGTTTCTAGACATGTTTTGGTTCCAATTATTTTGATAAGTGTGTTGTGAATTAACTATACTCTTTGGAAAGGGGTGTTTGGGAAAACTCATCTGAGGTCTTTGTTGATCCGTTTTAACTCTATATTCATTTCTAGCTTGACCTCTTCCTAAAGATACAGCTGGTTTGTGTTTATTATTGGTTATGCTACTGTTAGGTTTCTTAGTAACTTTAACAAACTCGGAACGGTCGACTTTGTGAACCTTCTGTTCAACTTCTGTACCCGCGGATCCCTTGGATATACCTGGCGGATCCAAATTTTTGGATCCGTCGGATCCGTGGGTGTCCAACTTGGTTGAATCAGTTTTATTCACAGTCTGTTCCTTATAATCACTTAAGGTTCCTAGTTTCATAAAGCCTAGTCCTGTTTTATCATGAGGTAGCTTTTGCATTTTCATTATTTCATCTGCACAACTTATGTTTTTATCGAACCTTTTAAACTTTGAATTTTGTTTGATTAAATCTTCCTGTGTGGTTCTTAAGGTTTCTAGTTCAAGTTTTAGTTCTTGACAAGACACACATGTTTCTTTACTAACTTTACCTTTTTCAATTCTTATTGCTTTTTCTTTAAGCCAATATATTTCATTTTCTAAAAGTGTTGTCTTTGTTTTCAAAAACTTGTTTTTGTTTATGATTTTTAAAGTGACATCACACAGTTTGTTATATTCTACTTCTAAGGTTTCATCATCTATAAAGGAGTATGAATCAGAATGTACCTCTTCTGTGTCATCGGTCATAAGTGCAATTTCGTTGTTCTTAGGCTCATCATCATCATCTCCTTCACTATCGCTCCAAGCTCCACTAACGAAGGCTCTTTGAGACTTGGTCTTTGGAGGCTTTGGACATTCTCCTATTAAGTGACTGGAGTCACCACACCTATAGCATTTCCTATCATCCTTACCTTTCTTATCGTCGCGATCTTTCCGAGAGGATTTCTTTTCATCACGAGGTGGTTTTACAAACTTTCCTCGTCTCCTAAAGAATTTCTTGAAATCCCTCACGGCCATGGCATATTCTTCATCATCACTGTTTGAACAAGACTCATCATCACTTGACTCGACTTTGGCTTTCAAGGCAATAGACTTAATCTTCTCCTTTTTGCCTTTGACAATTTCCGAGTCTTTTTCCATAATCATTTCGTGAACTTTTAGGTTTCCTATGAGCTCATCCAGTGTCATGCTTGAGAGATCCTTAGATTCTTCAATAGCTGTCACCTTTGCTCTTCATTTCGGATGGAGTGCTCTTAGAAATTTCCTGACAAAATTCTTGCTAGAAAAAGATTCATCAAGTGCTTTAAGTGATGTAATTATAGTATTGAACTTAGCAAACGCACTATCAATGGTCTCATCTTCAGAGATAATAAATTGTTCGTATTGTTGGACAAGAAGATCAATTTTGTTATCTTTTACTTGTGAGTTTCCTTGATGTGTGATAATAAGAGATTGCCAAATATCCTTAGCCGTTTTACACATAAAAACTCTTTCATATTCTTTCTTAGGTAAGGCATTATAAAGCATCATTTTGGCTTCGTTATTTTTGGCAATTAGTTTCTTTTGCTCATCACTGTGACGAGTAAGAGAAGCTCCATCATCCCGACCACCCGAAATATTATTACAAATAGGCTTGTAATCACCATCAACTATAATATACCATAGATCTATATCCTTTGACTTTACATAAGTCTCAAAGCGATTTTTCCAATAAATAAAACAATTTGGTTCAAATAGAGGTGGTCTCTGCATAGATTGCCCTTCTTTAAAGTTTTCAAAATCCATGGATCGTTTTAAGTTTTAAAATACAATATATTTTAAAGATCTTAAGTAACGTAGCTCCTGATGCCAATTGTGGAAAACTAGAAGGGGGGTTGAATAGTTTTTACCGTTTTTAAAGTTTTATTTGCTTTGTTACTATATGTTAATTCAAAGGAAACAATCACACATAAATAATCACACAATGTAAACAAAAGATAAAGAGAGGAAAGATCAAACCACACGACACAGTTGTTTATAGTGGTTCGGCTACAAGAACTCTATTCCTTGCCCTACTCCACTCCCCGAGTTTCCTACTCGAGAGTTTATCTTTCACTAAGAAACAAACTCCTTTCCTAGGCGGAGAAAACCTTTACACGTCGCTTACTTCCTTTTCCGGTACTAAGCTAAACACCGGGTTCTTTCACAAGGTAGAACCAACCTGACGTCGCCTAATTACTTTACCGACACTAAGCTAGATGTCGAGTTCTTTACAAGGGTACAACCACTCCCTACACACTTTGTACTTTAAGGACTAAAGTACTAACCACACTCACTGATTACAAATGATAGATATGATGTGTGAAACAAACTACAAGATCACACAGTAATGCAACTAAAGGATTACGGTTCTGTAGATCCTTGAATGCTTGATCTCCTTTCTACAAAATGGATGATCAAAGTGAAAAGCAACTATGAATGATGTTAGTAAGATATGTACTGAATGAATATATGTGTTTAAGCTATATGAGTGATGAGAGAGCCAAATGATCAGCTTCCTATTTATAGGCAAGCTGATCTTCAGCTCACGGATCCGGCGGATCCCTCAAAAGGGATCCGTCCTTTATAGGACTTGGATCCGTGGGATGTGACAGCTATGTAATAGTTGTCTCTTACCATATCTTAGTTGTATCTTACCATATCATCCAAGATCTTCAAATGTCAACTATGTTGCTTGCATATCTAACTAAGATATTGTATGTGATGCATACAATGATGTCATGGAATGTTTTATGAATTAAAGTTTCCTTTTAAGGAAACAAGTTACTAAACTTGTAATTCTTAGTTAATATGTGAAGTGTAAAGTGTGTACTTAAGAGACTAAGCTAGTATTTATTATTTGCTAAAAGATATTCCTTATATTTTTCATTAACAAAACTAATGAAAGATCAAAGAATATAAATAACGTTTTTGGGACGCTATTTGTATTAACATGCCTGAAACTCTTTATTACACTCAAATATAATGCATTTGGTTACTTAACCAGCAGCACAAATGGGACGTCAACTGCCAATAGATCTATTCATTATATTCGCGCTCACCCGAAAGTGATTAATGGTGCATGATAATAGGGACTTTTAAAATAAATAGGCAACAGTTAACTTAGGCAATAACAATCAGGAAAGCATACAGAAAATACTTGTGTTCGGTTTAGTAGCATGTATCTCCCCACAAATTTGGAAAAACGTAGTAAAAAGTGGGACTATGAACTCACCTGAGCAGTCTGAATGGAAAACAAAGTGAAAGAAAGTTGATAAACGTCTCCGGCACGCAACCTGTGTTGGTATGTCAAGTTTTCAGTAATTGTTTTCAGAATATATAAGTTTCCAGTGTTCGTTTCGTAACGTTTTGGTTGATGGTTAAATGCTTAATTGAGCCAATATGTAGTTTCAAAAGTAAGATTTTATCTTATTTTCCTATCTGTAAGTTTCGGTTCCGTTCGTTCATTAAATAGATACTTCGTTCGTTCGTTAGTTATGGTACAAAACGTATATTAGGTTTAAAAATCCTAATAATAATAATAATAATAATAATAATAATAATAATAATAATAATAATAATAATAATAATATTAAGTAATTTAAAGTTTATTGGTATATTTCCACTTTAGACCCTCAAGTATCTAGGGTTGGCAACTTTTACCCTTAAACTATATGGAAATGACAACTTTTACCCTCGGACTTTAGTTAATTGACACTTTATTCCTTCAAGTTCAAAAATAGACACTTTACCCCCTTAGGGTTTCCTTGATCACAAAGCAAGTCCAAAACAGAAACTTTATAGAGTTTTGACAAAAATAGTCCTTGAGACTCCTAGGGTTTTTCACTCGACATCCTTTTGATCAAAAACAATTTATATCTCGTGTTTTACTTCGAGACCTTTTATGACTCTTTTTCTAAAATGTTTATAAATATCATAAAAGTATTTTTGTAAAAGATTATGGGCTTGTTTCGAACCCATGATCTCAGAATTAAATCCAGAAAGTCATGACATAGGTTTTACTCGACACAGAAAAAGTCTCAACTTCTTTTGCCTCGTTCTCCCTCGTTTCTTAACAAAAAACGTTGATTCTTTTTCCTATAGGTTTCCTTTTGAAAGATCTTCAACCATGTCGAAAATTAGAATTTTATAGGACCATTTACTAGTCGAAATTAACGACACAAATCCTATGTCTGCTGCTGTCCTTATTGTAAAATCAGTTCTGAATTTAAATAAAACAGCATTCGTTATACGTTTTTATGACTCGAGGTCTAAAGACTTTTTGAAGGAAACGACGTTCCGGACAACTTTCGTGTTTTAAGTTTTCGACGAAACGGACCAGAAGTGCCTCGTTTCGTGTGATGTTCGCTGCTGTTACAGAAGGTTTATTAAGTTTATATATAACTTTAAATCGACATAACTTTTGACTCGTTTATCCGTTTTCGATGATTCAAATTGCTACGTTCTCATAAAAATAATCTCTTTAACAATATGTGAGTGTCCTAGTGCCTAGTGTTCTAGAAATATCGAAAAACAAATAAATAGGGTGTGTTTGTTTGGTTCGAACAGAAAACAAAAAGGAAGGAAATAATTTGGTTTTGCTAGTTTTATATTATAACAGGTTTTAATGAGTGTTTATCTATGTTATTAGGAGTATATTAAATATAGAAAAAGGATTAAAAAGAGCTAGAACATACCTTGTTTAATTTAGTTCGACTAGGGCAAGTTGGTATGAAATGGATTCGAATTGACTCTCTACTGGTTCTAACTTCCTTCTACTGCTTCTTTAGGCTTAATTGGACTTAGTTTAGGTTTGTGGGATCAGAAAGGAAAGGGTTTGAGGGCTGTGGAGTTGGGTTCGATTGGTGGTGATGGTGTTTAGGGTTTTTAGTGCTTGTCCTATTTATAGAAATGAATTAGGGTTTCTAGGGTGTTTATGGAGATGAAGGAGGTGAGGTGTATGGCTGTAAATGGTGACACATAAGGGTAGGAGGGGGAAGGTGATGTGGAGCTTTATGTTCCATACACATAAGCCCTAATTCTAGAAGAGGGATGATGTGTTTACTTAAGGTTCATACATGTGTTCTCTTAGGGCTTAAGAAAATCTAGGGTTTAGTTAGTTTTTTGTTAGGATCGAACTAGATGATGTAATTAGGTTAGTTAGTGGTCGAATCATGCATAGGGTAGTTGTACTTAAGCTTTGTTGACTTGTAAACTAGGTTTTAGGGTAGAATTAGGGTTCCTAGGTTTAAGGTTCACTTAAGGAAGGTTTTTGAATCTATGGGACTTAATTTTATATGTATCGAATTGTAGTTATATAGGTAGAAATGATTTTTTTGCTTTAGCAAGTTGTACTCTAGGCTAGAAAGACTTGTACTAGGGTTAGGAAAATAAGAAAAATACATTTTTAATTATTTCCTAATTTTCTATAATTTTTATGTAATTTTTATTACACTTTAAATACATATAATTAAGTTTTTATGATTTTGTGCATTAGAGGGTTGTACATTAAGTTTATGGAGTTGTACATATATTAGATATATAAATAAATTATTTTTATAATTTATTGTGTGAAAGTATTACATAAAATGTCATTTAAATAATTATTTTTAAATGTTTTATAGGGTTTTTATTTTCATTTAAGTTTTATGCTTAAATGACTTGTACCTTGACTTAAAACACTTGTACATAATATTTTTATAAAAATATTAACTAGAGTTTACAAATAAAATAATAGTTTCTGAGAAATTAGGGTTTTATCGGAAGTTGTAGTGGTATTAGGGTTTCTGTGCTTTAGTGACTTGTACATTGTTTAAAATAATTGCATTTTAGTATTTTTAGGGTTTTATTATCTTCACATGTTGTTATGGTAGTTTGGGGTTTCATAAAAACTATCATCAGTTAAGAAACGTTCAGTTTTAAACGTACGTTAGCGAAATAACGTAAAGTGGTAAGTGGGACCTCATAACGTTTTAGGTCAAAGATGTTTACATAGTTAAATACTAAATCAGTTAAGGTTGGGTTGCAAGTAGGGTTGTCAGGGATGTGATCTTCGTCACATAAGATAATAGTTACAATCAAGAAAAAAAAATTCTACGTGGAAAAAGGATAAATATTCTGTAAGATGGTTTATTATAATAGTGGGATTTTCACAGTGGTTACAGTCACCCCCCGTTAAGAAAATCTCGTCCCGAGATTCAGTCTACGTTGATTGAAAAGTTGGGAAAAGTGAAGTATAGAGATAGTCGGGCTTAGTTTTCTAACCTATACGGATAGGGAATATGAGAATAGGAAATCGTACAAGGATTGGATTTAGGATGAAAGTTTGATAGGCTTAAAATGGCTAAAGTTCAAAAATGATATTATAAATAATATTATCTTATCCTTATGTCCTATATCTCCAAAATTTTGCTTTTGAATGAAAATTGTTATTAGAAAATCTGAAAAGATAACTGTTCCAGTTATTACATGATTCTTCCTAAATTATACATAGTTGATCAGGTTATGTATAATTGAGGACCAAATGATGTAATATTTGGCTCACTCACTGTGGTATTTATGTTTCTCCCAAAAGTTTTAGATGGTATTCAACGGTTTGTTTTTGACAACATACATATTTTTCACAAAAATAAGAAAATTATTGTTCATATTATGGTGATAAGTCAGGAAGTTCTAGGGTACTAATGGGATATCCTTAAAACAAATCTTAGGGTTCGAGTGGAATTCTTACGGAATGGTCAAAACTAATATTAACCAAGTTTCTAGTGAGATGACAGTGTAGTGACTACGAACAGGTCAAATGGAATAGAAATGTAGGTTGTGATTATTTCAGAAATATTACAAGGTAAAGATTTCATACAGTAGAGAGGATAGTTAATACACTTAAGTTACGTCCATCGTAACTAAAGTAGAGTACAATAGGAAACATGCTTAGGAAGTTTACAATACGATTTATTTAGCTATAACAGGAATTTCTCTTTTGTCTAAATAGGGATGCCATTCCTTGACATGGTCGAAATCTTAACGAGTTCTTATTTTCCTGCACTAGTCTTGGTTTGGCTGTGCGTTCCCGTCTCCTAGCACATACGCTCTTCCGCGGGCATTGTTGTTCTGGTCAGCATTCGGTTTCGGGCACAGACTCTTATAATGCCCCTTCTCACCACATCCGTAGCAAGTTATAGCTACTGGCTGTGGATTTGCTCCTGTTGCTCTACAGTCTTTGGTCTGATGTCCAACTTTCCGAAAATTTGAGCACCTAATGGTGCATGGTCCGTAGTGGTGCAACGAGCATTGATTGCAAAATGGTTTTGTTCCGACATAACCATTCCTCTCAGCAGGTGTGGCAGTATAGGCTTTGGTTGTCTCTTGTCGACGATTCTGTTGGTGGTGGTGATTGTTACGGTCGTGCTGGTAGTTGTTGTGGTGATGGGAGATCCTTCTATCATCAAGCTTCCGCTTGTCATCATCATTTGCTTGAATGAAATTTCTCTTGATTTCACGATCCATCAGCTTCTGGGCTGTGGTCATTGCTTCCTCCAGCGATTGAGGATTTGAAACAATAACGTTTCCCTCGATGCTTCGAGGTAAACCTTCAGTGTATTTCTCCAACAACTTTTCCTGATCCGGCACAATAGTTGAAAATAGGAGAGCAAGTTCCTGAAACCTCCTATTGTAAGCCTTCATATCTGTTCCTTTTACTGCTAACGGGTGGAATTCATCCTCCAATTTCTTGATTTCAGTACGAGGACAATACTTATTTAGCATCTTCTTCTTGAGATCGTCCCACGTGAGTTAATGAGCTGCTTCTATACCCATTGTCCGGGAAGTAGCAGACCACCAAGACAAGGCATCATCTAACAAAGTCCCTGTCGCGAAGGCAACTTTGCAGTCATCAGAACACCAGCTCCTTACAAAGACCACTTCCATACGTTCAAACCAACGAGCTAATTCTGTAGCTCCTTCTGTTCCTTTGAAGAAAGTCGGTTTGCAGTTCATGAAATCTTTGTAAGTACACTTGCGAACATTTGCTGGCTCGATTTCTCCATTGGGTCGGCTAGTGCTTCCAGTACGAGCAAATTCTGCTGCTTGACTCTCTAGTGCTGCAGCAACACTATCTGCAACAAGCTTTCGGATAGCAGCTTGGGACATGGGTGGTTCGGGGGAAGTGCGAGGCATATTTCTAGTAATACGATGAGAAAACACACGTTTTAAAATTTGACCATGTTAAATTAACAAGGTAAAATCCATGTTAATCATAAAATCACAACATGTCCAAATACTATCATACGCGTATGTAAGATGATCATCACTGGCCCACATTAACCGATACCGTACACAGCAAAAATCAAAACCACATATAGTCATAAATAACTTGCTAACTTGTTATATATATAACAAAATTAGTACAAGCGTCATATTTATGCTATATATCTCATGGCCAAGATATTGTACAAAAGCTGGTAGATATAAATCTGATTTTAGTGGCTACCAGAAACTCCTTCGAGTCAACTTTTCAGTTTGACGGTCATGCTGACGAGGATATATATATACTCTTAATATCTATCTTGCATATCTCTCCAAAATAGAGATCTTCGTCTGAGCTGTCGTCAGTTCTTCATTTTTCTTCTTCATTTCTTTTCTTCTAACATCTTCAATTCGTCATAGGTATTTCTCGTCTCAGCTGCTCATGACGGTTCTCTGCCTTCTCACGATTCTCGTCCATCTTCTGCTTCATGGTCTCTGAATCTTCAACTCTATATTTTATACCTTCGATGCATTCTAGAGGTAGCTTGTCGAGATGACCTAAGCAGTCTCGATCCGTTCTTCTTGCTGTTCTAATCGCGTCAGCAGGGTGGAAATAGTCGGTTGTTGTTCCTGTGCTGATTGCGAGTTTTCACTCACCTCAAAGACTCGCGGTGGAATAGGGAAGTCGGGAATAGGTAATCGGGGTAAAGTTTGATATCGGGCGATAATGGTCCTAGCTTCTTCACTAAGTTTAATGGGACAGATGGGGGATAGAAACTTTTAGATGATAGTGGAGATGGAGGTAAAGATATATGTAGGAACTAACGGTATATGTGTAGGAAAGTGGATGTGGTAGTGGTGATGAGAATGTAGGTATTATCATGATGTCCGGTACCGTTGTGATATTTTTCAATATCCGAGTCCGACATAAGAGGAATAGAATAGGTAGGGAAAGTCAGGATTCTGTAACCACCCGGTAATATATAAACATTTTACTATGTAACTAATAATTAGAAATAAACATATACAAGTAACGTTTCAGTGGCGTTGTGGCACGGAGGACTTTTTAGTTAAGTTTGTGAAAATTGGTTATAGTCCAATGTTTGAAAACATTTGGTTCTCTATAACCACAAGCTCTGATACCAATCTGTAACACACCCATTTTCGAGATACACAGCGGAATATAAGCTTTGGGGTGCTACTTCATGGTTCACAGTTATGAGTATAGAAAACGACTCGAAAAGAGACGTTTTTAATAAATTGTTATCATTCATTTATTTAATCAGAGTTTACATATAGAGGTCCCAGCGGGAGGTTTCGAAAATACATTATAAATGATACATTATTCATTTGAATGATAACAAAACAGACACTCTTTTAAAAGAAAGTCCACCGCCACTCCGTGCCAAATCGTACTTCCAGTTACCTGAGATAAACATGCTTAAAAAGTCAACACAAAGGTTGAGTGAATCCATAGCGTTTAAGGTTATAATCAGTTTGAACACAAGCCAAATAAGAGAAATCAGTTATATCACAGTTCGGAATATTGCACTAAGCCTCATGACACACAAAGCGTTAACAGGTTAAAAATTACCCCATAATTAAATGTAGGTAACCTTGCCCCGGGTAGGAGTCTGCCTGAAACTCTTTATTACACTCAAATATAATGCATTTGGTTACTTAACCAGCAACACAAATGGGACGTCAACTGCCAATAGATCTATTCATTATATTCGCGCTCACCCGAAAGTGATTAATGGTGCATGATAACAGGGACTTTTAAAATAAATAGGCAACAGTTAACTTAGGCAATAACAATCAGGAAAGCATACAGAAAATACTTGTGTTCGGTTTAGTAGCATGTATCTCCCCACAAATTTGGAAAAACGTAGTAAAACGTGGGACTATGAACTCACCTGAGCAGTCTGGATGGAAAACAAAGTTAAATAGAGTTGATAAACGTCTCCGGCACACAACCTGGGTTGGTATGTCAAGTTTTCAGTAATTGTTTTCAGAATATATAAGTTTCCAGTGTTCGTTTCGTAACGTTTTGGTTGATGGTTAAATGCTTAATTGAGCCAATATGTAGTTTCAAAAGTAAGATTTTATCTTATTTTCCTATCTGTAAGTTTCGGTTCCGTTCGTTCATTAAATAGATACTTCGTTCGTTCGTTAGTTATGGTACAAAACGTATATTAGGTTTAAAAATCCTAATAATAATAATAATAATAATAATAATAATAATAATAATAATAATAATAATAATTAATTTAAAGTTTATTGGTATATTTCCACTTTAGACCCTCAAGTATCTAGGGTTGGCAACTTTTACCCTTAAACTATATGAAAATGACAACTTTTACCCTCGGACTTTAGTTAATTGACACTTTATTCCTTCAAGTTCAAAAATAGACACTTTACCCCCTTAGGGTTTCCTTGATCACAAAGCAAGTCCAAAACAGAAACTTTATAGAGTTTTGACAAAAATAGTCCTTGAGACTCCTAGGGTTTTTCACTCGACATCCTTTTGATCAAAAACAATTTATATCTCGTGTTTTACTTCGAGACCTTTTATGACTCTTTTTCTAAAATGTTTATAAATATCATAAAAGTATTTTTGTAAAAGATTATGGGCTGTTTCGAACCCATGATCTCAGAATTAAATCCAGAAAGTCATGACATAGGTTTTACTCGACACAGAAAAAGTCTCAACTTCTTTTGCCTCGTTCTCCCTCGTTTCTTAACGAAAAACGTTGATTCTTTTTCCTATAGGTTTCCTTTTGAAAGATCTTCAACCATGTCGAAAATTAGAATTTTATAGGACCATTTACTAGTCGAAATTAACGACACAAATCCTATGTCTGCTGCTGTCCTTATTGTAAAATCAGTTCTGAATTTAAATAAAACACCATTCGTTATACGTTTTTATGACTCGAGGTCTAAAGACTTTTTGAAGGAAACGACGTTCCGGACAACTTTCGTGTTTTAAGTTTTCGACGAAACGGACCAGAAGTGCCTCGTTTCGTGTGATGTTCGCTGCTGTTACAGAAGGTTTATTAAGTTTATATATAACTTTAAATCGACATAACTTTTGACTCGTTTATCCGTTTTCGATGATTCAAATTGCTACGTTCTCATAAAAATAATCTCTTTAACAATATGTGAGTGTCCTAGTGCCTAGTGTTCTAGAAATATCGAAAAACAAATAAATAGGGTGTGTTTGTTTGGTTCGAACAGAAAACAAAAAGGAAGGAAATAATTTGGTTTTGCTAGTTTTATATTATAACAGGTTTTAATGAGTGTTTATCTATGTTATTAGGAGTATATTAAATATAGAAAAAGGATTAAAAAGAGCTAGAACATACCTTGTTTAATTTAGTTCGACTAGGGCAAGTTGGTATGAAATGGATTCGAATTGACTCTCTACTGGTTCTAACTTCCTTCTACTGCTTCTTTAGGCTTAATTGGACTTAGTTTAGTTTTGTGGGATCAGAAATGAAAGGGTTTGAGGGCTGTGGAGTTGGGTTCGATTGGTGGTGATGGTGTTTAGGGTTTTTAGTGCTTGTCCTATTTATAGAAATGAATTAGGGTTTCTAGGGTGTTTATGGAGATGAAGGAGGTGAGGTGTATGGCTGTAAATGGTGACACATAAGGGTAGGAGGGGGGAGGTGATGTGGAGCTTTATGTTCCATACACATAAGCCCTAATTCTAGAAGAGGGATGATGTGTTTACTTAAGGTTCATACATGTGTTCTCTTAGGGCTTAAGAAAATCTAGGGTTTAGTTAGTTCTTAGTTAGGATCGAACTAGATGATGTAATTAGGTTAGTTAGTGGTCGAATCATGCATAGGGTAGTTGTACTTAAGCTTTGTTGACTTGTAAACTAGGGTTTAGGGTAGAATTAGGGTTCCTAGGTTTAAGGTTCACTTAAGGAAGGTTTTTGAATCTATGGGACTTAATTTTATATGTATCGAATTGTAGTTATATAGGTAGAAATGATTTTTGTGCTTTAGCAAGTTGTACTCTAGGCTAGAAAGACTTGTACTAGGGTTAGGAAAATAAGAAAAATACATTTTTAATTATTTCCTAATTTTCTATAATTTTTATGTAATTTTTATTACACTTTAAATACATATAATTAAGTTTTTATGATTTTGTGCATTAGAGGGTTGTACATTAAGTTTATGGAGTTGTACATATATTAGATATATAAATAAATTATTTTTATAATTTATTGTGTGAAAGTATTACATAAAATGTCATTTAAATAATTATTTTTAAATGTTTTATAGGGTTTTTATTTTCATTTAAGTTTTATGCTTAAATGACTTGTACCTTGACTTAAAACACTTGTACATTATATTTGTATAAAAATATTAACTAGAGTTTACAAATAAAATAATAGTTTCTGAGAAATTAGGATTTTATCGGAAGTTGTAGTGGTATTAGGGTTTCTGTGTTTTAGTGATTTGTACATTGTTTAAAATAATTGCATTTTAGTATTTTTAGGGTTTTATTATCTTCACATGTTGTTATGGTAGTTTGGGGTTTCATAAAAACTATCATCAGTTAAGAAACATTCAGTTTTAAACGTACGTTAGCGAAATAACGTAAAGTGGTAAGTGGGACCTCATAACGTTTTAGGTCATAGATGCTTACATAGTTAAATACTAAATCAGTTAAGGTTGGGTTGCAAGTAGGGTTGTCAGGGATGTGATCTTCGTCACATAAGATAATAGTTACAATCAAGAAAAAAAAAAATCTACGTGGAAAAAGGATAAATATTCTGTAAGATGGTTTATTATAATAGTGGGATTTTCGCAGTGGTTACAGTTTGTAAGACTCAACTTCTACATAACATTCATTATATTTAGGTTTCAATTCATCATAAGCCTCCTTAAGTTCATTATATCTTTCACTACAACCAAAAACACAATTATGTACCTGAGAGATGCCCATAAAGGCAACTTGATCATGCTGATCTTCTGTAGAACAACTGGCCAGCAATCCACTCAACTCAGGACCAGAAGCTTCATCATTATCAGGCTCATGTGCCTTCCAGTTGACATGATCATCCATAGTGACCAAAGCTTGGGAAGATCCATCTTTCACTTGATTCTGCTGATAGGTAGAATACCTAACCTCATCACCAGTCTTCCTATCCTTGCACTCTCTTGAGAAGTGACCCTTCTGACCACATGTATAGCATTTGATCTTCCTCCTGTCAAATCTAGCTGGGTCTCTTCCCTGGATACCAAACTTTCTCCCTGACTTACTTTCAAACCTTTTGATGTTTAGAGTGAGCATGGCCACCTGCCACTTTAAGTTCATCTCTTCTAAATCCAGAGGATTCACCTGCTCAAAATCCTCAAAAGCAAGTTGCTGCTGATTTTCATAATCAGCAACAAAGGAGTGAAGTACATCTTCCAATACACCACTGGACTGTGGTTGTGAATTTGGTCTGGTGTTGGTGTAGGAAGATGATGCTGAGGAGCTTGGGCTTGAAGCTTGAGTCATCTTATTGGAGGTGGTGCTAACAAAAGCTGAGTAATTGGGAGTGGATGAACGAATGGGACTTCTGACATCGGGCTCAAGAGTTTTAAGCTTGTTGTAGAGATCATCAAAAGAGAGCATATCCAGTCCACCTTTAGCTTTGAGTGCAATGCTCACTTGCAGCCAAGATGGAGGTAAAGATCGCAAGAACTTTGCATTGCAATCCTCATTATCTGGCCTGGCCTTCAGCTGATTCAATTGACTCAAAATCCTATGGAACCTGTCATACCCCTTGTGGATACCTTCTTCCTCAGAGACTTGGAATTCTTGAAACTGCTGTTTCAGCATCGATTTCCTCATCCTCTTTGACTCATCGTTCCCACCAAACCTAGCCTTGATGGCCATCCAGATGTCCTTTGCATCCTCCATGAAGTGAAAGTCACCCATGTGATCATCTGGAATAGCCTGAAGAAGAATAGTTCTAACTTTATTCTCTTTCTGTACAGCAAGAATTACTTCAGCAGTTCTAGGATCAACAATGGTAACTCTACCTTCAGCATCTTTGATGTGCTTCTTCAAACTATTTCCTTTCTTGACAATTTCCCAAAGATTCCAATCAATATTAGTGATCCAGTTCTGCATCTTCATAGCCCACAATTCATACTCTTCCTTCTTGAGGTATGGAAACTTTGCATTGCTGTTGGAGAGAGTGAGTTGTTGCATAGATGTGGTGTTGGTGTATTGGTTGTTGTTAACCTCTGATCCATCGTCTGATCCAGGCATTGTATTGGTTGTTTTGTGTGAGAGGGTGTAAAAGAAAAGATGTTCTTAGTATCACAGAGACTCTAACGAGGCTCTGATACCACTTGTAGAACCTAAGACCTTGATAGATCTTTGAGCGCTCGTGGATCGTTAGTAATGTCTATGTAATCACAAACACACTAATAGAAAGTCTCTATTACTTGTATTCTAAAGCGGAAATCAAACACAAGTATAAACACAAATAACTAAGAACGGTTTGATCATCTATGGATCTTTTATTAATACTAAAACTTGTTTTTCAAACTCGTACATCATACATAATAATGTGTTCCTTTTATAGATAAGGAACCCTAAACCGTTTCACAAGAAACGTATATTCTAAAAACTATATGAAGATATGCGTTATAATTTCCTAATAAAACTCGTACATATCCTAACAAATAAAAAAATACGCGGAAACACTTCATCAGCAGAAACATAATACGCAGAATCTCTACTTCCGCAGAAACATTTCTTCAGCAGATTCCAGCTCTTCAGCAGAATCCATCAGCAGTATTTTTCAGCAGAATTCTTACTTAGCAGAATTCCCAAGGCCAATTTCTCTAAAATTTTACCCAAAACCTTATGTTGGTCAAAACATGAAAGTTTGATCTAAGACATGTAGAAAACGTTTCCCATTGGTTTTAGGTCTATAGGGTCTGTAGATAAAAAGATGTGCTCATTTTGGTAAGCCCAACTGCAGGCTGGATTTTCCTGCATAGAGACACAGGGGTATATTAGTAATTTCACCCTTGCTATGAAGTTCTAAGTTAGGTGAGGCCTTGATTTTTGAGATGTACAGATTCGTACCTTTCCAAGCATATAAAGTTCATAATTTTACCCTTTACGGTTTAGAAATGGCGGCCCGATTTGTGCGGAAATTTTATTAAAATTCTAATAGCTTTGGACTCAAAATGTGTAAAAACTTATTAACTTATAAAAATGACCCTTGGACTTTTAGAAACTTGTCAAATAACACTACTTGACCATTTTTACATAAAAACCGAAGTGGTAGGACCCACTATCGGAAATAGACCCGTAAATCCTTTCATAGACTAAAGAAATTAAACTTGAGAACGACTAATTTGAACTCATGACACATATTTGGAACCCTTAAATTTGATTTTGAACCATTTAATATATTTTGAACTATTTGACTTAATTTGAACTTTTGAAGTAATTTGAACTCTTTTGACTTAATTTGAACCACTTGACTTAATCGAACCCTTATGTCTTGTCTTGACACTGATTTATATATTATGTACCAAGCATAATTGAAATAATAATCAGTAAGGCATATAGACATACTTACCTTATTATTTTAGAATCTGAGACACGCGTATATGTCTAGGTTGCTCCTAGAACACTTGCGGTTTATTCATCACTACATTCACTTTGATTGTTCAATTGGCTTTCGGTGAGTTCATAGCCCCACTTTAACTCTTTAAATTGTTTATAAACCCATTGGGGGAGATACATGTTATTTTACAATGTGAACACAAGTGCTTTAAACTGTATGTTTATCAGAACATATTATTGTTAAAGTACTGATATTGCCAAAATAAGACCCTAATGAATCATGAACCATTAATCACTTGCGAGTGAACGCGAATATTGTGAATAGGCCTATTGGGATTGACGAATCCCGTTTGTGTTGATTGGATAAACAACCGAACGCACTATATTTGAAATTTAGGTAAAATGACAATTTACCTTTCAGGGCATTGGTTCATTCTATGAACCTTCAGTCAGTTTAAGTGTCATGAGCTTAAAGCAAAAATTATTATTTACCCATAATTGTATTCGTTACAATTATTATTTTAACTTGAAATCTTGTGGTCCATTATTTATTTATAAACCTATGAATTTCACTCAACCTTTGTGTTGACTTTTTAGCATGTTTTATCTCAGGTTTTAAGGTATTTGGCAAGCACGAAGTCGCACGGAGAATGTTTTGGTGACTTGCATTGTGTTATCATTCGATAAACTCTTGAAAACTTTTATATTAATACATTATGTTTTCTAAAATTACTTGGGACCTCTTGTAACTCTGATGTTTTATTATGATCGAATGATAAACTTTTAAAAACGTCTCATTTAGTGTCATTTTCTATGATTATGACTGTTGTACTAATAAGTAGCACCTCAATGATATTACATTCCGCTGCAATATTTTGGGGTGTTACAGTTTTGGTGAAAAGTTTTATTGTTTGTTTTGGCGAGAGGGTTTTTTTGTTTAGATGTTTTGTTTGTGGAGGTTTTGTGTGGGGTTGGATATACGAACTAGTGAATTCAAAAGTGTTTTTTCAATGTGTTTCTCCCCTTGAAAAGTTGCACCGTTAGTAGAAATTTTTAAGTAAACCCACTTTGATTGAATTTTGACAATATTCATGAGTGTGAATTTGACACACAACAGACTTATTGGAACCATTTTTACTCAAGGTTTTCAACTTGATTCCGCTCAATGGTACCAATTTATTTGGTTTTTTAATCCTTAAAAAAATAAAAAAATAAAAAAAATGTTAGTTTTAAATTAACCCACATGCTATAATACCACTTGTTGGTCCCAAATTTGGGTAAAACATGAATGTGTTTAAGAAATTGAAAACAAGTTTTACATAAGATCCATTTGACAATTAATAACACCATTGTATTTTTTAACGTTTATAATTCTTATTAAAAATAAATCAAAGAGTTACAATAGATAGTTGCGGAAAACTATCCCAATTGAATGACAAATAAAACTCTCCTAGAAATGAATCAAACATTGCTAGCTTAGCTTATGATCCAAGGAGAAGCGAATTCTATCACTATAATACAATTGAATTATTTTTTGTGTTTAGAATTTCTAACTATCTCTCTATCAAACATTTTTTATATGGGTGGGGATACGAGGGTAACATGTGAGGTCTTCAATACGTGTCAAGTATTTAATCGAGAAGTACACTTTCAATTAAATGCTTCCATTCTTGTATAAAGATAAACATTACTTTAGGGAACATTGACAACTATCCCACCTTTATACCAACTCCTATACTTGTTTGACTTTCTTGTAGTTGCTTTTAGAAAGTTCTCGCTCATATTTCATGTTTGTTTCAGAGATAGAGTATTCAGGGTCAGAGAGACTTTGTCAGATCTCAGTGCTTTTGATGTTGTTTGTAGCTCACGTACTTTAATCACTGATACCACATGTAAAAAAGTTCTTCAATTGGTATTTGACGTCTCTGAAGGTTGTTGTTGAACGAGCTTCATACGAGTAAGTACTCACTGATTCTTCAGCGAGTAACACACTCACTGATTTTTCAGTGAGTTACATGCTCACTGTTTCTTCAATGCGTATATAAGGCTGTTTTATGTTAAAATACTTGTGTCAAATCTTGGCCTAGGTCACAACTAATTGGGCTTATGTAAAAAGACAAAACTAACCCATTACTCATACACGTTCCATATTTAATTACCCTAATCAGATCCCTTCTTGTTCGACATCTACATTGGAGGCAAAAAAAAAAGTTGATCTCTTCATCCCAAATCAAGGTTAGTTTATCCGGCAATCAACTTTACAATTATTATGTTTGCTAACATATGTTCATGCATGTACTATATGACGACTTTTGTATGTTTGCTGCAACAATGTGGTTTGCTTATTTATAGAAATGCTTTGATATTAATTGGTTTTTTGTCGTATTATGATTGTCATTGTCGTACTAAGCAAGTTTGGTCTCAAGTGATAGTACCATGCATTGTTATAAGAGGTCCTAATGGTTCAGTAACTATTGCATTATCTGTTCACCAGATCAAAGCTACTTAAGAGTTGATAACATTGTGTCGATCTGTTATAATTAGCATGGCATTTACATACCATTATGCTCTAGTAATAATTGAGATTACAACACTCTTTTATGCCAATTGTTTGTTGAAAAACACACAACTCTATTTTGTTTTATTTCGGAACTGTTGCATCATGTACTCAATATTAATAACTTACTAGTAGGTTGATGAGTGGAGAAACTCATCCATGGAGTTGTCTGATATCATAGTATTGCTTGTTTTGTAGCCAATTAATTGTTTTAACTATATACAGTTACTGTTTATGCGTGCGTTTAACGTTTGTATAAGACTCATAATATAACTGACCATGATTATTGTAACAATCCATCAAACAACTTGTTAGATTTGCATTGTGGTTCTCGTTGTACGATATAGCACTATAGCCCTTCGGTTGTACTCATTACAGTAGGTGACCATGCATGATAACTGTTACAGAGAATAGATGTAATAATTTGTGGCTCGTTTTTTCCCTTGTTCTTTAATCATCAAACCTAGATAATTAAGTCCCTGAATTTGTCACAGCTGGTTTGCCAAAATATAATAAAAAATGTAGCAAGATAACGTGAATGTATGATGTATTAACAGATAGTATACACGAAATGGATGTTGACAATTGATCGAACCGTTGACATTTTGCTTAATCAAAAGATAATATGAATACATAAATATAGACATAACCCGGTAGCTTAAAGTGTTGAGCTTTTTTGGCCCCAAAAAAGTCGCTTTCCCAAAATGGCTCAAGGAATAGGCTACTTCCAAAAAGTCGCTTAAAGCGACTTTTTTGTCAATTAAGCGACCTACTATTTGTGTCTTTTTGCAGCAAAAAAGTTTGACTTTTTAACTTTTTTAAGCGACTTTTTGACTTTTTAAGCGACTTTTCGCTAGGGGCCAAAAAGTACACGCCACATGTCACTCCCACATTTAGTCGCTTTTTGCTTGGGCCATTTTGGGAAATCGACTTTTTTGGGGCCAAAAAAGGCCAACATTTTAAGCTACCGGGCTATTTGTAGAATTGCCCTTACATTTTATCATTCAAATTGTGCTTTATTGAGTTACATGAATAATAGGAGTTCCTAACTTATATGCAAGAAGACTTGCAATGGATGCTGATAAATTATATCTTATGGCAATTAAGAACCAATGAATTAGCCGTTATTCATTGGTTCTTAATTGCCATAACATATAATTTATCAGCATTCACGTGGTTTGTTTAGTTCTGGCTCTTTTCGCGCACACTGCATATATATCTCGTGGAAGAAACTGTGTTGAATTAGCTTCCGAAGTATTATCTATACCGCATAGACAAGCACCTAACTGCTTTTTTTTTATGATCTGATCTTAAAATTGGTATTAAATTTTTGTAGGTGAAAAAGGGATATTCATAAATATTCGTATTCCTGTTTTTCTTTTCCTTCCAACCCAAGAACACAATAAAACTAACAACTTCTTTCCTCATCTCTTCCCCATCTACCACTTCAGGTGCCATCCCCTCCCCTTCTTTATAAAAAAAAAAACTCGAGAGCACAGTACGTCGACGATTGCTTTGTTCTTTTTGGGTATCCAAGATGATCAGATCATGGGCAGGTTTTAATTTGGGAAGAAGAGATGTTATGGTTTTTATAATTTGTTTATGTGTGTGTTGGGTTGGTTATCTCATACAATCACCTAAGCTTCTGGATGAAGTTCCACAAAAACTGGTTCAGGATGAAGTCCCACAAAAACTGGTTCTGGATGTAGTCCAACAAACACAAACAACAGTCAATAACCAAAACCATCTGTGGATCACACTAGCGAAACACATTCTCTCCAAAAAATCTACAAATTCCAACGTCGTTTTCTCTCCACTTTCCATCCATGGCATCGTGGGGTTAACGGCGGCCGGTTCCAAAGGCCAAACACTTGATCAAGTCCTCTCTTTTCTCAAAACAAAAACCCTCGATGAGCTTAACACTCGTGCTTCTAAGATTGTGTCCTTAATGGCTGATGGTAGCTCAAGTGGCGGACCGTCTTTGTCTTCTGCAAACAGTGCATGGATTGACCAAACCCTTTCTCTTAAAGCATCATTTAAACAGGTTTTGAACAACGTTTATAAGGCCACTTGTAAACAGGTCAATTTCTTGAACAAGGTTAGTTGAGTTCTACATAGTTTTTGCATGTTGTTTACTGATACTAGTTTAATAGCTAACATATGTTCTTTTTAATGAATACAGGCTGCTGAGGCAGTCATAGAAGTGAATTCATGGGCCGAAAAGCAAACCAATGGTCTTATCAAAGGCGTCCTTCCTGCTGATGCAGTTAACAATGAAACCAGGCTCATCTTAGCTAATGCAGTGTTTTTCAAGGGAACTTGGGAGCAAAGTTAAAGTGCCCTTCATGAGAAGCTACCAAAAGCAACTTGTGTGCGATTATGATGGTTTTAAAGTATTGGGTTTTCCCTATTCACAAGGTGAAGATAAATGTCAGTTCACAATATAATGTACATGTTCCTGCCAAATGAAAAAGATACAATCCCATTTTTGATCGAGAAAATAGGTTCAGAATCTGACTTTTTGGAGCGGTACATACCACGACAACAAGTAGAGGTACGGAGGTTTATGATCCCAAAGTTTAACATCTCATCTGGGTTTGAAGCTTCTGATATGTTAAAGGAATATAGGTCTTGTATTGCCTTTCACTACTGGAAGCCTAACTGAAATGGCGGACGAAAGCCTACATGTTTCAAGCATCATTCATAAAGCGTTTCTGGAGGTAAATGAAGAAGGTACGGAAGCTGCAGCAGCAACCATTGAGGTTACTGATGGCCTTTCGGTCGACTTTGTGGCAGATCATCCATTTTTGTTTGTGATTAGAGAAGATGTGAGTGGAGAGGTGCTGTTTATGGGACGTACAGGTGGTTAACCCTAGTGTTCATTAATCTGGTTAATGAGATGCTAGTGCATAGGATCGCGTCATACTCTCGGTAAAACACATATCATAGAGATAGTGATGGATTGTTAAACAAACAGTATGAATCGGGGAAAAGCATTGCTTCTGTCATTTTGTTAAGTAAATTTTTAATGATTCATGGTTATTCTCCATACAGTGTTTTGTTACATAATGCAGGAATGATTATTTCTTATGTAATTTGATTTGATTATGGTAACAAAGAAGGTTTCTTATTTGAAGTGAGATTGTTATCTACTGTGCATAATATGTTTCTTGAATCATGATTTTGACCTTAATTTTCATAATTTGAGTGTATGTCCTAGATCTTGGATAGCATATTAATGTTACTGTGACTGGTAATTGGGTTAGTGCAAACTGTTGTTTAGTGCAAAGTTTTGTTTTTTATATGCTTGAATTATGCCTAATCAAATAAGGCATTGATCGACGCATGTCATGATCATTTTCTTTCTCTACGTTTTAACCTTTACATGTGACATGTGTTTCATTCCAAGAGTGAGGCTTATTATTATGCACAATATCATTTCAGATTGTGTGGAAGGCAAGGTAAAGTACTTCTGATGTGAAACAATGATGATTTCGTAGACTTGTGGCTTCGAATGTCATCATAAACATGTGTGAATGAGTGTTTTTAGTTGTAAATAAGCACTAAAAAGAGACCAACCATAAAAAAGAGAGATGAAAAAGGGATCAAACACAGATTTCATAAATGAAACAAAAAAATCGTGTTAATTTATTGATATATTAGTTAAACAAATTATTAAGAGAATTTTTCTAGAGGGATCAACCTATTTGAAAGTTCATGCCTGTAAATCATACCACTGAATATACATCTAGCTCATGTCATGTGACCACTAACTTAATTATACATTAGCTGAGATCATTTAGCCTATTGACTATGTATTAGTAATTTATTTCTTCCCCAAAAGAACTTATACTAGACCAATATATGGTCATGTGAGTTGATTACATTGAAATAGTACCAGTTCTTAAGCTAATGGTCACATGGATTATATGGACTACCACTTGAGCTAATTGTCATATGAAATAGATGATAATAGTGCCAATAAATGAGCTAATGGGCACATGAATTAGATGTTTGTTGGGTGTGAATCAGACTTGCTTTCAATGGTTGAATCAAATGATATGGAGGGAAAAGTATACACGAATTTGGCTGTTATTATTGATTGAATAACTGTCAAATACATAGAATATATAGTTAATGAACAGGCATGAATTGAATGGGTGTGATGGTTCAAATTGACCCAATAGACACAACCCTTCATGACCAACTGTCATAACCATATTAACTGTCAATAGAATCGACCAACTAACTATAACTAACTATGACATGTCATCAATCCTAAACTAAAGTTCTGTGCAATCTTATTGGTTAATTACATGGCTGCTATCTAAGTTACATAACTAACTAACATAACTGATTTCTGTCATTAATATCAAACATTCCCCCCTAATGACAAAATCAGTATGGTTGCTTAATCTTCGATCTTCGTTCTTCATTTGATGTGTCTTCACAGCAATGGTGCGCCAATTATTATTTCATCATCTTCGTATTGAGCTAAGTTAGCCTCCTCCTTCTTCGTACATTCATGTTTGAAGTGTCCAAATTTATTGCACTTGAAACATTTTATATTTCTCTTGTCTTCCTCCTTCCATTTGGTGCATTCATATGCAAAGTGACCGAAATCACCACATTCATAGCATCTTAGTTCTTTCTTGCTTTGTTCTCCTAGACTTGTACCTCTTCCGCGTCCTTTTTCTCCTTTGCTAAAATTTCTTCCTTGACCCCTACCATAGCTTTGATTACTTGCACTTGCCATTAGAAGTTTGCTTTGGTAATCTTCTTGCGGTTCATCTTGACTCTTGAGGCGTTCTTCATAAGCAGTTAGTCTTCCAACAGCTTCTTCAAACGTCATTTTGTCAATTTCTGAATATTGCTCGATGGATGCTACAATTGGTAGAAACTTCTTTGAAACGGAGTTCAGCAACTTTCTTACTAGTACTTTGTCTTTAAGATTAGAACCAAGACTTTTACACTTGCCCCTTATGCTTCCCAATTTTCCCGCAAAGTCGTTCACGGTTTCGTTGGTTTTTAATTTTAATGTCTCCAATTCGCTTCTTAAAGTTTGTATGCGTGCTTTCTGAACTCGGTCTGCTCCTATATATCATATTTTAATTGCTTCCCATACTTCCTTTGCAGTCTCATACTGTGCAACTTGCATTAGAATATCTTCTGGCAATGTTGTGAGAATCATTGCTTTTGTTGTATGCTTCTTTTTTTCATCTACTTTTTCTGTATCTTTGAGCGTTTCCCAAAGTCCATAGGCCTTTAAGATTGTTTCCATCATAATTGCCCATGTGGTGTAGTTTGATTCATTCAGTTTTGGACATTGAAGTGCTATATTTTGCTCACGAGTTGGTGTAGATGATTCTCCTTCCTTCATACTTTGTTGCTTTCTGTCTTGCTATGATTTCTTGCTTTCTTGTGATCAACAAGAGTGATCAGCCTTACTGCTTACTTTCTTGCTTCTGATTGTATGATCAGTTTCGAATTTGCTTTGAAACACTAAGGTTTCTCTTGCCTGAAAACACTGGGTTTTCTCTTGCCTGAAATACTAAGGTTTCTTCTTTTTTCTAAAAACACTGGGTGTTTTTTCCTCTTGCCTGAAACACTAAGGTTTCTTCTTTTTCTAAATACACTGGGTGTTTTTTCCTCTTGCCTGAAACACTAAGGTTTCTCTTGCCTGAAAACACTGGGTTTTCTCTTGCCTGAAACACTAAGGTTTCTCCTTTCCTGCGTATCCTTCTCCTTCCTTCAATTTGTAGACAATTGGTTTGATAAATAAGTAAGTTTCCTTCAATCTCCTTCTTCCGCTCGTAACCTGGTTGAATGAAACATGTATCTCCCTTCCTTCTTTCTCTTGATTCCCAGATCGTCTTGCTCTGATGCCACTGTTTGTTGGGTGTGAATCAGACTTGCTTTCAATGGTTGAATCAAATGATATGGAGGGAAAAGTATACACGAATTTGGCTGTTATTATTGATTGAATAACTGTCAAATACATAGAATATATAGTTAAGGAACAGGCATGAATTGAATGGGTGTGATGGTTCAAATTGACCCGATAGACACAACCCTTCATGACCAACTGTCATAACCATATTAACTGTCAATAGAATCAACCAACTAACTATAACTAACTATGACATGTCATCAATCCTAAACTAAAGTTCTGTGCAATCTTATTGGTTAATTACATGGCTGCTATCTAAGTTACATAACTAACTAACATAACTGATTTCTGTCAATAGAATCAACCAACTAACTATAACTAACTATGACATGTCATCAATCCTAAACTAAAGTTCTGTGCAATCTTATTGGTTAATTACATGGCTGCTATCTAAGTTACATAACTAACTAACATAACTGATTTCTGTCATTAATATCCAACATTAGAAACAATGGACTGATCGTATAGTGTCAAATAGTTAAGAAAATGGTCACATGAATAAGATGGAAATGGTACCAACTACCAACGGTTTGTGGGTTTTAATCCCATGAGGAACATGTTAAATGTGTGTTGAGTACTTGTCGTTTAAGAAAAATGGTACCAGCGTGATCTCCACACATGAACCAACATGCAAGCGCAATGCTAAAACTTTTAACACATGACCTAGATAATGCAAAAAAAGACTTGAAAATTACTGCACATTGTATGATGTTTGAAAGGTTGTTTTTTACACAGTGATCTTTAATACTGTAACTGCATATTCAATCATTTGAACTTTTTTTTCTTTTTCTGATTACGCTATGTATAGCAACTCCAACTTCATATCATAATTTGCAGGAATTACTACATGAGCAATCTGATCTTCACCAGCAGGCAGCTGCTAATTCTACGCCACCCAACCCCTCCCTGATATATCGAACCCACTGGCCCGAATGAAGAAATACGGCTTTAGCTGCAATAAAGAAATAAAATTGTTACGTTCTCTTCATGTAAAACGAGCTTATCACGCCAAAATTATGATCAAGAATAATGTTGAACATCATACAAAATGTTAGAAGTTTTCATCTTTTACCCCAAATTTTGTTCATTCTACATACTTCATTTGTGAGTTTCGTCGTCTTTTTTTGTTACATCAAGTAAACACAACCACCAGTCTCTCATGTTCATTCTCAGTACCCAAAAAAGAAATGTTAATGACAAATTTGGGTCCAGACCAACAAATTAACCAAGAGATGGATATGCCATTCGCATAAGTGTTGGAATCTTTTTAGGTTTCTCATTTGTAGATCAAGTTACAAAGAAATTGAGGTCAATCAAAAAACAGTTAGAGAGCGTAATAGCCTAATTTGCAAATTTAAGCAACTGTTTTATCACAAGGTTAGGGACAGATTTAATATAACCGGACACAAGGGAATAAAGAAAGAAATCATGAGTAAATCAAAACCGCACAGATCCAAGAAAAAGTTAACCAATGCTCACAGGTATCAATCATGGTTTCTCAAAAAGTGCCAACTATAATGCTTTTCTATCTTATTATCAAGTGCCACAATCATCACTTTGAAAAAGTGCAGCCAAACACCCTTACCAGAAGAAAGAGACTACTAATCCATTATCCTTCCGGTTCTTAGGAAGAATCAAGTGACTTCTCCCTTTCTTCGTACGTATCTATCAATCAAATTTATGTCAGAGGAAGGCAGATACACCTTGATCACGTTTAGTTTTATAATTACAAGTTTTTTTCACAAATCGAAAATATAGCATCACATCTATGATCAAGTGTATAAACATTTCAAATTCAAATTCTCACCGATTGCAAAAGTTATGTTCAATCTTTGTCCTAATACTCATTTATCACACCAAATAATGCCCACAAGCTAGGTCGTCGGATAAGTCCAAGATCTCGACATAAAATATCACCAGCATTATAACAAAACATCAAATTTAGCTACGGCTTATAAGTGAATATGACAAGGAACAAGAAGATAGTCACTGATTCTGTGATCCATTTAATGTCAGAAATACCAAATCAATGCAGAAACATGAAGTTTCGGATTCTTGATTGACTATGTCTAAAAGAATGAATATGCCTAAAAGACAAAACAAATCAAATAATTCATAAAGCTACAATACCACTTCTAATTTGTCCCATTGTATATGCATTAACTCAAATCTCAACCACTAAATCATTTACAAACAAATGTATATTAGTTTCCAAGCAAATCTTAAACCAAGATAGTTTCTACTCATACCAAAAATCAATATTTCTGTTATATAATTTCACATTTTAGAGCAATTCTAAGGAACAAACAGAGATAGAGCATATAGTTTCACACTGAGAACAAGCCTATTGACAAAGTCAAGACTCAAGATTTCTAAAAACATAATTTCACTTTTAGAACAGTCCCATAAACAAAAATCAAGAATTAGTTTGCCTGATTTCACATATAGGACATTTTTATTTTGACAATTAAGATTTGTAGAACATGACTTTACATTCAGAAAAATCGTACTCCCAGAAAAAAATAAAAAATAAAAAAAAATCAAGAATTGTAGAGTATGATTTCACATTTTAAACAATTAAATGAAGAAAAACCAAGAATTGAAGAACACAATTTCACATTAAAAACAATCCCATACATAAAAGCAAGAATCTCAGAACATAATATATTTCACTATGAGAAAAATCACATAAGGCCGGGAATCTCAAGATCTTGTAAGAAAATTGGAAAAAATATAAACAAAAGCTTGAATTATAAATATATCATGCGAATAATATAACGGAAGATTTGGAATCCTATACCAGGTAAAACAGGATCTTGAAACAATAAAAATGAGACAAACAGATTAAAGAACACAAATTTTATTGACACAAGAATTATGAATCATAACAATTTAGCTCACAAAAAGTTGATCAAATGTAGGTTATATTGCGATGAAGATAATAATTTAGAACAATAACATCACAAAAAGTTGAAATTTTTTATTTAAGGATAAGGTACTCTCTTCAGACCAACAAAAAAAACAAGAAAGCCAATTTTCTGCAATTTTCAATTCTAAAAAGATATGTAAAAAAATGAAAAGACAATCTTACCCTTGGCCATCGATGCCTCCATGTCCACCACTCCCACCACTCGCAAATGACCCATCATCCCCAGCCTGCCACACTGATTGCCACGCTTGAGACGGGGGCCCATACATTCCCGTGGGATCCACAGCCGGCCGTCCCATGGTCACCCCACCCATTCCAGCGGCCGACTGTCCCATGGGAGGATAATAATACGGCATCCCACTAGCCGTATTAGACCCTACCATTCCCCCAACACCAACACCAACACCAACACCAACACCAACATCATCCTTAATCTCCTCACGTGGAACAATATCCACAAGGAAATCAAATATGTCCGTACGTGTAATAGCAGCTGCAATATCATTTTTTTGCAATGTTCTACGTTTATTTTCTTCTGCATGGAGCCATGAACGTATAGTTAACTCAAGAATGAATAACTCGCATGCTTTCGCAAACAAGATAGGTGCCTCGGCTGAAATCATGCGAACGTCTTCGTCGGCTTTCATGATCTTTTTAATACGTGCTAAAGGGAGTTGATGGTTTTTGAAATCATTAACTTGTTCGATTTCTTGACGTTGGTAGTTCCAAAACATTTGGAGTTGTTGGTGTTGTTGTTGGAGGAGATGTTGGTAAGGTGGTGGTGGAGGGGTGGTTGGGGTCGCTGTTGTTGGTGTTGTGTTGTTGTCCATTGTTGTTGTTTGTGGTCGTTAAGGTAGTTGTTTGTGGTTGTTATGGTAAGGCAAATATGAATAATAAAGTGATTGTTTGTAGAAAATAAGAATAGAATGCATGTATTTGGCGAGAGGATAAGGTGGAGTGGGGTGTAGGATTGTGAAATGAGGGTCATTGTTGCTATTGGATGGAAATATGGCATGGAGTTGATTTGCTTATCCTACGCGCCTGGCCCCACATGACTAGTATTCTATGAAGGGGAAAAAAAAAGAAAAGGCGAATTACGAATTTTGTCCGTATGTTTTCTCATTTTTACACTCTCTGTTATTCTCAAACTTTAATTACAAAAAATATCATTGTTGTCCATATTTTATTACACTCTATGTCCTTTCACCAATGCTCGTCAAATAAGTCCGTTAAATCACCCCATATGACTTGCACAAAAGGGCATTTTTGTCAATTTACCCTCCTTCATCTTCAACCTCTACTATATTCTTGAATTTTCTTTCATTTTTCAAATTTAATTCAAGAACATCTCTAATATAAAGCATTAGTTGTTCCATCAAAAACTCTAAACAGAAAAAGAAAAGAAACGAAGAAAGTACACCGTGGACTTTGAGGTGACATCATTTTAATGAGGAAGGATCCAATGTGTTCTTGCAAACACATCCCGCAAAAGGTTCAGACTTTAGATCCGATAAAAAATAAGTAGTTGGATAAAAAAAAACGTCTTATAAAGCAACACACACTTGTATATTCCAACCACGAGTTAATGAAGCTCCACATAAAATAGTAGCATACAGAAATCTTGTCTGAATCGTCTGAACCATCAGTTGCCATTCCATATATTTTCTCAGTTTCAGCTAAGCTTCCATCAAATACAAGAGCTTAAATGTGTTCTCAACTTTGTTTTTGGAAGGGAAAGTAAAGTAAAGAAAGTAGAGTAAAGAAAAGTAAAGAAAGTGGGGGTGTCTAATTTTCATCTCAATAATGAGGTGAAACATTTTGAAGAAAAAATACAGGTACTTTCTTAATTTCCTTCCTTGAAAAACATTCAAGAAGACCACATAATTTTACTTTCACTTCATGTCACTCACTTTCATCTAAAAGAAATTCAGCTTTCATACCATTGATTATTTTAATAAACTAATACTGATAATACAACATCCAATACTAATGATGCTGTAACACCCCCATCCGAGAACGGGTCAAATGTCACATTTATGGCATCAACATAACCTACGCAAGCGGAAGGCTTTATAAATAATAAGGTTACAAAGTTATTTTAAGGAAATAATAAAATACTAAGTCTGAAACATAATGACTTCTAAATACAAATCTAAACCAAGTCTAAATGAAATATGAATCCAAAGTCTAATCTATATCAAAAGCAAATGGGAAAACTATCTTCATAGTGGTCCACTAATAGCTCCTATGCACTCTTCACTCAAATCCCAACTTCCCTCTTATAGCCTGCAGCGGAGAAAAGAAATGCGGCTGAGCTTAAAAAGCCCTATGAACATATATAAATAACGGATAACTAAACAAGAATAAGTAAGTCAAAAGAAACCATCAGAACCTGCTGAACAAGAATGTCATAAGTCATGAGAATTAGATGAAATAAGAAAACATGTCAATCATATGTCATAATAGAGAGACAAGAGATAAGGAATCAAAGAATAATACAGAAATGCCCACGAGCTCGAAAAATATGCCTAAACATGATACAAGAATAGGCCAAATAATCAAACATATAAATATCCTGTCATAGCAAAGTGTACATGGAGTAGCTAGCTCACAATGTACCAAAAGTGAAATAGGGTGTATGGCACAAACAAGTCCATTCACATATAACATAACACAACTGAGTACCTTGGATGCATCCATACACTCCCTGCAAAACAAATATATATATATATATATATATATATATATATATATATATATATATATATATATATATAGGTATTGGTTCTTGGAAAAAATCCACTTTGGTGGAAAAGTGAGAAAATAGTGCAAATCACCCTCTCCTTCCCCTCCCTTTTTTCACACCAAACTACAGGGACCTTATTGTATTTTCCTCCATTCTTTAAGGGAGGTTTTGTACATTCGCACCCTACCCCCCCCCCCACCCCCGGAAAAAAAAAAAAAAATTCCCGCCAAAAAAAAAATTTTTTTTGGGCCAAAATTTTTTTTTTCCAGGCCAAAAATTTTCCCGCCAAAATTTTATAACTGTAATGCACCTTTTTATTTTGGTGCATCACAGTTATAAAATTTAGTTATAACTATGATGCACCAAATTTTATAACTGTGATGCACCAAAATAAAAATGTGTTTTTTGGGGTCCAAATTTTTTTTTTTTTTTTTTTCCAGGCCAAAATTTTATAACTATGATGCACCTTTTTATTTTGGTGCATCACAGTTATAAATTTTGGTGCATCATAGTTATAACTAAATTTTATAACTGTGATGCACGAAAATAAAAAGGTGCATCATAGTTATAAAATTTTGGCGGGAAAATTTTTGGCCTGGGAAAAAAAAAAAAAAAAAAAAAAAAAATTGCCCAAAAAAAAAATTTTTTTTTTGGCGGGAAATTTTTTTTTTCCGAGGGGGGGGTGGGTAGGGGGGGTGGGTTTCATAACTTAACCTGAAGTTTGAGATGTTTCAAATCCTACCATATAACTTTTTTTCTCACTTTTCTATCTAATTACACTTTTCCCTAGAACCGGACCCTATATATATATATATATATATATATATATGTACAAGTACTAGACTGTGCATATATACAATATACACGGGCCAGGTGCGCTATATATAACATACAAACAAAAGGGAACGTCGTGGACTAATCACACCGCCATTAGTGCCTCAATGACATGGCCATGGAACCCCCATGGCTAGTTAACAAATTGGGCAACACAATAAGTCAAATGATAATAATAATAATAATAATAATAATAATAAGCATAGAGAAGAGTCATAGATTGTCCAATCGAGAATAATATCTAAATGAAGTGAACATAGCATCAATGGAATAATCAAACGAATGTCAAATGATAGATATAATGGATCATGCTAGCAAAATGGCAAAAGAAATAGATTACAAGTCATGAGAAATCTTTAAGGAAAAGATAAAGTACAAATAGATTAAGTAATTGTGAAAATCATTTAAACATTGTTTCCATAAAAGTATTCTTTTAAAAGCAGTTTTTATAAAAGTCATTAAACCTTCTTATAAAAGTGGTATCGCATCGGGTTCATAGAAATCATTTTAATTCTCAAAACATCATCATGATATATATCTAAGAAAGGTTTTCATACGAAGTCATAATATCAAATGGATTTCAAAGTATCAAATGATCCTAATACGAATAGAAGTCACAAGTCAGAACGAACGAATCAAACCATATCATCATGATTGTAAGGGAAGTGGGTATCAGGAATATCTGTACCTTAACGCAAATGAAAGAACACTCGAAAACACAAACACTCCTTCTTCAAATGATCTTCCTGAATTAATAGGCATTTATTGTTTAGGAGTCAATTTTATAGTTCATTTAATGTCATAACTGATTTTACACTTATTGGTATTGAATAACATGTTTAGGGTTTCTCATGTGAATCTGGTTCAGTTTCTTATAATTTTTATGACACATCAAACAAGCTTTTGAGGTTCTATAAATTTTACTAGTGACACCTATATATGTCTAGTACTTCTCATCATTTTTAGAGATTTTATCTCCTAGTGCAAGTATCCAAACAAAAATCATTTTTTAAACCTGTTCCAGAAAGTGACCTGATGTTATACCCGAAAAGTTTGTATTTTATTAACACACTTAAACCTTCCAGAAAAATTCACAAAAATTACAGTAACTAATAAACATGCTAGATATTCTCCTGCCAAAATTTGGGCTTCCCACTAGTTATAGTATGTTAATGAAAAATCATAGAAATCTACTAATTTCAAACTCCAAATTCCCAGATTTGACAACTAATCTTGTAAAAATCAAATGACCCTTTTCCCGACCTCCAATGACCAAGAAACTTACATATTCAGAAAATAGACAACTTGAGCTTAATTTTAGATTCTATAAACATGCAAAAATACGTTGGTATCATCAGGACTCACCCCGTTTAATTCGACCCAAATTCTGGACAACATGTAGTGAGACAGAAAAGAAACCCTAACCCTCCTAATGCCCTTGTTAATTATATATCTAGGGTTCCCTTTTTAGTTTGCAATATTAAATGTGTATAACTAATGATCACACCAAGTTTTAAAGACATGATTAGGGCGTGGAACAAAAGGACTGATTAACAGATTCGACAAGCATGATTAACAAGACTTTCATGATTTTATGTGGCGTGTACTTTCATATTTGTGATTACATATTTAACGAGACGCATGATGCAACACAACAACATGGTTATAACGATTATTTAAGCATGGTTTAGATCTGATTCTTATTCATGTGTGTCGTACATATGTGAAAGACAAGGGGATTTCATGAATACCTTAGTAGGCCGAATAGAGAGATCATAAAGAACAAGACAACGAATCAACCATGACTACAAGAGTATGCTACGAATCACTACACACCAAGGCTGTTACAATCTTCTCCTTTCTTGATCTTGGAGCGAATAAAGAAATGAGGTAGTAACAAGTTTAGGGTTTCGGTAATGAGAGGGAATAGAGAAGCCGCATATTGTGTTTTGAAAGAAAAGTGTGTATGTGATTATCAAGGGAATGTCGTGCCTTATTTTAGGTTAGGAGAAGGAAACAAAATCTTTTATTTTTGTAGGATAGTACTTGTGAGTATATGGTCTTATCAAGTCTTCAAATAAAACGTGTGGATGCTCAAGGTGATCACAATTTCGGTTCTATCTTCTCTAAACAAAACGTGTACATATTTTAGGGAATAAGAGTTTAAGTCATTTTATAATAAAAGATTAGGATAGGTTTTATATTTATGTATTTATTTTATATCATATAGTTTAGGATTAATATTATTAATGTGTATAACATATAGTTTTAATATCATTTACTTATTATTAAACTTAGGTTAAATTCAACTGGAAAATAAAAAAAAAATGTATTCCAGATTTTAGAGTATTACAGATACTTTAGAAATATGTACATATTGTATTTGACGATACTTGAAAAGCATGGAAAGACTGAGCTAAAAGTCTAAAGCTATAAACATGTGAAAAGGGTGATCCGAAGTAAACTTGAATTACTAATTCATATATATATATATATATATATATATATATATATATATATATATATATATATATATATATATATATATATATATATCGGGCGGGCATGACTTGTAATTTACATTTTAATTTAGTCATGTACGTATATTAGTGATCTTTTACAGTTATAATTTATGTATGAATAAAGAGACAGGCATGACTTATATTATTTTGATGGTATTAGTCAATTGAAATTCATATTTAAGGATGGCGAGGTTATTTAATATTTTGATGGTATTAGTTTACGTTAAATATTTTTTCGAAAGGTGAGGCTAACGTACATTTTAATAGTTATTTATTTTTCTATATAATTTAGATTTTTTTTTTTTTTTATTTTTTTTTTATTTTTTTTTAATATAATTTTTATTTTTTTTAATTTTTTTTAGGATTATGTAATTTTTTTAAGTGAATGTTTAATTTGTTGTTTATGGTGTTTATCTCTTTTGTATATACTGTTTAATAATGCATGAGTCGCATGAAAAAACTTAATTTTTCTTTTGATTGTATTTGTTAACGGAAATTCATTTTTAAGTGCGGCTGGCTTAACTAATATTTGATTGTATTTGTTAACGGAAATTCACTTGTAAGGACAGAGTGCTTAAGTAATATTTTTGTGGTCATGACTTGTAATTTACATTTTAATTTAGTCATGTACGGATATCAGTGATCTTTTATAGTTATAATGTCAAGCACTCTTCTATGCACACCTTTTGCTTTTAATAGGATCCCCATCATCATTTAATAAAGACACCTAAAACAACACATAAAACAACATCAAAGAATCAACCACATAAATGATGTTTTATATCAAACTTTAATGCATAAGTATTTGTTTTCTGCTAACTGCTTGACCCTTGTACGCAAAGTTACAAAACCAATCACCTGTTTCATACCAAACAAAGATATAAGCCATCTTTTTTTATAAATTATAAAGTTATTAAGTTGAGTTTATGAACTTCTATAAGCTATTAGGTTAACTTGATAAGTGAATAAGCAAAATCTCTTCCTATGTCACACAGAAAGCAATTTGCAAACTTAATAAAGTGCCACATACACAACAATGGAGATCACCATTAAATATTTCAAATATTGTATTGATACACTGTATAGTTTTATTAGCAAGATCGGTATCATTCTTTTGTTGGTTCATCTTGGCAGTAGCAGTAGTTCTGGCTAGGAACTGGTATGGATCTTTGTTTTAAAGAAACAAAAGCATTTAACTTCAAACCTGTCTTGAGTCGTCGAATGCGTTTGGTTGCTACTCCCATGTGTACCGCTTAATCATTGTTTTCGTGTTTGATTAGTAACTGTAATGACAACACCCTGCAGAAAGTGAGTATAACTTAAACTGTTGCCTACATCTCTTGATAATAAATTTGTTTCCAAATACTAATAGCACATTTATGCATTTGTACGTGTGTCGTCTAGGATATACTTTGTTTGAGTCGGGGTTTATTTCCAGTAGTGTTTTTAACGATACACGGTTCCGGAGATGCATTTGTACGTGTGTCATCTAGGATATACCTGGTTTGAGTTGGGGTTTCTTTCCAGTGGTGTTTTTAACGATACACGGTTTCGGAGCCGCTGTTCTTCCCAAGTTGTGTGCCTTTCTTTCCTTACCTCTAGCGTTAGCTGTGGACCTGTCAGTTGGTTGTAGTTCAGTTGGTTGTAGCTGAGAAAATTAAAAGCGGAGTTAGATATCTGGGAACTTTTTTTCAACATTGATTTATAATGCTACAGTCGTATTTGCATTGTTATTATCTCATCGGCTTCAAGAATGTTAGGATTTAGTAGTACGTGGCAGGGGTTCCCAACAGTTACAACATGTTTTCCGTCTCCAGCAACACTCCTTCCATAACTGGAGCATTCTTTTATTTCAAATGCTGTTCTCAGAAAATAAAAAATAAAAAATACATAAGTATAATGAATCAAGGAGATACTGCAATTGTCATAGAATGAAGGGTAATTGATACGAAGAGATATGCTATAACTTGAACAAACCTGTAGGAGATTGTTCATAATGACAGTTCCATCACCAACATTGGCGTGAACAATGTTAAAAAACGTGGTACGGTTCAACCTTAATAACTGACTTAACCTTTTGGTGCAAACTGTGAAAAGTTGGGGTCTATAACAAAGAACCCCAATTTCATCACAAAGATCACCCAGACTTAATTCTCCTACAACCTGTTCGGCTCCATGTTTCATAACGATTAGTTCCTGATCAAACAATTAATGCATTAGACCCCAGTAATTTTCAGTATATGCTTTTGTAATAGATATATGACATACCAGCTGAAAGAGCAAGTCGTGGACACATCATGAAACAAATAGGTATTATCTAGAAGCGAATAGAACAGGGAATGAGAAATGCTCAACCGAAACAGATGTTGCATACATTTTTAAATAAACCTACTGGAAGACAATTTATGTTTGGATGCACACTCTTGACATGGTAAACCAAAATTAATCCATTTACAGTATTATTTTTTATTTTTATTTAGTTCTGCTTGTGTACCCCTACCCCACCAACAAACAATAATATGTTTATTGTAAATGCAGAAAAATTAGTACCTTCACGTCCTTGACAATAGGTGTTTTAAGTGCCGAAATCACAACCTTTGCACTATAAATCACTGTCACTTTTCCGTTGCTAGTGTCCTTAACTGTCACATTCCTGGATAACATTTAAAAATAAATAATGATCAGGTTGAAAGAATTCAATTACGTTCAAACTTGTTCACTATGTGTATTAATTCATAAATTAACAAAGTAATATTACGCAGATGAAATGAGCAGTACCCATCCCAATGACCATTGATCTCGTAAATTGTTTCCATTTTTAATAAGGATACGATCTTTCCTCTGATAGACCTGTAATTGTTGTGTCTGCCTAGAAATGATTTTCCTTTAAAGCACAACTCGGCTTCAAGGCCACTTTCTTGGCATCACATTGTGACATTACCCAACCACTCCACATCAAGCACCCGAGTTTCAATGGAAGCACCTACATGATATAAAGGGGCAGTATAAGTATACAATATTATGTCTAACCACACTAAGTACAATAAGGAAGCATGCATCGTCTTTAACGTTAAGAGATAAAAGAGAACTCGGATACACGCTAAACTCTTGATCAGGATATGGTGGATGTGAATGTAAGTACTGTCAGTCTTTAACGTTAAGAGTTTAGCTTCACTTAGCCTTGAAACAACACCCACACCGAGTTGTTGGAGATATTCTGGTGTTTCCTCGTTTGGTTCAAGGCCTCGATTTTTAGCCACTTTGATTCCTTCGTATCTGATGATTTCTGTTAGGAATTAAATAGAGTTGATATTGACAAAATATGAAAGATGGAGGAAACTATTGAAGACAAAGATAAGGGACTTATTATGTATTATTTAGAGTCTTTGTAACCCTAATCTCTAGTTTATAAAGAGATGGGGCGTAGGTTTTCATATACAAGGAGTTAGAGATGTAACTCTAAGGAAAAGGTGTGTGTGTGTAACTAGGCGTCAAGTCTTAGTGTAGACGCCTAGGGTTCGTGATTTTTATGTTAGAGTAGAGATGATGACGAGACAAACCTTGTTCAATAATAATGATTAGTTTGTTTATTCCGCTGCACATTGTTCTTAATCATTGTTATTGTGTTATCCTAGATAAAAGGTCTAAACAACCTGAGCCTAAACGATTCTTAACTTGTTAGGAATTAAATAGAGTTGATATTGACAAAATATGAAAGATGGAGGAAACTATTGGAGACAAAGATAAGGGACTTATTATGTATTATTTAATTGTCTTTGTAACCCTAGTATCTCTATTATATAAAGAGATACAGGGAATACGTTTTAAACATGTCTTCCACAATGTAGTCATTAAAAAAGTGTGTGTGTCTAGGCATCAAGTCCTCTAATGGATGCCTAGGGTTTGTAATCGTTCAACAAACCTTGTTAAATAATAATGAATGTTTTGATTTATTCCGCTGCGTAGTACTATATTGTTGTTCATTATTATGTGTTAATTCCTAGATGAGGTCTAACAAATCTCGAGCAAACGATCTCCACAAGTGGTATCAGAGACAGGTTTCTCTTAATATCTAGGATGTTACAAGGTTTTCATTGAGTCGACAGAAGCAGATTCACAAAAAGGTTAAACGGTATAATCGTTTTTGCAAACAATATTCAGTTTTTAAGGTTTTAATTGCTGTTGCTGTTCTCGATCTCCTCAATTATATTGACGACAAAGGTATTAATTGAATACAATTGCTTTAATTGGATTTGTCCTTATCGAGTAATTCATTGGTCAATCATTGTCACTCTTTTAATTAATTTGTCTGCTGAGATTGTGGTTCCATCATCCGATATTAAATTGAGATCGTGTTATATTAAAGGATAATTAATCAGTGGACTTTGGTGTCAATACTTATTTGATTTAGAGTATTATTCTGTGGGCCAATCACTTTGTCGCATCTGATCAAGATCAATGAGGTTTGTCGTACTTGCAGTTATGAGATATATTAAAATCTCGTACTGATTATTGATCGCACATGTATCTCCTGCTGCTTTATTCATCAGTTTCTACTGCTATGGTTAACAATTTGTACTGTTGGCTTCGCCAGTTAGTTCTGCTGGGGTTAACAGTTAGTACTGCTCGACAACAGTTAGTACTGCTAGCTTTGGAGGTTAAAAAGTTTATATTGTTGGTTATAAATTTTGTACTGCTGGTTTGTACTGTTCGAGCATGGGCTTCTCAAAATAAGGGGAAGCATTGGTTATTGATTTGGAACTGGTGATTCCAAAACACACACACAGAGGGAAGAAACAAACACACAAAAAAGATTTTTGGTTTGGATAAAGAACTGTTTTTCATTCTACTACTGCTTGGTTTCAAATATTATTGTAGTCATTTTTTGAAAGCTATTTGGTGATCTTCATGGTACTACATGGTATTTGTTTCTATGGTGGTTAGTTATTCGACAAGTTCTTTCAAATGGTTACCATATGGTTTGTTTTGGTGATTATTTGGAGAAGAAAATTGAATATGGTTTATTTGATGTTGTAGTTGAGTTTCATAGGTGCGTGTTCTTATCATATCTTAAACGGCATGCAACGTTTAAAGATAACTTGTTTGGGCGTTAATGCGGTGACAATGACTTGTCAAATCTAGTTTTCATAGGTCAAGGGGTGGATGGACGAAGACCTAGTTAACTATCACTTAAAGGAGTTACATTGTAGTGCTCAGTGTCTCATATAATTGAGGATTTGTCAAGAGATTTCGGTCTACTTATATTTCTTGTTTCATATAAGTTTGGAGTCACGTGGATAGTGCAAGATATAAGACGCAAGTTTGGGAAATTCAACTTCTTCATCAAGTTTGTTATACTCGGTTTTCTTCATCAGTAATCAGTTCAGAAGGCCTATGGAGTTCATGATTCAAGAGATGGTAAACATGCTTAGTTTCAGGGGAAGCTTATTTAATTGTTTAACCATCTACATGCATCACTTAAGGGGAAGCGTTTGATTCAAGTTGCATTGAAGACCCCTATTTGATGATGACAAAAAGGGGAAGAAGGTTTATTTGCAGCTTGAAGATCATCTTTCATACGTTGGTTTTGTCATATCAACTAGGGGAAGATTGTTAGGAATTAAATAGAGTTGATATTGACAAAATATGAAAGATGGAGGAAACTATTGAAGACAAAGATAAGGGACTTATTATGTATTATTTAATTGTCTTTGTAACCCTAGTATCTCTATTATATAAAGAGATACAGGGAATACGTTTTAAACATGTCTTCCACAATGTAGTCATTAAAAGTGTGTGTGTGTCTAGGCATCAAGTCCTCTAATGGATGCCTAGGGTTTGTAATCGTTCAACAAACCTTGTTAAATAATAATGAATGTTTTGATTTATTCCGCTGCGTAGTACTATATTGTTGTTCATTATTATGTGTTAATTCCTAGATGAGGTCTAACAAACCTCGAGCAAACGATCTCCACAATTTCTTAAACCACAAAGGATAAGAGCGTGGTTTTTTCATATGTCCCTTTGACAACAGAAAGTTTCCAAAGGGTGATGAGCTAGAACGCCTGGGCTCTGCCTCAAAATGTACCATCATTCATTCGGTTACCGGTTTAGAGAACTGCTTCTAGAAGCCTTAAGAAGACTTTGTTGCTTATAAGTTTATTGCAAGCTACCTGTGAATCAACAAATAGCCACGTCTTAAATTTGAAACTAAATCATTTTAAAAGGACAGAAAGGTAGAGATGCTTAAAACACGACCTAAACGCATATGAGTATATACAATCTAAAACCTACAAAAATAGAATGTAGTACCTCTAAAGTGGCAAATGATTCTTTAGCCATATTGTAATCCTCATGAACGGAACGCAAAACCTGCAAAGCTTCAAGACGTTTGAATGCATGTGCGATCTCAACCAATTTTTTAAGAAAACGTTCTGATGGCCCGAGTTGGTTTATGTCACCATTATATAACCTAAGATGTAGTTCTTCATCTTGAGTCAGTGCCATTTTCAACAAAGTTGCAATGAGCTCGGTAGGAAGCTCAGTGCCTGATCACATGTTCATTTTAAAATAAATAAAGAGTTCAGTTGAGCTACAAAAAATGCAACAAACTTTGTATCACCCTTTTTAACCGCATTACAGACTTGTTCAGCTGTTACGTTCAATGCTTTTAGAATAATCGCTAAATTCTGAGATTTTTTTAACCTCACTGAGCTGAACGAACTTGGTTAGTGATTGTATGTTTACATCAATCTTTGCACGTTCTTTCTTATTTTGAGCAGCCACGTAGCCAAATATACCTACCATCGTCTCCTCATCAAATAATGTTCATTAACTTACTTGAGAGCATATATGAAACAAAGTGCGTAAAAGTAACAGTAGCTTGATATAAAATCTTACTGAAATGATCCATCTCTAAGATGGTGCCAGACCATATGAGGTGCATGTAAATGTGACTAAATATTAAAACATATGAGCATGCTATATTAAGAGAAATAATGGTGGTAATCCACTCTTAAATTCAATAATTTTTACCTCGGTAGCTGATATACACAGTTTAGAGACACACACACACACATCCTACGATATAATGTTTCACAACAGCGTAAGAAGTCACATCACTTATTTTACAGTAACTGATTAGGTACTGGGACATTCAATAGCAGCCACTGAAAGAAATGCTTATGTACTTATTAAATTAACCTCAATCATATATACTTTTTGTCCAAACTTGAGAGGATTAGTTCTAGCATTCAAACCAGTAAATACCATATGATCACTGATCAGCTCAGTTAGTGCTCTGTCTACTCAATTCGACCTTTACAGTACTTCCATGGTCAGGTCTTGGCTATATTTGGCACGCATATTAATGGAGCTAAAGCTTTGTTTTTAAAAAATACTCTAAAAAAAGAAACTTCTTTCGGATGCAGTGCTTAATTAGTTGTGTTTCTTATTTCTGTGTCCGGATATGTCATTTCACACTTTTCATATACAACTCCAGGTACAGTGCTTATTATAGAATTTATTTTGTCGTTTAATATTTGGCCTTATGTTTTTTCTACATATGTCTTGAGAAATGACAATGTGCTTATGGGTCCTATTCCTTAATGTGAAGGGGGACGGACAAAAGGGAAGCCATAAAGTTTCAAGCTTGATTTATGGAACATTATGTCCTATGGAAGACAAACTGAAACCTTTGAGAACAACCAAAAGATGCAAGTTGGTCCAACCTGGGCTATGGAGCAGTGGTTCAATTAAAATTATTATTCGAATATGGCAAAGGCTGTCCAATTTGAGGACCTAACTGTCAAGACAGATACTATACTTTATGCACATTCTTTAGACTAAAAAGGGCTACAAACGATCATCTTTTGTATTGATTATGTTGCCAATTACGTATGTCACTTTAGTGATGCATTACTAATTCACTTCGAAACTCATATGTCACTTTAGTGACGCCTTACTAATTCACTACTTATAATCAACATAGTTCACTCCATTTTGTTTATAGTTGGCATTATCCATACGTATTTACTATATATTCGAGTAAAATACTTTTTTGAGCTTCTTTTATTATTATTATTATTATTATTATTATTATTATTATTATTATTATTATTATATATATATATATATATATATATATATATATATATATATATATATATATATATATATAATAATAATAATAATAATAATAATAATAATAATAATAATAATAATAAAAAGAAGCTCAAAAAAGTATTTTACTCGAATATATAGTAAATACGTATGGATAATGCCAACTATAAACAAAATGGAGTGAACTATGTTGATTATAAGTAGTGAATTAGTAAGGCGTCACTAAAGTGACATATGAGTTTCGAAGTGAATTAGTAATGCATCACTAAAGTGACATACGTAATTGGAAACATAATCAATACAAAAGATGATCGTTTGTAGCCCTTTTTAGTCTAAAGAATGTGCATAAAGTATAGTATCTGTCTTGACAGTTAGGTCCTCAAATTGGACAGCCTTTGCCATATTCGAATAATAATTTTAATTGAACCACTGCTCCATAGCCCAGGTTGGACCAACTTGCATCTTTTGGTTGTTCTCAAAGGTTTCAGTTTGTCTTCCATAGGACATAATGTTCCATAAATCAAGCTTGAAACTTTATGGCTTCCCTTTTGTCCGTCCCCCTTCACATTAAGGAATAGGACCCATAAGCACATTGTCATTTCTCAAGACATATGTAGAAAAAACATAAGGCCAAATATTAAACGACAAAATAAATTCTCTAATAAGCACTGTACCTGGAGTTGTATATGAAAAGTGTGAAATGACATATCCGGACACAGAAATAAGAAACACAACTAATTAAGCACTGCATCCGAAAGAAGTTTCTTTTTTTAGAGTATTTTTTAAAAACAAAGCTTTAGCTCCATTAATATGCGTGCCAAATATAGCCAAGACCTGACCATGGAAGTACTGTAAAGGTCGAATTGAGTAGACAGAGCACTAACTGAGCTGATCAGTGATCATATGGTATTTACTGGTTTGAATGCTAGAACTAATCCTCTCAAGTTTGGACAAAAAGTATATATGATTGAGGTTAATTTAATAAGTACATAAGCATTTCTTTCAGTGGCTGCTATTGAATGTCCTAGTACCTAATCAATTACTGTAAAATAAGTGATGTGACTTCTTACGCTGTTGTGAAACATTATATCGTAGGATGTGTGTGTGTGTGTCTCTAAACTGTGTATATCAGCTACCGAGGTAAAAATTATTGAATTTAAGAGTGGATTACCACCATTATTTCTCTTAATATAGCATGCTCATATGTTTTAATATTTAGTCACATTTACATGCACCTCATATGGTCTGGCACCATCTTAGAGATGGATCATTTCAGTAAGATTTTATATCAAGCTACTGTTACTTTTACGCACTTTTTTTCATATATGCTCTCAAGTAAGTTAATGAACATTATTTGATGAGGAGACGATGGTAGGTATATTTGGCTACGTGGCTGCTCAAAATAAGAAATAACGTGCAAAGATTGATGTAAACATACAATCACTAACCAAGTTCGTTCAGCTCAGTGAGGTTAAAAAAATCTCAGAATTTAGCGATTATTCTAAAAGCATTGAACGTAACAGCTGAACAAGTCTGTAATGCGGTTAAAAAGGGTGATACAAAGTTTGTTGCATTTTTTGTAGCTCAACTGAACTCTTTATTTATTTTAAAATGAACATGTGATCAGGCACTGAGCTTCCTACCGAGCTCATTGCAACTTTGTTGAAAATGGCACTGACTCAAGATGAAGAACTACATCTTAGGTTATATAATGGTGACATAAACCAACTCGGGCCATCAGAACGTTTTCTTAAAAAATTGGTTGAGATCGCACATGCATTCAAACTTCTTGAAGCTTTGCAGGTTTTGCGTTCCGCTCATGAGGATTACAATATGGCTAAAGAATCATTTGCCACTTTAGAGGTACTACATTCTATTTTTGTAGGTTTTAGATTGTATATACTCATATGCGTTTAGGTCGTGTTTTAAGCATCTCTACCTTTCTGTCGTTTTAAAATGATTTAGTTTCAAATTTAAGACATGGCTATTTGTTGATTCACAGGTAGCTTGCAATAAACTTATAAGCAACAAAGTCTTCTTAAGGCTTCTAGAAGCAGATCTCAAAACCGGTAACCGAATGAATGATGGTACATTTTGAGGCAGAGCCCAGGCGTTCTAGCTCATCATAGAAGACACTAAAACCAGTGCACATGTGGAAGTCCTATTGTTGTTAACTATTGTAGCAATTATTTGGTAACACACTCATTTTTGCTTACGCCTTAAGATGTACAAAAATATTTGTAAAGAGTTACCATGTTTAACAACTAAATCGCTTTTTCTTACTACAGTAAAGAGCTGTAAACAACAGAGTGATATGATATTGTTTAACAACAAAATCAAAATGAGCCTAAGAATATATTGCCATACTGGATTAGGATTAACCTCATGAAAGTTAGCTAGCAGTCGCTTTAGAAGTAAGATTAGAATGTATAATTTCCATTTTCGAAAATTTTTGCACGGAAGCTCGTCCAACAACCCTCTCCTGTATCATATTTAATTACTTCGTTACCGCTAACTATCTAATTATACGTATTGAATTATCATACGATTACTTTCATGAACATCAATGCAAACTAAAAGTAACAGATTACAGTTCATGACATTTATATCCAAATGGCAAGTTAATAAAGGATTTTGAGGTATACCAACTAGATTCCACTCTAGATAATATTCCATGTGCATGGTTTTACATGTGATACGAACCGCGTGCTGCAAATATTGGTCAAAAATAGTCATTCTGCATTAGTCAAACTGCACCGCGAAAAAATGTTCATTCTTTGCTGATATTTTTGGTTCCAAAAGATCCTACGTTACACAGGGCAAACAGACGCCAATTGTCTGTAATGAAATTATGTTTAAAATTGTATGTAATGAAATTATATTTAAAATTATTATGTAAACCAAAGTCAGAATCATGTATACAGTTACATAAACATCACATATTCTTTAATGAAATTATGTTTAAAATTATTATGTAAACCAAACGCAAGTATCATAACTTGAAATCATTTCAACGTTTTGTTCTCACCTGAGGACGAACGCCCTCCGCAACCAAATTTTGCTTAAAGAATCTGTGATGTCGTTTGCTCAGGTTGCACACTCTGCGAAAAAGCCTCCATCAGTGAAAGAGCTATGGCTAATGCATGATACCCATAAACACTCTGTAAGATGGAAATCAAATTTTACCACTCAAAGGTATACCTTGAAAAAGGTATAAATGTCTGTTTGTCGTAAATCAGTACACGTCAAATATAAATGAGATATGACCTGTATATGATCGAATCACATTGGCACTGAAATGGTCAAATATTGATTTATTTCATCTATTCCATGACCAGAACAGGGGAGGAAATATAGTCCTGCAAATAAATTCGGATATCAGTGAAAAAACCTCAATACAAACTTTATGCGAAAAAGGAGTTATATCTTTATTTTGCGGTACATAATCAAAGAACAACTAAGTGTATACTTTCCATGTGACTGAATAATATCTCCTGAAGATATACATGTTTACAAATTATCATTATGGAAACTGACACTTACAGAATGGAAGTTAGTACCGTTTTGCGTCTCTTCAAATTATAATCTCATTGCATTTGGTTATATGTGTACATCCATGTTGTTAGTTCAAGGACTGATGCCCCTTCATTGTGCTTTTGTAACTTATTGTGTGGCGTTTCCTGAAGATCATACATCAGTTATTGACGGTTTATGTAACATAAGGCATGTTATGCCTGAAAAAATTACACAGGGATAACCCATTGGCCAAGCAATAAATTAAATTGACATATTCATTAACATATTATAATACAACAAATCACTTTAAAATGGCTCTATTATGAAAGAACTGTTGGGAACACGTTTTTGTATTAATTCAAGTATTGATCATATTGTAATAGGCTGCTTTGGCCTTTAGGTTTGTTGTTAGGCCCAGCCCGTGTAGAAGGCCCATGGGCTGTGTTGTTTATTTATTTAAGTATGTTTATGTAAGATAATTAGGGCTACAAGCCCATAGTCATGTAAAACTATAAATACCCCCTCCCACCTTAGGGAGAGGGTTGGTTGATTGTATGCTAAACTTTCATTATTATGTTATGTCAATCTTCCACTCTCTCTTTCTCTCTCTAGCTTTCTCTCTCTAAATCTAGGGCTTATTAGTGGTTAATCTAGGTAGCTTAATTCATAATAGTAAGTAACAACAAGTGGTTTGTGAACAAAAAAAAGCAACCAAGCAATCTCAGTTTGATCACTACACATTCACTAATCATGGGTCAAGCATTCATATATTCATTATAAAAGATAAAAACTGATTGAGAATTGGAGAGCTAATGATGCATAATAAAAGTTATACTTTTACAACACACAAACCTTTAATCTACCCTCATTTCTGGTCCTACAATATATATTGTAATAGGTTCATAAACACAGTAACCAAGATGGTTTAAGAAACATACACTTTCACTTATGTACGAAGATGAATAATAATATGCCACTCAGCTCGAATCATCATGTGTTGCATCTGTGCCCTGCAAAAAAATAATGACACAAACAATCTATTCATGAGCAAAATAAAAATTAAATGCACAGCAATGTAGTTAATCCAATGATTAAAATCATGAAGAATAAATAGCCAAAAATTAAAATCACTCAGAATCATACATATTCAAATTGATCTCTCCATATCCACTTCTTCAAATATGAGGAAATGTATTACTATTAACCTAAATTGATCTCTCCCTATCTACTTCTTCATATATCTGCATATTCCCTATTCCATAATAGTTTTGTGTATAAACAACGTTAGGAAAATTAAGAGGCGGTTATTTTGACCCGTTTACATGTAAATGTGTTGATCTGGGTTATCTTTTATCCATAACAGGTCATGTTGGTAAGGTTAGATGATTTGCCTAAAAAGAATACGGGTCAGTCGGTGGACAACATCAAAAGTGTGTTAAAATGCATAAACTTCACAATCTGTTCAGTAAAAACCAAAAGTTGCATATTGCTATAATAAAAAATTAACACATATTGAACATGTTTTATTTATAGAACTCTGGAAAGAATAAAATCTAACCTTCGAAAATAGTGTGTAGAGGTAGTTAATGGTGAGAATTTTGTAACACACCTTTGCACTTCATTCACGACTATTATCATGCTTCACGATCTCCGGGAAAACAGCTCAAAACTAGATTTTTTAACGGGTCAAAACTGGATTTTTAACGGGGCAAAATTGGATTTTTGATGTCACACTGGCTTAACGGGTCAAAACTGGATTTGCCAAATATAAGCAGACATTTTTGTTACAGTTTTCCAAACACCCCTTTAAGTAGATGGGTTTTTATGCACATCATAATTTGATAAGTTACTTCCTGATTTCCACTGGGTCATAAGGTGCACCACTGGGTCATCAACTGAATCTCCTCTTCAGTCTCCTCATTTCCACTTAAACAATCTATTGCGTTCCTCCTTTATTACAAAATCAGTGCCAAGTGCCATGAGCTTAACTGTGTAGAAGAGTTTTGTGATTAGGGTTTTTCTTGGAAAAATATGCGTATGTTTTTTTAATAAGGAATAGATATGTTTTACAGAATTTGTGTCATATTTTGTAAACATTAGGATATAGGTTTTGAGTTGAAAACTTTATCACAACCATTGGAATGCTCCAATGGTTGAGGTGTTGTTTATTTGTGCCTACCATCCCAAGTTCGAATCTTGGCAACTCCCTATTTTTAAAAAATTTAATCCGAATTTTAGTTGATTAATACTTGCTTAGGTAGACTAAATGTGATGACATGTCTTTTAATGACAATTACATGGCAATGACGTGGACTTATGTGGCATTATCTACGTGTAACGCCTCCTGTTATATATAAAGTAGAGATATATAACAGGATACGCTTGACTAGATAAAGCCACATCATCACAAATAAATCCACGTCATCATCATTAAGTCTACGTCAAAGTCCACATCATCTCAATAAACTCTCTCCAAGAAGAAAACTCCATCACGATTTTAGGATTTTAAGGATTTTTAATGTGTTTTTGTGCAGGTCTTGCTGTTCTTGGAGCTTTTATAATGTATTAATGTTTTCATTCTCACGTATAGAAAAAAGGGTATGCCTCTTTTCCCTCAAAACCCTAATGATAACTATGTTTGATCTTATTTATTTGGCTGTTAAACAGCAAATATGGAAGGAAGCAAGCGCTGAGATCAGAAGCTGTTAATGAAGAAGTAGAACAAGGGTATAGCTTATAGTTATAGCCATTAGTAGAGTAAAAAAGTATAAAGCCTAATTGATATTGTTAAAGCATGCATGGTGGCATATGTTAATAGCAGCTGTGTGTAGGATTGTCATGTATTTGAATTGGTAATGAATATTAGTTTTGGTTTCTTAAATCGTTTTTGTTTATGAAATCGTGTTTGGCTTTGAAATCTATTTTTATGGAGATTTCATATGATATATGGGATCACAATTGGTAATATTCTCTGATCTTTAGTATTTATATCTTATTGATTCTTTGAAACGTGTAGTTACAGTTGTCAATGAAAAATCGGGAAAGGATCTTGTGTCCCCACGTACCAAACATCACATGAAATCGTTCAGCCACTCGACGCAGGTCGACTTATCAGTTTTTATATGACGACATTACTGCATACAGGATATAGATGATGGTTTGGGTTACACTAATTCTTTTTGACCTACTGTTGTTACAGGTCGTACAAGTAGTTCGGTTGGAAACAACGAACGCAGAACCTCTGTGCCCCAAGGCAAGAAAATCTATTTGTACCTGCGTAACCGGGTTCCTGCATTATCAGGACATTTTTTTATACTGATTGAATCTGGTCAGGGTTATGTAGGTTGATTCGATTTTGCCTTACGAGGTTTTGTCAGAGTACCAAGAAAACGCCATTCTACAGGTAACTATCCGAGTTGGCTTTTGTGTATATATACTGTTTATTATACACTTTGTCTAATGAATGAAAACCACTTTTAGGTTCTTTGTCACTTGCCATTGCATGAAGCTCTTCCAGCCACACGTGTCAGCCATATTTCAGAATGTCAATAAACTTCGATTTAACTGTAGATCAGGTATATTCTCTTTTGCTGCTGTCGTCAAATAATTGTCTTTTTTCCTGCATGCGCACCAAGGTACGAGGAAATAGGATAAAGTGACATTAAACAAAAGTTTACTTTTAGTTTCGAAGGATTATAAACATGACCACCTTTAGGTTAACAGTTTGTGTTTTAGGTAGCGCCTGTAATGTACTCGGGTGATAACGAGCAAATTTGGTGATGTGGTGTTTTTTTGCTCTAACTCTTTTATATCCACGGTAGCGGCTCCAAGAACTTGGTGCGCGCGTGATGTGTCGTTGTGGTTTAGCAGTATTAATGCCTACTCAAGTTTTAAATTTATTTTTAGCCGACGTATCAATAAAACACACACTTTAACGAGCAGTGTACCCGGTCAGTATGAATATAATGGTAAGTAGAGTGTCGATCACTAAGAGTGGAACGTATTATCTAGTTATTCTAATCAGTATTTTAATATCTTAAATTAGCTATACAACATAATCTAACGCAAGGGGGGTTCAGCCTGAGAGACTGGCACGGTTTGGTTATGATTAAATAGAAAACTAAACTAATGAGCACGAATCAGAGATTAGCACACACGTACACAGATAGATACTTGAGACAATAAGAAGACCTGTCCTGATAATTAAATAGCTTGTCACTTGTTTTATTGCTAGTTTTATATGAAGTGTATATAATTAACCCTTTCTCGTTGGCTCTAATCTTATCGGCGAGTAAACCCTTAATGATTACTTATGTCTATCCCACTATCCTAGAATATTGAACATTTGTGATGCCCACGTTTCGTATACGCTAGAACAGATAGGCGAGGAAGGGGCATGGCGACCCAAGCAATGCTCAGCTAGACACAGAGGTTATCAATGCACTAATAAAAGTCACCAAAGACATCAACATATAAACTTTAATTAATGGGAAAGCAATTTTAAGGGGTGCCCATGATATTCCATAGTCACATGGAATCGGCCCATCAATCCTGATGAATTAAAGTGTACTAATACAATAAAACAAAACTACTTAATGAATTGAATACATGCAGGACCTTCTTACAGCTCTTGTATCTTCGTTTAGGGTGTCTTGTGCTGCTAAAATGTCTGAATTCGGCTTTAGGGTTTCTGTCTTTCTTTTCTGAGTTAAGCTATCTATCTCGAAATTCGTCTGGCCTTGGGGTATTTATAGTTTCTGTCTGAGGGTTAGATGCGGCGCATAGGATAAGTAGATGCGGCGCATTGACTTAACTTCGTGTGGGGTCCAAGATTAATATATTCAGGAATATTCGTACACCGCCTTAAGATGCGGCGTAACTCCATTTCTCTATGCGGCGCATGTCCATTGCTGTCTTGGATTGTAACTTGTGAAATCTTGATAGTGATGCGCCGTATGTAAGAAGTATGTTGCGGCGTATCTGGAGCAGAATGATCTTGATCTTTTACATTTCAGTAGACTCTTAACATCTTGCTTGTTTTGCTCCATAATTAGTCTAAAATCGCCAAGTTTCACATAATACTTGTTTTTACCTGAGAATTACAAAAGTAAACATTAACGTATCAATTCTCATATATAATATAATAAAACAAGTCAAATAAATAGGATAAATGATGATAATAAAATGTACTTATTTGAGTTCATCAAATATCCCCCTCACTTGAACTTTACTTGTCCCCAAGTAAACCTTAGAATAAATCTTATGAAAATATATCCTAAAAGATATTAGGATTTATTTTTATATTTAAGCATGTATTCGTTTTGTCATAATTGCACAACCAAACACTTAACGAATTAGAAATAAAATAAAATATTTTGATAAAAGCAAATCTAATCGTTTAACTGTCCAGTCGTGACGAATATTCTATCATAAGCTTGGCAAGTATACGCATCTCCCCCTCTAAAGCTAAGGAATAACAAGTCTAAAGCGGTAAAAAGGGTTTGTTGGTTAAGGGTTAATCATTCTTCTTAATCTCTATCGATCTCACATTCCAGAAAAGGCGACAAAATCACAAATACATGATCGAATCCACGACCACGATACTTGCAATTGCTCAAATCCTTAACTCGAATGGGCTAAAGATAGGACCAAGTAATCTTTACCAATAATATTATATCAAAAAGGGCGACAAAATCATAAATACATAGCCGAATCCACGACTACGATACTTAAGATTGCTCAAATCCCTAATCTCAATAAATCAAAGGTTTGGATAAAGAATGATGTAGGGTATGGATAATATTTGGGATACAAATTGGTGTAAAATGAAAAATAAACAAAACAGATAAATTAAAATCCTAGTGTGGTAAATTACTTTCCCAACCATCCCATGAATAAGACTCATATCATTGAATAACTCACGCTTTAACACTTGAAACACACGCTTTAGGTAGACACGAATTATACTTAACAAGATCTCAATCAAAGAATAACCTTAGTTGGCGTTCCCATAACGGCCAACTCCCATTCAATCCATAAATATAATATGTAACAACTAGTGGTGATATCTCCCACTTAATACAAAACTTTACATAAGTTGGTTAAAACAAACTTCCAACTTTTCCTTTTTCTTTTCCTTTTCTATTTTTTTTCGATTTTTTTTTTGACATCAACATATATGTGTAAAATTTCACAACTTTTCTATCACTATTTTTCCGGATAATTTTTCCATACTCTTCATACTTTCAGAAATAAATGTAATAGCGAAAGTAGTAAACACACGAAAAATAAACTCAAAGATATACAATATTTACTTTCATACCGATTGCATTGTGCAATTTCCCGATCTAACCAAAGATAATGAATTACGCACGCGAACACAGGTAATGTAAGGAAACACACTTTGCCTAAAGCAATTAACCACGGATTTTAATCTATAGGGTAGGCTAAGGTGTAAGTGTGTAACGAAACATTATAACAAAGGTGTAAGAAACGAAAGGAATGGCTCTGAGTGTTTTTCTAGGGGTATCTTACTCTAAAAGTGAGAGTAACAAAAGGGTTTATACGGGGGTTAACTAACCAATGTAGTTAGTTAATATCACATAACATATAAAGGCTATTTGGGTGTAATCCTAGAAATTTACCAATTTAGACAAGTCATTCCAATTATAGATAATACTTATTGTGGTGGTCTCGAATAGTATACAAGCCAAGTTCTAAAGTTTACAAGTCACCGGCACACTCATAGATTTGTGAATTTTGAAAAGTTCACAATTTTTGGAAATAATGTTATGTGTGCAGCTATGTAATTTAGACTATAAACAAAAACATGCTAAAAAATTTAAATTTTGATATATTAAGCGCATTTTAAGCATATTTTGAAAAAGTTTAGGACAAGTAAGTGTTCTAATTCTCCAATCCCCCCACTTAAGTTAAACAACGTCCTCGTTGTTTGTGTCAAAGATTAAAAACTAGAAAATAAAAGAATTAGAACAGAAAAACTCCCTTGAGATTTGCTCGGTATGATCCTCCATTATTCGTATAAGAGCAAAAATCAACTTTCTTGTGGATGAGAACGTTTAAGCTTCAAAAATGATGTATCCACAGGAATGCAGGAATCTATAATACCATTCAGACTTTAACACACCTGAATTAAGAAGGTTCAAACTTGCATAATACATTAGTAGTTAGTAAAAATAAAACATAAAAAATTAAAATGAAAATCATCAGGTCAGTCGATACGCCATATCTTATGGAAGAAGATACGCCGTATCGAGCCTGGAATAAATACGAATCAGAATAGAAGATGCGTCGCATCCTTAACCAGGGATGCGCCGCATTAAAATACTGACAGAAAGTTTTAAAGTCAAAAATAAAAATGCAGAAAATTAAATAGGATATGACCAGTGCAGGCGATGCGTCGCATCTTAGGATTGAGATGCGCCGTATCTTCTGCGGGTCTGACAGAGTCGACACAGAACAGAATATAAAAATTTTCTTCCGGGTTGTCTCCCGGTCAGCACTTGTCTTTATTCCAGAGTCTTCAAGTTAGACTCACGTTCAGCTCCTTAATATCGATCACTGAAAGAGTCGGAAGCATCGCGCTCCCTCATCGCCAGTCCAAGAATATTGAACACTCCTTGCTCGTCCTTAATTTCCACGCCATTCTTCTTTAATATCTGTATAAACAAAGTTTTGTCCCTTTCGGGTAGAGATGACAAAATGATAGACGGGAAATTCTTATTATTATATAGGCATAAATATGCAAGGTGGGGTGGTAGTTCAATAAACACATCATTATTCAAATTTGTATTCTCAACTATTCTCCTCCGTTTGTTAATTACTTCGCAATCATACCACTCATCATCACAATCATTAACAATATCGCGCCTAAGTTCGGTAGGTACATTAAGGTCAATAAATTCCTCGAAGTTCTCATGATTAGGATTAGTTGAGTTGTTTTGAATTAATGTTTCTCCCATAAGCCTAGCTTCAAGATCGAGGTCCATACGTTCTCTTAATCCTAGCACATAGACGCCTCTAATTATGCTTTTAGCAGGATTTTGGCACTTATAGACTAGTTTATTATTCCCTACTTTTAATGAGATTTTTCTTTTAAACACATCAATCTTAGCATGGGCGGTAGACAAGAAAGGTCTTCCAAGGATTAAAGGAATCTTAACATCCTCGGGCATATCTAATATAACAAAGTCTACGGGGAAAACAAATTTCTCAATCTTAACTAGCACATTTTTAGCAATCCCTTCAGGTCGTTTTACCGTTTTATCAGCCAATTCAATAAGCAACTTAGTTGGTGCTAATTTTCCTAGTCCTAAGGTAGTGAATGTCTTAAGGGGCATAACACTAACGCTAGCTCCTAAGTCAGCTAACACATTATTGAAAGATATATCATTAATTGAACAAGGTAAAGTAAAACTTCCTGGGTCCTTTTCTTTATTAGGCAAGGCATGTAAGTCGGTTGCAGAGCTCTCTTCTTTCATTGTAGCCTTGATCTCCTCTTCAATCTTTGCCTTCTCTTTGAGTAGCCTCCTTAAACTTATTGAAGAATTAAAGAAAAATTCGGGCATTGCACCATCATTACCATTCATCAATCTTCTAGGTATGTTAGGCGTGACTTCCTCGGTGGTGCTTATGGCCTTGACATGATCTCTTGGGTTGGTTTCAGTTGAGCTAGGTAAACTTCCGTATCCCCTTTCTTGAAGAACTTTGCTCATTTGTCCGAATTGTTGTTCCAATGCTTTGATCGAAGCTCCTTGATTTCTTGTAATAGTATCCGTTGAGGCTCGGATTTCTTTGATCATAGCGGTGTTCTCTTCATGTCTTTTAGCAGCATCGGCCATAATTTGCTTTAGAGTATCATCTAAAGTCTGCCTCCTTTCTTGATAAGTGGGATTAAAGTTGTTCTTTTGATAGTATCCCGGAGCAGCTTCCCTAAATCTTCCTGAAGGTCAGAATGGTTGTCCAAATTGTGTGTAGTATGCTTCTTCAAAAGTCTCACTTTCATTCTTATTAGGGCAATCTTTAGTGTAGTGAGGTCCTTCGCATTTTTCACATCCAACTTGGGCAGCATAAACATTCTCATCACGCTTCTTCATCTCTCTACTAATTTTATCCAATTGAGCTTGAATTGCAGCAAACCCGTCAAAATTAGTGCTGCTCTTAGATCTAGTAGAGGTTCCATCGTGCCATTTTTGAGAGTGATCAGCAGCTTCTTGGATAGCTTTTCTAGCATTGGCTGCACTCATTTGAGGCACAGCTCCCTTAGCATCCAAGATTTGTCTAGTAGGCACGTCCAATCCTTGATAGAACAATACTATCTCGTGCATTGGACTTAGATAATGTTGAGGGCATTTCATCAATAAGTCTTTAAATCGTTCCCAAGCTTGATAAAGAGTTTCATCAGGCTCTTGCTTGAAACTGTTGATAGCCTCCATCTTTTTAGCAGTTTTAGTAGGTGGACAATATCTTTTCAGGAATTTGCTCTTCAAATCTTCCCATGTTGTGATTGAACTAGCAGTTTCATTCCTTAGCCACTTATTAGCTGCTCCTTTAAGCAAGATTGGAAAGATTCTTAGCATGAGTTGATCGTCAGAGACTCCTTCTGTAGTAAACAAATCTGCAATCTCGAGGACCTTCTCAACATGTTCATTAGCATCTTCATGTTCTGTTCCACTGAAAGCATTTTCTCTTAGCTCCTTGAGAAACTGACCCTTCAACTCAAACTTTGACTTTTCATCAAACTTCGGTCTAGCAACTCCTGAACTGTAATCAGCACGGGTTTTGTTCATGTATTCCTCCATAGTAGTGTTTTCCGTCATTGTTTCTGTTTCTTCTTCCTCTTTCTCATCAGAAAAGTAATCAAGCTCGAACGAACTTGAGATATCAAAGCTTTTTGTGTTGAAAAGCCTTTTAAGCGAATGTAAGGCTCGTTCAGGATCTTCGAAAGGTATAATCAAGTTCTTAGTTGAACTCCTGGTCATGCACTTCCTGAAACCATCACAAAAGCATCAGTAGGGTATGTTCAAGAAAGTAATATATCAGAAAATTAACAACGAAAACGGAATACGAAAAATAAAAGTTACTGATATCTGCAGACGATGCGCCGTATCCAAAAAGTTGGATACGCCGTATCTTATAATCGTTAAAGTTTAATCAGACTTTTATTCAAAAAATAGATACGCCGCTTATAATTTTAGAATGCGCCGTATCAGTTTAATTATCAAAAATCGATTATATTTAAAAGCAAATGCGCCGTATTTTCGTTATGTTTCAAAATACAAGATTTTGATTCAGAAGATGCGCCGTATCGATAAAAATCGATGCGTCGTATCTGTTTAATAATTCGAAAAACTGTTTTTAATTTAAATAGACAATACGCCGTATCTGTTAAAACAGATGCGTCGTATGGCGTTAGGGTTTAGAAAAATTTCTTATTAAAAACAGAATACGCCGTATCTTGGGGAAAGATGCGTCGTACACGAATTTATTAAACGCGTTGTATTTTATAAAAATTAAACGCAATACACCGTATCTGTGAAAACAGATGCGCCGTATCTGTGAAAACAGATGCGCCGTATCGTTTGTATTAGCTCAGTACAACGATAGCAGAATGCAGAAAAATAGAAAAAGAAAAACAAAAATAAAAACAAACGAAAAGAAATAATAATTAAAGAAAATAAAAACACAAAAAACAGAAAATATGCAAATAATACAATGAATGCAATTTATCTAATATATAACAGGGTTAGTGGTTATAATCTAAAAATTAAAAAGAAAAACCTAATTAAAATACTAATCAAATTAATAGATAATAACAATTTACTCTCCGGCAGCGGTGCCAAAAACTTGATGTGGTGTTTTTTTGCTCTAATTCTTTTATATCCACGGTAGCGGCTCCAAGAACTTGGTGCGCGCGTGATATGTCGTTGTGGTTTAGCAGTATTAATGCCTACTCAAGTTTTAAATTTATATTTAGCCAACTTATCAATAAAACACACACTTTAACGAGCAGTGTACCCGGTCAGTATGAATATAATGGTAAGTAGAGTGTCGATCACTAAGAGTGGAACGTATTATCTAGTTATTCTAATCAGTATTTTAATATCTTAAATTAGCTATACAACCTAATCTAACGCAAGGGGGGTTCAGCCTGAGAGACTGGCACGGTTTGGTTATGATTAAATAGAAAACTAAACTAATGAGCACGAATCAGCGATTAGCACACACGTACACAGATAGATACTTGAGACAATAAGAAGACCTGTCCTGATAATTAAATAGCTTGTCACTTGTTTTATTGCTAGTTTTATATGAAGTGTATATAATTAACCCTTTCTCGTTGGCTCTAATCTTATCGGCGAATAAACCCTTAATGATTACTTATGTCTATCCCACTATCCTAGAATATTGAGCATTTATGATGCCCACGTTTCGTATACGCTAGAACAGATAGGCGTGGAAGGGGCATGGCGACCCAAGCAATGCTCAGCTAGACACAGAGGTTATCAATGCACTAATAAAAGTCACCAAAGACATCAACATATAAACTTTAATTAATGGGAAAGCAATTTTAAGGGGTGCCCATGATATTCCGTAGTCACATGGAATCGGCCCATCAATCCTGATGAATTAAAGTGTACTAATACAATAAAACAAAACTACTTAATGAATTGAATACATGCAGGACCTTCTTACAGCTCTTGTATCTTCGTTTAGGGTGTGTCTTGTGCTGCTAAAATGTCTGAATTCGGCTTTAGGGTTTCTGTCTTTCTCTTCTGAGTTAAGCTATCTATCTCGAAATTCGTCTGGCCTTGGGGTATTTATAGTTTCTGTCTGAGGGTTAGATGCGGCGCATAGGATAAGTAGATGCGGCGCATTGACTTAACTTCGCGTGGGGTCCAAGATTAATATTTTCAGGAATATTCGTACACCGCCTTAAGATGCGGCGTAACTCCATTTCTCTATGCGGCGCATGTCCTTTGCTGTCTTGGATTGTAACTTGTGAAATCTTGATAGTGATGCGCCGTATGTAAGAAGTATGTTGCGGCGTATCTGGAGCTGAATGATCCTGATCTTGTACATTTCAGTAGACTCTTAACATCTTCCTTGTTTTGCTCCATAATTAGTCCAAAATCGCCAAGTTTCACATAATACTTGTTTTTATTTGAGAATTACAAAAGTAAACATTAACGTATCAATTCTCATATATAATATAATAAAACAAGTCAAATAAATAGGATAAATGATGATAATAAAATGTACTTATTTGAGTTCATCATTTGGGTTATGCTAAATCTTAAACTGGCCAATAAATAGTTTTAGCTAAAATTGGAACGGGTCAAGTGGGTTAATTGTGTTGGTTTCAGTTTTATGTACTTAAGTGTATAATTTTAAGGTTTCATAATTTTTTGGATGGATTAGAGATCTTTTACAAGTTCAAAATCCACCACCAGAAACTTAGTGGCATAATACTAATATGATAAACTTTTCGTGCAGTTTCTATGGATGCCAATTTAACCCAATGTGCAGGCTGTGTTTGGCCCATTTTTCATACTTTTAACCAGGTCACACAACACATGAACAAGGTAGTGATGGATATGCTTTTCCAATGGTTACTCAGGATTATGCTTTACTTCATCACAGTAGGAAAGCTCCATCACGATTTTAGGGTTTTAACGATTTTTAATGTGTTTTTGTGCAGGGTTTGCTGTTCTTGGAGCTTTTATAACGTATCAATGTTATTATTCTCACGTATAGAAAAAAGGGTATGCCTCTTTTCCCGCAAAACCCTAATGATAACTATGTTTGATTTTATTTATTTGGTTGTTAAACAGCAAATATGGAAGGAAGGCATGCGCTGAGATCAGAAGTTGTTAATGAAGAAGTAGAAAAAGGGTATATATAGCTTATAGTTATAGCCATTAGTAGAGTAAAAAAGTATAAAGCCTAATTGATATTGTTAAAGCATGCATGGTGGCGTATGTTAATAGCAGCTGTGTGTAGGATTGTCATGAATTTGAATTGGTAATGAATATCAGTTTTGGTTTCTTAAATCGTTTTTGTTTATGAAATCGTTTTTGGCTTTGAAATCTATATTTGTGGAGATTGCATATGATATATGGGATCACAATAGGTAATAATCTCTGATCTTTAGTATTTATATCTTACTGATTCTTTGGAACGTGTAGTTACAGATGTCAATGAAACATCGGGAAAGGATCCTGTGTCCCCACGTACCAAACATCACACGAAATCGTTCAGCCACTCAACGCAGGTCGACTTATCAGTTTTTATATGACTACATTACTGCATACAGGATATAGATGATGGCTTGGGTTACACTAATTCTTTCTGACATGTTGTTGTTACAGGTCATACTAGCAGTTCGTTTGGAAACAACGAACGCAGAACCTCTGTGCCCCAAGGCAAGAAAATCTATTAGTACCTGCGTAACCGGGTTCCTGCATTATTAGGACATTGTTTTTATACTGATTGAATATGGTCAGGGTTATGTAGGTTGATTCGATTTTGCCTTACGAGGTTTTGTCAGAGTACCAAGAAAATGCCATTCTACAGGTAACTATCCGAGTTGGCTTTTGTGTATATATACTGTTTATTATACACTTCGTCTAACGAATGAAAATCACTTTTAGGTTCTTTGTCACTTGCCATTACATGAAGCTCTTCCAGCCACACGTGTCGACCATATTTCAGAACGTCAATAAACTTCGATTTAACCGTAGATCAGGTATATTCTCTTTTGCTGTTGTCGTCAAATAATTGTCTTTTTTCCTGCATGCGCACCAAGGTACGAGAAAATAGGATAGAGTGACATTAAACAAAAGTTTTCTTTTAGTTTCGAAGGATTATAAACATGACCACGTTTAGGTTAACAGTTTGTGTTATTGGTAGCGCCTGTAATGTACTCGCGTGATAACGAGCAGATTTAGGTTATGCTCAATCTTAAATTGGAACGGGTCAAGTGGGTTAATTGTATTGGTTTCAGTTTTATGTAATTAAGTGTTTAATTTTAAGGTTTCATAATTTTTTGGATGGATTAGAGATTTTTACTAGTTCAAGATCCACCACCAGTAATTTGTGGCATAATACTGATACGATAAACTTTTCGTGCAGTTTCTATGGATGCCAATTTGACCCAATGTGCAGGCTGTGTTTGGCCTTTTTTTCGTACTTTTAACCAGGTCACACAACACATGAACAAGGTAGTGATGGATCCGCCTTGCCAATGGTTACTCAGGATTATGCTTTACTTTCTCACAGTACGAAAACTCCATCACGATTTTAGGGTTTTAATGATTTTTAATGTGTTTTTGTGCAAGTTTTGCTGTTCTTGGAGCTTTTATAACGTATCAATGTTTTTATTCTCACGTACAAAAAAAAGGGTATGCCTCTTTTCCCTCAAAACCCTAATGATAACTATGTTTGATCTTATTTATTTGGCTGTTAAACAACAAATATGGAAGGAAGGCATGCGCTGAGATCAGAAGCTATTAATGACGAAGTAGAATAAGGGTATATATAGCTTATAATTATAGACATTAGTAGAGTAAAAAAGTATAAAGCCTAATTGATATTGTTAAAGCATGCATGGTGGCGTATGTTAATAGCAGCTGTGTGTAGGATTGTCATAAATTTGAATTGGTAATGAATATCAGTTTTGGTTTCTTAAATCGTTTTTGTTCATGAAATCGTGTTTGGCTTTGAAATCTATTTTTGTGGAGATTTCATATGATATATGGGATCACAATAGGTAATAATCTCGGATCTTTAGTATTTATATCTTACTGATTCTTTGGAACGTGTAGTTACAGATGTCAATGAAACTTCGGGAAAGGATCTTGTGTCCCCACGTACCAAACATCACACGAAATTGTTCAGCCACTCAACGCAGGTCGACTTATCAGTTTTTATATGACTACATTACTGAATACAGGATATAGATTATGGTTTGGGTTACACTAATTCTTTCTGAACTGCTGTTGTTAAAGGTCGTACTAGCAGTTCAGCTGGAAACAACGAACACAGAACCTCTGTGCCCCAAGGCAAGAAAATCTATTAGTACCTACGTAACCGGGTTCCTACATTATCAGGACATTTTTTTATACTGATTGAATCTGGTCAGGGTTATGTAGGTTGATTCGATTTTGCCTTATGAGGTTTTGTCAGAGTACCAAGAAAACGCCATTCTACAGGTAACTATCCGAGTTGGCTTTAGTGTATATATAATGTCTATTATACACTTCATCTAACGATTGAAAACCACTTTTAGGTTCTTTGTCAGTTGCCATTACATGAAGCTCTTCCAGCTACACGTGTCAGCCATTGTTAGCTTTTATATTTTTTAAAAAGTGATGGTCATTTGTGTGTATTCTATATAGTGTGTCGTGTGGAATTATCATGCTATGTAAAGGCTTGTGTTGGACTTTGTAATAAAAATGTTCAAGTAAAGAACATAAGCCCATGTCCAACACAAGCCCACCCAAGGCCTTTTAGGGCAACAAAGGCCATCCCATCTCCTATAAATACCACACTCTCACACTCATTTTGTGTGCCTCTAAGTCTTGTAAAGGTGTGAGAGTGTGTGTATGTTTTGTAATTTTCTCTAAGTTCTATTATGGCAATATAAGCATTCGACTAGAGTTTTATTTACACGCATCATCTTCTCTTTTCATCTTTACTATTCTTCTTTATCATTAGAGTGTCACGTTATTGTTAAGAGTAGTATTAATATAGCTTTAGTTTGTTGTTTAAGGTTCGGTAACTTCTAGTTCTACAAGTGGTATCAATCGCCAAACATAGATTTAGGTATTCGTTGTGTTTGTTTTGCAATTTACGTGGGTATTTTAAGCAAAAAGGTTGAAGTTTTTTTGTTGTTTTGGTGCGTATTGGATAAAAAGGTTGTAACTTTTTGTGGTTTACGTGCGTTTAAGGGCAAAAGACGTGATTTGTGTGAGTTTAACGTGGGTTTGTGAAGTGTTGCGCATAAAAATTTCATCATCAAAGGTACAAAGTTCGAATCTGCTTGCTTCTCATTCATTTTTATCATTTCTTGTACAAGAAATTTGATAAAAAGGGTCCCACAACATCCTTGATAATCCACTTTCTTGTATAAGAAAGTTGATTCGAAGTGCCCCAATCGCGATAAGTTAGGGTTTGTCGCATTTCAAAGTGCGATAAGCTAGGGTTTTATCGCATTTGGAACTTGACTGGTTATCGCAGTTGAGACTTGGCTGTTTATCGCAGTTCATCAAGCTGAAATTATCGCAGTTGAGATTATCACAGTTGAGACTTGGCTGTTTATCGCAGTTCATCAAGTTGAAATTGTCGCAGTTGAGACTTGGCAGTTTATCGCATTTCACGAAGTTTCTATCGCAATTGACACTCGGGAGAATTTTCGCTATTCAGATCTCGGACAACAAAGGGTTATCGCGATTTCTTCTCGGACAACAAAGAACTTTCGCATTCGGCAGTCTTGACCCTTGCACTATACATAAACTTTGTTCAACTTAAATAACTTTTATAAATTTGCTTCGATTGTGATTTCTTCAACAACAAAAGTGAACTCGGCATTTTTGCGCTTGTATAAGTGTAGAAAATACTTCGACAATCGGATATCTACTCTCTTGTATAAGAGTGTTAGATCGTTATATATAAATTATCTATTTATATAAATTAGATATTTCTATCTAAATTGAAATTTTACCATAATTTGTATAAATTCTGGTCAAATTGAAATTTCTATAGAAATTGATATTTTATCTAAATTCTAATTTACATAACTTTTGTCGATTCTGTAATCTTTTGTTTTTGTTTAAATTTATTGTCTAGTCAAATTTAGTAAATTTATTTAAATTGCTTTGTTTTATCTAAATTGTAAAGTCAAAGATCACCAACAACATCATCAAAGCTTTATCTTCAACAATCACAACACCTATTTCTTTGCATCGATCCTGAATCAATCAACCTTATCATACAACAACAACAATGACTACTCAACAAGACATACATGCAGCTGGTGCTGAAAACCGTCCTCCCATGCTAGAGAAAGGTAGTTATCTTCCATGGACAAGCCGTATGCTTCGTTACTTGAAAACAAAACCTAATGGACAAGGCAAACTTCTGATCAACTCCATCAAGAATGGTCCTTTCAAACCTCGTGAGATTCAAGAAGCTGGTGATCCGAATCAAAATCCTCCTGTTCCACCATCTTGTCGTACTCAGAAAAAGAAGAATACACAGAAGAGGATTGGAAACAGATTGAAGCAGATGACTTAGCCATGCACCTAATTCAACTTGGTTTACCACAAGAGATTTTTTGTGCTGTTGACAGCTGTGAAACTGCTTATGATATGTGGTAACGAGTTAGGAGGCTATGTCATGGAACTGAAATTGCTCAACAAGACATTGAAAACAAGCTTCTAACTGAATGGGAGAAATTTTCATCCACTCCAGCTGAACCAATTGAAATCTACTACACAAGGTTTTGCACTATCATGAATGAGCTCATAAGGAACAACTTAACACCAAAACAGATTGTCCAAAACATCAAGTTTCTTAACAACCTTCCAGAGGAATGGGGACGATATGTTACAATTGTTAATCAGACAAAGAACCTTCATGAAGTGAATTATGATCAGCTCTATGATTTCTTGAAACAAAACCAGAAAGAGTCAGATGAGGTTAGGAAAGAAATGATTGCCAAAAAACATGATCCTTTAGCATTACTTGCTCAGTCACCATCTACAGTGAACACATCATCATCATCAACTCCCACTCAGAACTACATGCCACATGAATACTCTCCACAAACTGCTATCTTCCCACAACAACAATTCTATCCTCATGAACAACAAGTCATTCCACAACAACAATACCCAGAATCACCATACAATCCTAATGATGACATGTCTGCACTGTCTCAAGCATTCACCCTTCTATCAAGAGTTGTCCAAGGACGCTATTCCACACCTACCAACAAGAATCAAAGGATTGCATCGAACACTCGCTACAGGCAGTTTGCTCAATCGGGTTTCAACATGGGTCATCAAGGACAAATGGTTAGAGGTTATGGGAATCAACAAGGATATGCTCCTCAGATGGGTAATCAAAATACAGGGCAGTATATGGGAAATCAAAATACAGGCCAGTTTATGGGTAATCAGAATCAGTTGGGTCAAGTTGTTGGAAATAGAAGAGGTCAGAATATGGGAAATCAGGTTGGGAATGTTGCTGCTCCAGTTGCTAGGAATGTTGGGAATATGAATCAAGGAAATGTGTTGAAATGTTTTAACTGTCAAGGTACTGGTCATATGGCAAGAAACTGTCCCTCCAAGCCAAAAAAGAAAGATCCTGAGTATCTTCAGAAAGCTTTGCTCTTAGCTTAGAAGGACAAGGCAGGGTTTCAATTAAGTTTTGAGGAAAATGATTTCATGGCACTGATGGATGACTCAGAGGATTTGGAGGATATCGATGCCAACTGCATCTTCATGGCAAATCTTCAAGAGGTTAAATATGACACGGATTCTGAAGCACCTCCTGCTTATGATGCTAATATGATATCTGAGGTACCTACATATACTACATGTCACAATAATGAAATATTTGATATGACACCTCAACAAGAACAACATCCTGCGACTCCTACTCTCATTTATGATACATATATGGACTCCCCAAGTTGTAGTAATACTAATTTGGCTACTCCAAATATGAATCCTAACGATGACTTCGAGTCACAGCATACTGAGACTGAAGAGGAAACACGTGCTTTATTTGAATCATTATTGCAAAATTGTGGTATTGAAATTGAAAAGGTAAAAAAGATCAATAGCGATGTTAAGGCCGCTAATGAAAAATTGACCACTGAGCTTGAGAAATACAAGGTGAATGAAAAAGCTTTTGAATTTCACCACAAACGACTGTCAGAACTTGAAAATGGTTACAGTGATTCTGTTTCAAGGGAGAAACATTTGCAAATCAAATACGACACTCTTGATGTTAAATTGAACATGCAAATTAAATCCTTAAAAGCAGAAATTTCTGATTTAACCAACCAACTTTCTAAACAAAAATCAACTTGTTCTGATCTTGAAAAAGAAAAGAAAGAGTTGCATTCAAAGTTTTCAAAACGAGAAGATGAACTTCTTGATGAAGTACTTGAAAAACAGGAAACTATTAAAAAGTTGGAAGAATTGCTTGTAAAAACGGGTCATTCAACTCAAACGATTAATATGTTAATTAACGACAAAAACCCAATTTTATATACAAGAAAGAAAATGGCTCTCGGTTGTGAAAACCCTTGTTATTTCAAGAAAGCTCAGCAAAAACAGAATGTGCTATTTAATGGTAATATTATAAATGATGTGCATGATCCACCTACTTGTTATGATTCGTATGAAACGATTGAGCTTACGAAAGAGAGTCGAAACAAAATGAGACAATTAAATAGAGAAATCAAACCAATTGATTATAATGAAGCAAACAAACTTGCTGGTGTTCATCTTGTTAAAAAGGAGTCACCTTTGTTTTTCAAAAAACCAGTGGCTGCCACAAAGTTCAAAGTTGTGTCAAAACACCTTTCTAACATCGAACAAATGTACTCTACCGACACTTCCGCAAGTGAAGCTAGAATACTTTTAGCCGATCTTAAAAGGAGAGTTGAAATGCTTCAAGATGTTGTGGCAACCAAAACTAATACTAAAATCAACGATTGGTTTTCAAGTTTTCAAACTGAACAGAAAAAGATGTTCGAAACAGAGATTACTCCCATTGTATCTGGCATACATGCAAGAGCAATTCATGTTGAGAATGCAATTATCAAAGAAGTAACTAAATTTGTCAAGGACCACACATCCTTAGTACTTGAAGCCAATGAAAACATTGCAAAAATCAAAGTTTTGGAAAAACAAAATGACGCACTCTCTGAAGAAGCTCTTTCAACTGATATTATGTCCATTATTTATCAAATGTATTCTGTCGAAGACGATGAAAGACTTCGAGCTGATACTTCTCAAATTGTTTCAAAATGTGAAAATGCTCTTGCAAAGCTTGAAAAAGAAAATGTCACATATTTTAAACAACTGGATAAGAAAAAGGAAGAATGCAAGTATGATAAAATGTCGTATGAACGTTCTTACAATGAAATGCAAAAACAAATTGATCTTTTGAAGTCTCAGCTTGAATGTCAAAAAGGGAAGGGTGAAGAAATTATTCCAAAACCAAAAATGTCAATTTCACAATCTGCTCCTTCACCCTTGCCCAATGAAAAAGCAAAAGAGAAAGTAGTTGTCAAAACACCAAATGTGATAGCACCTGGACTTTATAGGATTAGTACCACTATTGCATCTACCTCTACATCTAAAACATATAGGGCGATAGACAAAAGTGTTAAGGAAAATCCAAAAGAGACTAGGAAAGCTAACACTGATTCAAAGGACAACAAGATAAATCTTAATGAGTGTGCCTTACCTTCTATAGGAATAGAAAGTACCTCTAAGAGCAGCAGACCAAAGCCTAAGAGCAATACAAGGAATAGAGTCGCGCCTGCTTCTAAGAGTGATAACAAGAATAAAACGGAAGAAGTAGAAGAACACCCTAGGATTTTATCGCTTTCCAAGAAGAAACATTTGTCATCTGAATGTAATATTAAAGAAAATATTTCTAGTGCATGTAATGAACCAGTTTGTTTAATGAACAAGAAATCTTTGTCTGAAAATGTGTGTGATGATATTGTTTCTAATGTTGTGCATGTAAATGATAAGCCTGCTAAGAAAGATGTTCCTTCAGAAAATACAGCTAAGACTAGATACATTCAAAGACTTATTGCAAAGTCTAGGAAAACAACTAGTAGTCTACTGCCTAGGAACTACCTTAAAATGTGCGTATGGATTCCAACAGGTAGAGAATTCAGTCTAGAAAATGGTAGAATAAAAATGGCTAAGGAAGAACCAGTAAAAACCGTCCACGATTGTATTTCTCCTGTTATCCCTAACCCCATGGAACCAAATGATAAACGGTTTCCAAATGCACAAACATCTGTTATTGGCAGGTTATCAAAATTTGTCTTTGGATCGTCGACTCTGGTTGCTCCAAGCACATGACCGGGAATCTGAAGCTGCTGATTAACTTTGTATGGAAGTTCATGGGAAAAGTTTGGTTTAGAAATGATCATGTAGCAGCTATTCTGGGTTATGGAGATCTACAGTTTGGGAATTTTTTAATCACTCGAGTTTACTATGTCGAAGGATTGGGACACAACCTGTTTTCTGTCGGACAATTTTGTGATGCGGATTTAGAGGTTGCATTCAGAAGAAATACATGTTTCGTTAGGAACTTGGTTGGTGATGATCTCTTAACCGGAAATCGTGGAACCAATCTCTATGCTATCGACATAAACCAAATGGCCTCGTCATCACCAATTTGTCTTATGACAAGAGCTGACGACACTAAATCCTGGCTGTGGCACAGATGCCTTTCCCATCTCAACTTTGACACGATAACAAAGCTTTCCAAAGACAACATCGTCACCGGTCTCCCTAAATTCAAATACACCAAAGAACACTTATGTCCATCATGTGAGCAAGGAAAAAGCAAAAGGGCAACTTATAAACCTAAAACCGTTCCCAGTTCGGTTGATAAGTTACATCTATTGCACATGGACTTATGTGGCCCAATGAGAGTTGAGAGTATCAATGGGAAGAAGTATATTCTTGTGATTGTCGATGATTACTCAAGGTATACATGGGTAAGGTTTTTGAGATCAAAAGATGAAACACCTGGAATCATCATCACCTTTCTGAAGCGAATTCAAGTTCTACTTCAAGCTCCAGTTAGGATTGTAAGAACTGACAATGGCACGGAATTTACTAATCAGGAGTTAGGAACATATTTTGAAGAAACTGGAATTACTCGCCAGACATCAGCAGTCAGAACTCCACAGCAAAATGGAGTAGTTGAAAGAAGAAATAGAACACTTATGGAAGCTGCTCGCACTATGCTGATTTATTCCTGTGCACTGTTGTTTTTATGGGCTGATGCTGTTTCCACTGCCTGTTTTACTCAAAACCGATCCCTAATCCATCCAAGATTCAATAAAACCCCATACGAACTAGTGAACAATAGAAAACCCGATATCTCTTATCTTCATGTATTTGGCGCTTTGTGCTATCCTACAAATGACAGAGAGGATCTGGGAAAGCTGAAGGCTAAGGGTGATATTGGTATCTTCATTGGTTATTCAGATAACTCGAGGGCATTCAGGGTGTACAATAGAAGAATGAAAAGAGTAATGGAGACGATGAATGTGAAATTTGATGAGATTTCACAAATGGCTTCTGAGAGAGTTGCTCTAGAACCCGCGCTTAACCCAATGGCTTCTAATCGTATCGGATTAGGACCCGCACCACAAAGTCAAACTTCTGGACACATCAGTTCAGAACTCACACCCCAAGGAGCTCAGTCAACTAACATTGATAAACCAAAAAATCAAGAACTGGATAATTTCTTCGAGTTTATGTATGATGAATACTATGGTGGAGCTTCAATAGATACATCACAACAACGTTCCGCTGCACCCGCTCAACAACAACCACCACCACCACTCCAAGATGCATCTACTACAATTGAAGCTGAAGCACCAACTCCTTCCACGTCAACATCATCTACATCTACTCCTGCCACTCCAGTAATTGAGATTGTTTTACCAACAGTTGATGAGCAAACTCAAACTACCCAAATCAAGAAGAACAACACCAAAACAATGTTGTGTTAAAAGAAGAAGAACCATTTGAAAACCCATTTGCTACGGAATCTGCTAAATCTTCTTCTCGGTTATATGAACCATCAAACACGCATTCGTTAGATTCAAGGTACCCTTCAACGTTAAAATGGACTAAAGACCATCCAATAGAACATGTCATTGGTGAACCTTCAAGGCCAGTACAGACGAGAAGACAACTTGCAACCGATTGTGATATGTGCATCTTTGCCTGCTCAGTCAGTTTAAAAGAGCCAAAGAACATTCGGGAAGCAATGTCAGATGATGCATGGATTGAAGCAATGCACGAAGAACTTCTCCAATATCGACTTCATGACACTTGGGATTTAGTGCCGAGACCTCTGGACAAACTTGTCATTGATCTTAAGTGGATATGGAATAACAAAAAGGACGAAGAGATGACTGTTATTCGCAACAAAGCTCGTCTCGTGGCCAAGGGATTCAGACAGGAAGAGGGAATTGATTTTGATGAATCGTTCGCGCCAGTAGCTAGACTTGAGGCGGTCAGGATTTTCTTAGCTTATGCGGCTCACAAGAACATCACGATCTATCAGATGGATATCAAGACTGCGTTCTTGAATGGAACTCTGAAGGAAGAGGTGTACGTGAGTCAGCCAGATGGATTTGTTGACAAAGATCATCCGGAATACGTCTACAAGCTCAAGAAGGCTATCTATGGACTGAAACAAGCCCCACGGGCGTGGTACGACGAATTATCATCTTTCTTGCTGTTAAATCATTTCACCAAAGGAACAATTGACCAGACCTTGTTTACCAAAAAGTTTAAAGATGACATTTTGATTGTTCAGATTTACGTGGACGACATAATCTTTAGGTCCACTAATCCTGAACATTCAAAGCATTTTGCAAATCTCATGAAAAGTAAATTTGAAATGTCTATGATGGGTGAATTAAAATTCTTCCTTGGACTTCAAATCCATCAATCCCATCATGGTATTTTTATTAATCAATCAAAATATACAATTGAGATTTTAAAGAAACATGGAATGGAAAATTGTGACTCTGTTTGTACTCCGATGGTCACCTCACCCAAAATTGGTGCTGACCTATATGGGAAACCCATTGATCCAAAGAAATATCGGAGCATGATTGGGTCTCTCATGTACTTAACTGCTAGCCGACCCGATATACAATTTGCTGTTTGTTTATTAGCACGATTTCAGGCAAGGCCTACCGAACTTCACCTCAAAGAGGTTAAACGAATCTTCCGGTACCTTCGAAGAACCATTAACATGGGACTTTGGTATCCGAAGGATTCGGTGTTCAATCTAACAGCCTTTGCAGATGCCGATCATGCTGGTTGTCAAGTCACTGCAAAGAGTACATCCGGAGGGGCACAATTTCTGGGAGAGAAGCTAGTAGGCTGGTCATCAAGGAAACAAGACTGCACAGCGCTTTCAACCGCAGAAGCCGAGTATGTGTCTCTATCTGCGTGTTGTGCCCAAGTTCTATGGATGAGGACACAACTCACAGATTATGGCTACTCTTTCGACCACATACCTATGTATTGTGACTCGAAAAGTGCCATAGCCATCTCGTGCAATCCAGTTCAGCACTCCAAGACCAAGCATATTAGAGTCCGCTACCACTTTATCAAGGAACACGTCGAAGAGGGTACTGTTGAATTATTTTTCATGAAGACTAAATACCAACTTGCCGATCTATTTACTAAAGCCCTCCCAACAGAGCGGTTTGAATACTTAGTTCGTCGAATTGGAATGCGAAGCCTAACTCCCGAAGAGTTAGATAGTCTTCTCGAATCTTCTTGAATTTATTTCCAAAAGCTTCGCATGTAAATATTTTTGAAAAACAAAATACAAAATTTGAAAAACCAACAAAAACAAAATATAAAAATATAAAATTTCAAAAAGACATAAAAAATATAAAATACAAAAATCAAAAATATTCTTCTCACGACATGTCTCTTGTATAAATCAATATTCTGTACGTACCTAGAAATGTCATTCAACAATGATACGGGCATGTACAGATGCTTGAGCGAGAGTTCATTTAAACATTTTCTAAAACATGTCGTTCTCAAAACTTTCTTCATTACGGCTTCGGAACATTTCAGTTTCGGACCCAAGCTTCAAAGAAAGGAAAGTGCTCAATCAAAACTTTTTCAAGCACTTATCCTAAAAATCTTCACAACGGCTTTCGTATATTTCAGTACGAGACCCGCGCTACAATGATGACTTCTGATTATTTCTGATCAGGACTCGCATTGTTAATGGCAAAACAAAAACAAACCTTGAGCACATGATCAAGATTTTTCAAAAAGATTTTTCAAAATCTTTCTCAAATTCTGTGCTCAAGAGAACTCTCTCTATACCATTAAATGATTTTAAACTCAAATGTTTAAAAAATATGCTTTATTTAAGGGGGAGTATAAACTTTAAAATACAAAATGTTCCATCTTCATGCTAAACTCCGTCTCTCTCCAAAACGCTTTCATTTTAATCAAATGAAAAATCAAAAATATCTCTACATGCTATTTTTGAGGGGGAGAAAAAGTATAAGGGGAGAGGACGTGATTAAAATATGATCAAAGTTCGTGGAATCTCAAAGTATGCTCACTAGACAGACTCAGCATGAACCCTCGAATTGACGAAACTAAATGTCGGTTCTCGAAAAGACTTGTCCGGGACGGGTAATAATTTCAAGCTGGTTTTCCAGTGATGTAAGCGTGTCTCGCAAAGGACTTGTCTGAGTAGAATGTTCCAATTCGAGAGATGATCATTGAATATGATCGGGACGGGTAATAATTTCAAGCTAGTCTAACTAGTGATGTAAGCGTGTCTCGCAAAGGTCATGTTCATTGAAAATCGATCAATTCAAAAATGTGCGAACTCTAACCAACATGTGCAATTTTTGATTAAAATGCATGAGCACATGTGAAGGGGGAGTATTTCTAAAATTATAAAACTCTCAAAGTGCTAACTAAATGTGTTTATTCATAAACACTTTGAGAGATTTTCAAAATGTTTTATGGAAAATCTAGGATAGTCATGGTGTTATAAGGTGACTAAGGTTAGGAAAAACCGTCCTATGATCCGCCAGAGCCGGAGGGATCTACCCAAGGACAATTCCAATAGATTAGAATTAGAAGTCCTTAGGTAAGATTGAAAAAAGGAGTAAATGAGAAAGGGAAAGAAGGGGTTGAAGAATTAAAAACAAAAGTTTAATGAAAGGGTGAAAAGAAATAGCCCTCCATGAAAACTTAAGGCAGAAACCGGGTCAATACATCTGCTATCGGTATTCACTAAGGTGATACTGATATTGAAGACAAGACGTCATGGACCCAGTGACGCGCTGCACCACTCCTCCTAGCCACTCAGATATCTCTTAAAAGATATTTGTTTCATTCTCACGGAGAACACTACATAATCTATCGGCCTCTCACTCCGAGATGTGTTGATATTGAAAAAGGTGGCACTCTGCTCCATGCCTCCGTCTACTAAAACCAAAACGCACATTATCGAGTCTAGAGCCATGAGATTCATCAAAAGATCTCTTAGGATACACTTCCAATTTAATACACTTGTGTTCACCTAAAAGGACACAAGTTGTAAGAGTCTTTATGAGATCTTCGGATCTTGCCATTTATATCATGATGGTTACGTGCTTCAAATGGTCTACAGTCGTAGGGTGATCTCTAGCGACTCACTGAATCGTGGGTGCACTTCGGTGTGTCCGTGTAAGCCCTCTCGGGGGTATCCGGTTCAGAACGGCCTGGGGGAGATTAGAGAAAGTCTTCACACTATGCTGTTGACGATCTCGAAGTCCTAACCCATAAGCGCTGGATGATTATTACTAACAGTTTTATGCAGCTACCCTAAACATCCATTAACCATCATCCCATTCATCAATCACCTTCACCTCATCATACTCATACTTATGAAGAACATTCCTCATCAAAGCTCAAGTGTTAAAAGTTCAAGACAAGGAGATCAAGTTAACGACCAAGTGTAACAACAAAGTTAAGAGGCTAATCAAGATGTCAAGGACAAGTTCATATGTCATATGATGAAAGATTATGAGGAGATTGTTAGCATAAGGAGAAGAGGTATGAGTATGTTGGAGGACACGACGCATCATCACGAGAAGATTTTGATCAAGGCAAGAACATCCACCTAAGGAAGATTACTTTGAAGATCACTGCGCATGAAGGAACATTGATTGAAGACAATTCTACAACAACACACAAAGATAAAGACATTGAAGACAAAAAGACCTATCACCAGAGCATAATTGAAATGACCATCCCTTAGGGGGAGATTGTTAGCTTTTATATTTTTTAGAAAGTGATGGTCATTTGTGTGTATTCTATATAGTGTGTCGTGTGGAATTATCATGCTATGTAAAGGCTTGTGTTGGACTTTGTAATAAAAATGCTCAAGTAAAGAACATAAGCCCATGTCCAACACAAGCCCACCCAAGGCCTTTTAGGGCAACAAAGGCCATCCCATCTCCTATAAATACCACACTCTCACACTCATTTTGTGTGCCTCTAAGTCTTGTAAACGTGTGAGAGTGTGTGTGTGTTTTGTAATTTTCTCTAAGTTCTATTATAGCAATATAAGCATTCGACTAGAGTTTTATTTACACGCATCATCTTCTCTTTTCATCTTTACTATTCTTCTTTATCATTAGAGTGTCACGTTATTGTTAAGAGTAGTATTAATATAGCTTTAGTTTGTTGTTTAAGGTTCGGTAACTTCTAGTTCTACAGCCATATTTCATAATGTCAATAAACTTTGATTTAATTGTAGATTAGGTATATTCTCTTTTGCTGCTGTTGTCAAATAATTGTCTTTTTTCCTGCATGCGCACCAAGGTACGAGGAAATAGGATAGAGTGACATTAAACCAAAAGTTTTCTTTTAGTTTTGAAGGATTATAAACATGACTACGTTTAGGTTAACAGTTTGTGCTATAGGTAGCGCCTGTAATGTACTCACGTGATAACGAGCTGATTTGGGTTATGCTCAATCTTAAACTGGCCAATAAATAGTTTTAGCTAAAATTAGAACGGGTCAAGTGGGTTAATTATGTTGGTTTCAGTTTTGTGTACTTAAGTGTATAATTTTAAGGTTTCATAATTTTTTGGATGGATTAGAGATCTTTTACAAGTTCAAAATCCACCAGCAGTAACTTAGTGACATAATACTGATACGATAAACTTATCGTGCAGTTTCTATGGATGCCAATTTGACCCAATGTGCAGGCTGTGTTTGGCCTTTTTTCGTACTTTTAACCAGGTCACACAACACATGAACAAGGTAGTGATGGATCCGCTTTGCCAATGGTTACTCAGGATTACGCTTTACTTTCTCACAGTGATCACAGGAACCCATACGTAAGTTATTTTAAATGTTCCTTATTTTAAGCTAATTCTTAAACGTGTTTAACCCATTAGAGAAAAAAAAGGTTCCTGAATTGACCCATTAAAAGATATATTGGTAGAAATTTTCATCTATATTCTTACGTATTCCGAATACCGGTAACACTTTTTCTGCCATATATATTTCAGGCATGTTTCCCCGTTACGTACCCTGATCCATACTATCGTGAACTGCTTACTATGAGGATGTTTGGGATTGCTTATTTTTAAGCAGTTTGAAGTGTTTTGAATATTGTGGAAAAATCAGCCCGAGATAGGTCCGCGGTTGGTCTTTTCTACACCTGTAAGTTAGAAAACAATATTGAAGGTTTCTGGATGGACCGAGTCATTAGCTTCATTATTTCATGTTATTTGGTTTTCGATTAGAATGATTATTAAGTGTTATTATCGTACTACGTAACTTCTATTCGATAAAATATGCAAAAAAAAGGCTTAATTTTTAAAAGAAATTGTTAATTCATACTATATAGGGTTTATATGCAAACATTAACGGGCTTGCAATCATGTAGAAACAATCTGGTGAGAAGTGGAAGCGATCATCCAAGACTCAGGAAGAATACAATGTGGAAGTAGCTGCAGGTTCAGAGAGTGAAGGAGATGAGTCTCGGGAAGAAGATGACAAGAATACCCCTTTTAAACCAGAAGTTACACGAAACAATGCAAGGTTATAAGATGATCTGGGATAGCATGGGCCTACAAGATATGTATTATATTTCTTTCGACATTTGGACATGCATTCACAACAGGTCATTTCTTTTTCTTTCATTTATAGTTTTGTATTACGTATTCGATTGTATGTGATTTTGATTATGATTTAACTTAGAGGTTAACTAATCCTTAATTAATAGTTGCTTTAGAGTTGTTGGGTCAAGTAAATACGATTATCAGTGAAATTACCAAGAATTTAAATTTGGGTTAAAGTTACACAAATTAGCTTCCAAGTTTGAGATAACCTATTTGTCTGAACATTTTTTTCTTACAGGTAATTAAGCCAAACAAGGCTAAGAAAAACACTTTAAAGCCTTCACTTGATACTTCAATTATCCAAACAGCCCCTACATGCAGTTTTACTGTGCAAACAGCCTCTAAAGCAGCTTTCCTGTCCACACAAACCCCAAACTTTTGTCCATATAGCCCCTATTTAGTTTTCAGTCCAAGTATACGGAATCAATGGTAATGTCGTGGGGATTAGATGGTAATGTCGTGGAAGGGTTAGATGTTGCAGTCTGTTACATGTATGGAACTTTATACATAACTAAAATATTTTGGGCCATTATAACATTTGACGACGGGAAAGTACAACATAACCATGTGGATTAAAGAACATGTTTAATAAAACTCATTACTATTGCTTTATACTAACACCCACATTTAATGCAGGTTTGTTGGTGTCCGCTACCCATTGATGGATAGGTTATTGTTTGAAGAAAGGACAGTCGCAAAAACTCAAATTGCTCATTTTGAATAAATATGGTATGGACTATTTGTTTTAAGTTATGGCTATATGTGATATGTACTTTATGTTCTTAATATTTGATCAGATTGCATTCTTTTTCAATGTGCAATGGAGTCATTTTCATGACTTAACCATCTAAGCTATATAACTTATAATAATAAGATATTGTAAGAGTATACTTAAATTCAGTGCCCTGTATACCATGGAGTCATTTTAATGACTTAACCGTCTATATTTATGAAATACAACTCTTTGCTTAACAATGTGTGGTAGATATTAGCACAAGGACCAATACCTGATAAAAACGCGAGTTACATTTTCCATTTGAAATCATGTTTTATTTGTCTCTTTTGATTACGCTTTTTCTCGGTCCTTGAGATTTGTCTTTATTTAATTCCAGGCAAAGATGCTTGCTAAGAAATATGAAGTTGTACAAACAGGTGGCATAATTGGCCTCTAACTTAGCTATCGAGGAGGCGTCTTTCCGCGATATTCAGTAGCGTCTCCCATTTTATTCGCTTACAAAAAATAAATATAGCTAGACCTGTTATATTACTAAGAAAAATGGTTAAAATTTATACGACTTGATAATAAAATGATTTCAGTTGGTTTGACGTCATATGTTTTGTGCTGATAAAAATATATACGAGTCAATGTTAATATTGTTCATTGGTTTGTTGCGAGCAAAATTAATAACTTAATTAAATGGTTATTATTTTAACAGAAGACGTATTTTTGATTTACTAAACAAAAACATGTATTAGTTTTAGACTTTCAGCTTCAAAGTAACATATAACCAGATACTCTATGCATCACAATTTCACCCATTTGCTTCATGCACCTTTATCAAAAATTCTAAGTTGGATCCATGTTTGATGTTTAATCCTTTCTTAGGTTTCCATTAGGTTTACATTTATATGCACTTGAAGTCTATTTGATTAAATTCCGTGAAATTTTGTTTATTTATTTTAAACTTTTTAACTTCCTTGATTTGGTATAGGTGACTCTAACTTCTCTAGATTTATGGCATAATTCAAGAAGTTGGTCAAATGGATCAGTAGACCGAGCTTCAGAAAAAGCTATCAAAAGGAAATTTTATTGAGGATTATGTACGAGCTATTTTAAGGCATACTCGAAATAGGTCCTTTCAATCATGTTTATCATACATTTAGTTTATTTTATTAAGCATGGTATTTATGTTATACTGTACAATAATATGAACATTGAGGAGCTACATTTAAAAGTATGTATTGTCAATGGTTATGCTTAACAGAAGTAATAAAGAAAAAGCTGGATAAAACTAAGGTCAGATTGTGTTATTAATAAAGCACAATAATTAGTTAATGTAAATTACATGTTGCAACATGGGTACAACCCTTTCTTGCACCATGTACACTTTTCAACCATTTTCTACTACGCTTCTTTCGTTATAGTAAAATATGCCAACAATAATTATAAGACATGTCAGCCTGAGGCGGGCTTATAAGTCATGCCCGCCCATCGGGCGGGCCATGAAACTAGTATATATATATATATATATATATATATATATATATATATATATATATATATATATATATATATGTATAGAGAGAGAGAGAGAGAGAGAGAGAGTTAGGATCAAATAGGAAGAATAATTAAAATGAGAAGGATAAGAAGTTGTAGCGAAACGATTACACTTTTATTAATAAAATCCAAATTACGATACATAAAATTAACAGTAAATAAATAAAGGAAAAATAATTGCAAACAGAATGTATACACTAATAAACGATAATTAAATAAAACAATAAAATAGTCAAAAAAGACTTACTTGATCACCAAATAGAGATCAACAACGAAGCACTAAAAGTCGAGGCACGTGTTTGACACGCTTCCCTGAAAATAGATTCGCCGTCTGTTTCCCAGGGTACAACAGCCAAAACAGTATGTTGTACTGTCGGACTTAACAAAACTGCAAGGAATTTCATCTTAAGAGATGTGTATTCCTTATGTTGGAAATCAATAATACTTATTGATTTGATGTTTTTTTTTAAACCTATGGAATTAGGGCGTCTATTTATACACAATAGACTCCACCCTAGTTTACTCCTCCTACATATGTGGGATAGAAAGTAAACTATTTTTCCACTTTAGTCATGGTATTGAATGACTAACTTTGAGACCCGATATCTCATTCACATCAACTCTATTTTGGACACATAAAGGCTCATTGCGAAGCTCTCTTCGAGGAGAACGGAAACCTACAAACTATTACTTATATATATGACACATACATATAAATAATTGTATCCAAAGTTGGTCAAAAGTCACTTTTGCCAACCAATTTTCCAACAATCCCCCACATAAATGGAGATCGGTCGTAATTAAAAAATTACAATGAAATTCCAATAGTTGAATCTTACAAAGGATAGTAAGGTGTGACCCTTTGAACCTTCCCTTGTGAAATGCACTTAGCCTCCTAGTTGTCAGTAGACGCGATGTCTTTGAACTGAGCTGCTGTTTATGTAGACGATAATACACTTCACACAAGACTCTCCCTAACATTGTTAAGTCCTCATAGTCATGTTCATTATGGTCCTGAACATTTGCCTGGTTCTGTAAGAGCTCTTAGGATTTGCGCCCCCCACAATTCCCTTCAAAACGACCCCACTTCTCTCTCACATAGGTGATTTCATCCTGAATCATTAAAAACGTATGCTTGTGATTTTATCTTGAATCATTATGCTTTATGATTTCATCTTGAATCATAAAAGTCATATGTTTAACCTCTCAACAAGTCACATTTATTATAGGAATGGACTAGGAAGTTACAATGTTAAGTAAATCCCCCATAGTGACGTAACTTCCCCCACATTTATATGATTAGGTTATCCTATTGAACCCAGATATTGGGATCTCCAGTCAACTGGGTTAGGTTTTCCTTCATATAAACTCATTCCTTTAAGGGATTTAGTCTCATTCCTGTAGACGATTTACTAACTAACTCTCTGCTTAAGCCTTTTGTAAGCGGATCCGCGATGTTATCCATTGACTTTACGTAGTCAATCGTGATAACATTATTTGAGAGTAGTTATCGCACCAATCAATGTCTATGATGGATATGTCTCGACTTACCGTTTTACATTGTGATATGAGTTCTGTCAATTTCCAATTAACTATCACACTTTATATAGATGGTCGTTACCGGTTCACACCATCTTGGTATGTCCTCTACGAATAAACGTAGATATCCCGCATATTCTATAAATTTATCTCAAATGATAAATTTAAATTCCATCATAGATTTAGCGATAAAAGTCTGTTTGAAATACTTTCAAGATTTCCAGAACATAGCTTCCCATAGAGTCAATACATCTGCTCTAGTGGATCTCGATTCTTTTATGTAAGAATCCATATTTGCATTACTCTATCATTAGATAGCAGTTGGATATCTTCCAAAAATGCAATATCGTAAGTATCATAGTACTCGTGTAATACTATTCAAATGGTCATCACTTGAATTACTAGTATATTTACTTAACCTGATTATAACTTCTAAATCAAGTCTACGTCATTAGACACATAAGATGCTCAATATTCTTTGAGTATTAAAAATGGGAACACCTCTACCTCTATTTTAAATAGATTTAAAAAGATTTTGTTGGAGTTCTAGCTAGGCCGGAATCCCCCACACTGAACCTCTCAAGAATATTGTCCTTATATTGTTTTTTACTTCAAAACAAATCCATTCGGTTTCATATGATATTAGTTCCAAGAACCATATCTAACAACCAATGTAGTTCATGTCAAATCTTGACTCGTACTTATCATTAGTGGATTTGTTCATCTTGTTATCACGTCAAGTGATAAGTATACCATCTTTGTATAAACACACGATTACATATATACCAGTGATTTATTTTTTCCACATACATCCATTAATTTTGAATCCACGTTTTGACATGACATGGTAGAAAATTGGAAGTCGTTGTTTGGGAGATTTTTATAAGCCGTATAGTGACTTAAAAAGCCTACAAACTTTGCTCTCTTTTCTAGGAGCCATGAAACCCTCAGGTTGGTTCATGTAGATTTCTTCTTCTAAATCCCTGTTTAGAAATGCCATTCTCACATACATTTTGGTAAAATTTCAGATTTCTTAAAGCAGCAATATCAAGTACCATCCTGATAGATGGTATTCATGTAACTGACGTGTAGAAAACTAGAAGGGGGGAGGGTTGAATAGTTTTACCGGTTTTTCATTAGTTATAAAAGCTTGTTTTTGAAAACCTTTTATTCAATTCTTTTGTGAAATCAATCAACACCAATATGAACACTAAGCTATATTATCTAACATAAACAATAAGTATAAAGAAATGAGATGGAAAGATCAAACCGAGACAACGAGATTTATAGTGGTTCGGTCACGAAGCTCTTCTTCACCCTACTCCACTCCCCGAGTACCTAACTTGGGAGTTCTAAGCACTATGTCAACAAAGCTCCCTTCAGGCGGAGAAATCTGTACAACGTCACTTATCACAATTTCCGACACTAAGCTAAATGTCGAGTACTAATCTTAGCTAGTACCAATCTACCACGATCCACACGATCCTTATTAAATCACACAATCAACACACTTCACATGATCTACCCGATCTACCCTTGATCCACTTGATCAATACACAAGCACACAAGCTACAAGAGATCTCCAAGATCTCAACAGGATCACAATGATCTACACTCACAAACTACACAAAAGAAAAATCAACTTGGTGTATGCTAGGATACAACAAGTGTTACAAGTGCACTAAACTATGACTATAACACCTTGTATCTTCTTGATACTTTGTATTCTTCTCTTGCACTAGAAGAGGAATGAAGGTGATTACTTGGTTGGATGATAGGATCACTCTTTAAACAAAAGAAAACTAACTAAATGATCAAAGGAGAGTAAATGTGATAAGAGTTTTAAACTCAGAAAGTTGTGTGTGAAAAAGGATACCCAAAAACTGTGAATTGGACTGGTATTTATAGGCAGAAAAAATTTGCCCGTTATAGTGGGACGGTACCACTAAATACCACACGGTACCACTAAATTTAGTGGTACCCTGGTACCGTGCCTGACAAAGACGCTCCATTTTTTATTTTTAGTGGTGAAAGTTTATTTGGGGAAGTTTGGAGCTGATTTGGGGGGAAAAATAGCTGTTATGATTTTTAAACTTATTTTTCCAATAAAACATTTCTTTATAATTCAAAAATAATTTGTAAAGTGTATTTTTGAGAAAAAAATGTTTTGTCACATTAAAAATGTGAAGTTTAAAACACAAATTTACTTCTTTGATCATTTGTCAAGTTGTAAATTTGTTTGTTCTTACCTAGAGTGATTTACGTGGAAACAGAATATTTCGACTAAAAACTTGTTTACGTTAATTTTGACGTAAATTGTTTTCACATTTTGTTATCATCAAAACGTGGAGTTATCGAAAGATATAAATAACGTTTTTAGAACATTATTTGCATCAACAATCTCCCCCTTTTTGATGATGACAAAACATAAACTCATTTTAAGTGAAAGATTAATTTTAACAAGTTTTTAGCATGAGTTTATATCCCATTTCTCCCCCTTTTTGTCGAAGAAAAAAGATCGCAAAGGCTCCCCCTTGATGTATACTACCCCTCGTTTGGAGGACAACAAGGAATCGTGCAATGGTACTTGCTACAAAACAAGGTTAGATGACACATATACAATATCTAACATGTAGCAACCAAGACAAATATCCAACCATAAACTAAGAAAAGAGCTAAGAAGCCAAAAACAATAAAGATAAAACAACCATACAATAAGCCCATCTTTTCGTAAAGAGAAATGTCATACATAAAGTATGACTACAACATAATCATAAAAATAAACTACAAGAAGCATACATAAATCTTTAGTGACTTAAGAGGCCCTAAGATTTGCTTCAATTCCAAAAAGGATCCTAGACGTTTATTTTTGGAAGCTAAACATGAAAATGTTTAGTTGTTTGGGCTATTGGTTGGTGGAGGAGGTGGTATGATGGGCCCTTGTGGTGGTTTTAGGAAGTGTTCAAGGTAGGAGAACATGAAGTTCAATTCTTCCCTAAGGTTAAAGATGAGGTTTCGGTTTTGGTGACAACATGCACAACTTAGGCTATGTGGTTCAAGAGGGTAGAGAATGGGGTGACCCATTAGTGGTTGTGGTGATGGAGAAGCGGAAGATGATGATGTGTTGTAACCAAGCTCAAGAGGAGTTGTTGGTGATAGAGTGAATGTTAATGCCAACGGTTGAGGAGGACTAGGTGGGAGTAAGGGTGTTGTTGTCCTAATTGTGGAAGAGGATGATGTGGTTAGCCTAGTAGAAATGGCTTTGGAAAGAGCAAATGGTGTAGAAATTGATGAGGTAGATTTGGTGGAGGGTAATGGTGTATGAATGTCTTCATCAGCATCTAGTGTTAGATCAATGAGAAGTATTTCCTTGGGTGGTTTTATGTTGAGTCTTGGTTTCTTGGCTTTGTGTGAGGTGGTAGCAATGGTAGAAGACATGGTGAGTTTATGCTGAATGTGTGATGGTGAGGAAGATGAATACATGATAGGAGCTTAAATAGCTAAATCAAAGGCATGCATGGATTCTAGGGTGATGAGTTTAGGGAATTGAGAGTATTGAAATAAGCTAATGTTGGCAGATTCTAAGGGAAAAGAAGTCAAAAAGTGAAAGCAAACAGTTAAAAACGTATTCCCACAGAACGGTACCACTAAATCACCCACGGTACCATTAAATTTAGTGGTACCGTGCCCTATTTAGTGGTGTTGTGACCTGCTGATGACATTTTTTCCAGTTCTACAGGATTTAGGCTACCTAAATGGGTAATTCTAGGGGCACTATTTGTAGCAAATCCTATTGCCTCAATTCACTAAAGAATAATCACATAGATTTCATAACAATAGCCACAACTAGCAACAAACAAAAACATGTGATTATCTAAATTTAGGCTACTATTAAGCATGAAATCTAGCAAATAATATGATCATCTAGATCATGCAAGAAAAAAATGTAAAAAGATAAAATAAAAGATAAGAACCAAATAAAGCTCATAAGCTAAATATAACCAAGAATTAAGCTTCATTAAATGCCCGAAGCAACCCATGCCAAGTTAATAATCCTAAGTTATGGTTAAGCCAAGTTTGTTAATGTCAAATGGTCGTAGCCAAGACCCCATGAGAGATAGTTTAATAATACTTGAGTTAATAATACTAATTAAGTAGTAGTTTAAAGCATTGTTCAATCTCTCGTTCTCCCCAACTTCTTGATCTTGTTGCCGATGCCCTTGAGTGCCTTCCCAATTGACTTGAACCCCCCGATGGTTTACTCGTGCATTGACACTTGTCGATTGTACATCGTCGTTTGCCTTCGCATTACCGCACTTAAGTTGGTGTTGTTGTAAGGAAGGTCGGTTGTTGGTGTGAAGGTTGACGTGTCAAGATTGCGAATGTATGTGTCGGGTGAAGGAGTACGAGAACGAGAGGTTCCTTCTTCATTCATTTCAACATCATCCTCATCTATAGGTTGAGATGATGATCCATGATGGAAGGAGGAGGAAGAGAAAGTAGCATCGAAAGTGAATTTACGACCACGTTTTGACCCTTTGTCACTACGTTGCTTTGTGCGACGTTGTGGTCCACCAAGGGGTTTCATAATGGGATCAACAAGGAAGTAGTCAACGTTTTCGAGGTGTGGGTAATTAGCCATGACCTAACGAAAGAGACGAGTAAGCAACATACCGTATAGCATGAGCTTATCGGACCGACTATTAATGTTAGCCATTCTTTTTGCCATATAGTATGCGAGGTTGTATGGCTCCTCGTTACTAAGGAAATAGAGCATGTGGGCTAGACTTGCCGGAACATGATCCCGGTTACCCGCAAGAGACAAGACATTCTCACAAAGAAGGAGTTCCCAATTTTTGAGATCGGGAGGAATTTCTTTGAGATAGATTCGGTTTGGGTCGAGGTGAACGATTTAACCATCACGTTTTTGGTACGTGTTGGTGACACGAGGGATTTGAACATGGTGCTTTATGGTTTGAGGATCAGGAATTTCAGTTAGATATGGACCTTCACTTTCAAGATGATAGTAAAGGGACTCTAAGGAATGGTCTTCTGTGTAGGCACATTGACCATAGGAAGGAACACCTAGAATGTCACCAAACTCGGTGATGGACAAAACGATATTTTGATTTCGAATCCAGAAATCTAGGAAGAAATTACCCTCAAGATCAATGAAGGTACGAACACGACTATAGAACTCAAGGATGAAACGAGGACAAATTTGATCATTTATTTTATATAAACAATCAAAGTCGATTGTTGGAAAGCATACATTTATGCCATCCAAAGGAGCAAAATAAGCATCGACTACACAACCTTCGTGTATATATCGATGTTGACTTTTTGAAGATAAGCTTTTTGCTCATCAGGAATGTTTAGATCATCGATTAGTGAAGGGATGTAGGATTTGGTGTCTTGGTAATCGTTACGAGGCATTGTTACCTACAAAAATATATAAATATATATGTGTTAACTTTTGCATTATTGATGATCACATCTCTAGTGTGTGTGCCTATATGCAAACAATGTGGAGGTGCGGTAATCTCGACACTAAAACAAAAATAATGAGATTTCCCAAACGCTCCTAACTTCATTTTTTCTTAAACAAATATGTCGAAGAATACATATTAGTTATGTAATTCGATCAATATTTGTGAGATCATGCATGCATGCGAAAACGTTTTTAGTTTGCATCAACAATGCACGAAAAATGTTTCATGATCCTAGTTGTGTGAAATTTTTCGAAAACAATAGAATTGGGGTGTTTGGCAAATGCGACAATTTGGCGCCAAAAATATTAAAGTTGAAAAGCTTGAATGTTAATAGCTCCTAATCCAATTTTAAGTATCCTAGACATGATTCCACTAAAAAAATTTAATCTAATTCCAATTTAAATAGTAAAATTTGGACCAAAGTATATAGTATGAGTGAGTTTATACAAATTCTATGTTTAGGGAATCATGTAATTTATACATTGTCTAATCCTAGTCCTAATTGCATAAAAATTTAATCAAAATTGAAAAGCCCCAATTCGATTTTATATATATGAACAAACCCTAAACTCAAATTAGAAAGAAATTAAAGTTAATTTACTTACAATTGATGTTGGGTAAGATGTAGTAATTGATAATCTTTAAATGCAATGCCTCGATCCTGATTGACAAGAGTGTAATTGGATTAGGGTGTGATATTCGCTTTTGACATCAAAAGGGGAAGTTGGTGTTTTGTTTTGAAGGAGTAACCAGAGGGAAAAAGAAAGAAAACGGGGACTATCAGATGCACGGTACCATGGTACCACTAAATTTAGTAGTTCCGTGCCACTTTAGTGGTGTCGTGCACTGCTGAGACTGATTTTTGTCTCATTTTAATTTTTGACGAATAAATCTCGCTTAATTAGTGAGACTTTTTGACGCGAGGAGAGAGTTTATACCTAATAAACTCTTTTAACGAAAGGAACTAGACTAGACGATAAGAGATGACTTTAATATTTCCCAGGAAATACGTAGGTAGTCATTAGAGCGATACGAGGTATGACTTTAATATTTCCAATGAAATATTTAGATAGTCATAAACTCTTTTACGAGATGAGTCCATTGGGATTTGAACGACGAAGCCAGACGTGAAAGGATTACTTCAGTAATTCTAAGGAAATACGTAACCACTTATTAGAGGGATAAGACGGATGACTTAATATTTTCAGTGAAATATTTAAATAGTCATAAGATGAGATTCAGAAGATGTTCTCGAACACATGTAAATTAAGAAATTCACGGGATCATTCATAGACTCAGACGTAGATAGCTGAAGGATTCTAGTTTGAGTGCTTTGGTTAGTATGTCGACGATGTTGTCCTTTGAGGGAACCTTTTCGATAGAAATGTTTCCTCTTTGGACATTATCGCGACGGAGGAGATGACATACTTCGATGTGCTTCGTACACGAGCATTTCAAGGGGTTCTTGGTCAATTCAATTGCACCTTGGTTTTCTCACTTCATAGGAATGTCATTGAGATGGATGTCACAGTCGATTAGAGCTTGTTTCATCCATAGTGCTTGTTGTCATGCCTTTCCGGTGTTTACGTATTCGGCTTCGGTCGTGGAGATAGCAAGAGCCATTTGTTTCTTGGAGAACCAAGAAGTTAGACAACAACCCATGAAGGTACAAACGCCACTCGTACTTTTTCGATTCACATAATCGCCCGCATGATCAGAGTCGGCATAGACAATAGTTTCTACACCGGTCCCCTTGGGATAGAACAATCCCAAGTGTATAGCGCCTTTAATGTATCGGAAGATACACTTAACCGCTTCAAGGTAAGAGGTTTTGGGATCCTCTTAGAAGCGAGCACAAAGGCAGACACTAAACATGATATCGGGCCTACTCGCCGTAAGGTAGAATGAACTACCTGTCATGCTCCTAAACTTAGTACTATCCATGTACTCACCTTCATCGTCTCTTGTGAGATTCGTCTCCATGGACATAGGTGTTTTCAACGGTTAAGATTGTTGTAAGTTAAATTTCTTGTATATATATATATATTTTATATATATATATATATATATATATATATATATATATATATATATATATATATATATATATATTAGTATAATTAGATTTAAGAAGATACTATCTTCAAATAGTATTATATGAGGACTAGGGAAGAAACTTAATTCGCACATCATGCTTATCTCAAACTTGTCACGCATGATCTTTGAACGATCATCAATTTCTGGACAAGTTGAGCCTAATATAATTGTCGTCGACAAATATTTGAGCAATGATGGGATGTGAATTTCGTTTCTTCATGAAAAGTGTGTTATCAACCATTCACATAGTATATTCATGTTTAAGTAAGAAAGCATTTAATATGTCATACCAAGCTTTGGAGGCTTGTTTAAGATCATAGAGTGCTTTCTTGAGTTTATAAACATGATATGGTTTTTATAGATCAACAAATCTCAGAGGTTGTACTACATATACCTCTTTGTTGATAAAACCATTTAGGGATGCACTTTTCACGTCCATTATGTTAGTGCTCACTAAGTTAGATTCTAAGAACTCTACATGCTTAATATATCTAATAGTAAGGAAGTTTTGAGAAAGCGTACCTTAGTGTTAGACCCGTTTCCCAGATACAACTAGGCCCCATCCTAGAAGAGTTGACTATGGTTTAATGTGATTGGTTAGTCAACAAAGTTACGTGGAAGTCAAACCCGATAGTCAAACTAATAGTCAAAGTATGACTAATGTAGTAATCTAAAATATGATGCATAAACTAAAGGGATCTAGGTTGCCAAGTGTTAAATATATTATAAAGTGTATTGTGGCCAAAGAAGAAAGAATAGGACTTGAAGGACCATACTTGCCAATTAGGCAAACCTACCACCTAAAATATCTATTACCTAGAAAGTTCTAGGCATTTCATCCAATAATTATAAGGGTGTTGTTTGAGGTCCGGTCTTTAGAAGAAGAAAAAGAGAGGGAAATGGAGTTGGGTGATCAAGGAAGAAAAGATAAGAAGTTCACCTCAAGATTGAAGTTCTAGCAATGATCCTTGAAGGTAAGTAACCTATAATTAGTGTTTAATTGGCTAATTTAAGAGTTAGGGTTTATGTACCCAATTTGGGGAAAATGGGTAAATGGTGTTTTAAGTATAATTAAGAGGTAATGATGATTATGTGATGTGTTGATAATGGGTTTGAGTTAGTAAATGATGGGATTGATGATCATGTAATCAATACATGATTATATGATGATTAGAGGTGATTAGAAGTAAGTTGATGGTTGCATAAACTATTGTTATAGTTATTATGTTATGTGTTTTAAGTGTTTATGATGATGTTTAACTAGGATGATGATGGTGATGATGTTGGTGATGATGGTAATGATGATAAACATGATGATGATGGAGGTATTATGATTGTAGCTTAGCTTTGGAAGCTAAGGTAAGTAACTCGGTTAATATGTGTTTAATACGGCCGTTTGCATATTATGTGATTATGAGTATGAACGTCATAGTTGATAGCCTTGGATTAGTGAGTATGGAATTGATAGGAGACATGCTTAGTTAGTCATCTCAAGTGTTTGGAGTATGATTACGGAATGGCGAAGGTATGTTTTGTGATGTTATGTGTTAATGTGAATATGGCCTTATGTGTTAAATGGTTAAGTGTTGAAATGCATATATATGTGGATTAACGTGTTAACCAAATGTTAATCTAGTTACTTACTAAGCGAAAGCTTACGTGTTAGTGTTTCAACATTTTGTAGGTTCGTATGTAGATACTATGGCTTGGAAAAGAGTAAGGCTTGGATTATAGCTTAAGGATTTGGAAGCGGTTTGGAAGATAGTAAGCGTTAGGAGCTAGGTAGAATACCGAGCTCGAGTCAAGGTTGTACCCCCGAGAGTCTCTTTTATGAGTTGTATAACGTGTGTCAAAGTCTGGTGATCTAACGATGTGTCAAGTGTGTTTTAAGTGTTTTTAGTAAAAGTTAAAGGGGCGTTTGGATTAAGTGTATTTTTACCCATTGTGGGTTGTAAACGGGTCAAGTGTAAATGGAACATATTTAGTATTTTTGCGAAATGATGTTGGTTGAGTTTGGTGGGAAAAGGACGTGGTTTAAGTGGGTTGGTGTGTAAATGGGTCAAATGGGTTTTAATGCATAACCCGTCAATTTTGAAAGTACTATTCCGGGTGGTCAAACGGTAAATGTTTGTCACACCCCCAGAAATCGGGTCCAGCGGAAGCATACATGTCGCTGGGGTGCAACTCAATTGATATCACAACACAAGTGCAAAGAACGGTTTTCACCTCAATCATTTAAAATAAAATTGTTTAACAAAAGTGTTGAATTTACATTGTTAAAAGTAGTGTGGAAAATAGGCCTTTAAATAAGTTAAACGGTCCCAAATGTTTATCAGAGTCTTCTATGACCATGCCATACCCTGCCAAAAGCCTCCAGTAGCGTGCAATTGCTTAATACCTGAAAATACATGCTAAAGTGTCAACACGAGGTTGGTGAGTTCATAGAGTTTAGTGTAAAATGCAAAGCATTTGAATGAAGGTTTCCCAGCAAAGGCATTGTAAATCCACCCAGTTCCAAGCCCCGCCCATACAAGACTGGCAACCTGTATGTTTACAACCCACTGCTAAAGAAGATCTGGTTTAAGTGAAGAAAAGTAGTATGTGGACCAATATTTAAAATACATTTAGTTTGATCAATACATTCGTTTACATGACCAATTCATTTGGTTATGTGATCAGTTCATTCTTTCATGTGACCAGTCCATTCTGTCATGTGACCCATTCATTCTGTCATGTTACCCGTACATCCGGTTATGTGACCCATTCATTATGTCATGTATGTACATAGTGTTCGTGCCGGTTCATTCGGTTAAGCAGGCATAAAAGTTTAAAGTGCTTGGGTCCATGGGTAAAAATAGTTAAGTATGAAATAAATGAATATACAGTACATTCGAATGAATAACAAATTCATAAGTAGAGAAAATAATGGTTTGACTAAACATGTAGTATATTTAAGTAAATCAATCTTTGCATTAAGATGAAAATGAGCATGTATTCTCCCCCAAAACGATTCAAAACGTATAAGGGTAGGGGCTATGAAACTCACCTGATGCAATAGCTACGATGACAAAAATGGATACACTGAAATGAGGCACGATCTCTAACCGCAACCTAATATGAATGATAGGATCTAATGTAAGCACTGAAATGATGCTACACATGAAAATACGTATGTTATCGATACCACTCGTTAATTTTGAAAATAACGTTCATCGCCGAAAAAATACATTTTTGACGTCTCGTTAAGTTAATAAACACTTTTCGTGTAATAATGTTGAAACAATACTCCACGATCATTGTTTGGTGTTTTATCGGTAAATATAATGTTTTCGTCGTAATTTACTATTTTTCACAACTTGAAAATGTGCCCAAATGGCCTCGCAAAACTAGTCGCGAAATATTGTACGTTAAAATATTGTACGTTAAGTGTTAGGACATAAGCTTGACGTTTCTGAAAACCTTGCAACAATTTCTAAAAGTCGTATCATTTAACTTTTGATCCTACGTGTCTCGTTCAATAAGAAAAATGGCTCTCAATATAGGGTATTGCAAAAATTGTTTTTAACTTAGTAATATTTCCTTATTAAAAAGCTGAAAATATATATTGAAGTTGTCGGGTTTCAAACGCGTATATCTTTGTCGTTATAGGCCCGTTTTCTATGTTCTTTATATCCACGGCTTCGTATAAACATGAACTAACATAATTACAGTAGGTCGGGTCGTCTAGATCATGTCTAATGCCTCGTTTTGTCCTTTGAATCTCGGCAATCAGCACGCAAATTTTCAGAATTTAGTTTCTCGTCGTCAAACTTTGAAAAATCATAACTTTCTCGTCGTAAGTCGGTTTTTAGTGATTCAAGCGGCCATGGTTTCGTTTTGGAAAATATTTTCTGAATATGAAGGCCAAAATAGTCCAAGAGTTACTGAGTTTTTCAGATTTTGCAAAAATGGACAGCACCTTTTCTATTGTTTGAAATAATCACTTTTATGGTTCAAGGCTTGTTCATAACACAATCAATCAACCTCATAACTAATCTAATCCTACCATACACCTTCTTAGGGTGTCATGGGGTCCTAAAAATCACCAAAAATGGCGGATCTCATGATGATTACACTAAAAATCCATTCATCTATGTTTATGTTGAAAATGAGTAACAAGTGGTATGATTAACATGTATATACTTGTATAATTGATTGATAGCACAACAAAATATATCAAATGAGAGTATGAAATGATTAAAAACTTTACTTGAAACTTAATTGATTATTTGATGATTTTTCGAAGTAAATGTATATGTATTCTTGGGATTTTTATTTCAAAATCCTAACTAGAACAACAAATGCGCCTTGTTTATCACTAGTTCTTGAAAAATTGATGGATCTAGCCTTGTGTTCTTGATATGGCCGAACATATGAGGGGAAAAAGGAGAGAGTTTTTAATGTTTTAGCTAATGAATTAATCTTGTTATATGTTATGGAAATAAAATGGGAAACATATAAGCTAGGACATTTAATGAAATTGTACTTATTAATTAAGTGAAAATGAGAAATTAGGGGTGTTAGGGGGGCGGCACATGGAAGAAGAAAAGAAAGAAATGTTAGCTAATTAATGATTTTCCCCCCTCAAATAAGCATGTGTAGTTGTTTTAAGTATACATTAGGTGTTATCGGGTACCGAGTTAACTAGAAATAAATCGTGACGAAGTAAAATAAAATACGATGAAATTTTAAAAATTGTAAAATCATATTCCTTGCATGAATCGGGTGTTAGAATGATTATCGGGTTGAAATATCGCCAACCGACGGAGTTATAAGCTCCTAACGGAAAATATAGCAATTGGTTTAAAAACACCGGGTAAAGTAATAATATAATCTTTATATCATTATAATTAGCATGAAAATATGTTAGGATCATAGTCGGGAGTGTCGGGTACAATGTTAGTAGTAATGACTGAGTGGTAACGTTAATTAAATAATTAAGCCTACGTTAATGAAAATCACACAAACCCGTGCATGACCTAATATGATAATGATGTTACTAATGATATGTAGACTACTCTAGTCTATATGACGTGTCTTTACTGATGATGCATGAATACGCAGCTAAACCATACTGGTTACGCGCATTTGAATACCCGTAAACCTAGTTTACGAAAGGATGAACGATAACAATGAATAGTGATTTCCCTCCGGGAATGAATAGTGTTTTGTGAATAGTAAAAATCTTGAACACTTCTCAAAGTCAAAAACTGACTTCAAAAATGATGAATAGTGAATGATGAATAGTAACCCATGAATAGTAAATTCCCGAGATAAATAGTGAAATTTTGAAGCTTGAAAATGGACCTGAAATTACGAGTTGTGACAGTCTCCACCCATTAAAGGAATTCAGTCCCTGAATTAAGTTAATGTTGGTCTCCGGGGTGGAGTTGGTGAAAGATGGGGATGTTTGAGTCGCATTGCGGTGATAAAAGATAGAACATTCATTAAGTAGGAATTCGTAATAGTACATGAAACTTATACGATAGAACGTAAAGTGAAACACAAAAGAAATACAACACTAGAGGGTTTAGGTTTCTGTTTATTTGTAAGGCAGAAGTTCCCTTCTTAACCATTGTCATTGTCGTTGTTGTCCTGACGAGCTTCGCATTTCAACGAGCTCTTCCTCCATTATGGTTTCTCAGCTCTGGGCATTCACTCTTAAAGTGTCCAATTACTCCACACTCATGGCAGGTTACCGTGACTTTCTGATGCATTACGAGGGTGGGAGCCTTGCAATCCTTGGCTTTGTGTCCGACCTTTTGGCAGTTTCCACATTGAGTGGGGCAAGGTCCATTGTGGTGAAATCGACACTTGTTGCATTTGGGTAACATCCCTGCATATCCTTTCTTTACACTTGGCCCCTCAACGTAGGCCCTAACCACTTCATGTTGTTTGTTTGGCGGCCGATCTTGGTCGTTTCCTTCGTTGTCATCCCTTTTCCTCTTGTTATAGTTGTTGCTATTGTTGTTATGGTCATTATTGTTGACAGTAGTCCCTTTCTTCACCACCTGTGCCATAAGCTTCTGAGACATCCTGATTGCCTCGTCCAGTGTTTGTGGGTCAAAAGAAATCACAACTCCATAGATGCTGTGAAGTAGTCCACCAATGAAATTTTCTAGCAGCTTCTCATTATCTGGAACCATAGTTGGACATAGCACAGCCAACTCCTGAAACCTGCTGATATATGCCTCGATATCATTACCTGCTGTTACTAGCTCATAAAACTCTGTTTCCAACTTCTTTATTTCAATGCGTGGACAGAACTTCTTAGTTAGCAACTTCTTGAATTCATCCCACGTAAGCTTGTGAGCATTTTCCATTCCCATGGGTTTTGCATACGAATTCCACCATGACATAGCTTCCTCAACGAGTGTACTGGTAGCAAACTTTACCTTGTCCTCCTCTGGACATTTGCATAAAAGAAATACAGATTCTGTCTTTTCAAACCAACGAATCATAGCAGTGGCTCCTTAAGTGCCTTTGAATTTTTCGGGATCACCACTTTTAAAGTCCTTGTATGTACATTTACGACCGTTGGTACCATTAGCAGCTAGTCCTACAGCTTCTGCTGTTTTTGCCCGAGAAGCGGCTTCAGCAGCGGCTTTGGCAGCTCTCTCGGTTACTAGTGCTGCCTCTATACTGTCGGCAACAAGCTTCCTGATCTCAGCTGGAGTCATAACAGTAGTAGCTCTCTTGGGTGGCATGATTCTTCAAAACAAGAAAAGAAGAGTGATACGTAAATAAGACGTTTCCGAAAAGTAGGTGTTCTAAGTGGCTTGCCATAAAATGAAAGCTTGAGGTTGGGTTATGATTAGCTGACGTGCTTCTAGGCGGTGGTTCACGAGGTGATGTAGATGTGAATGTTCTTGCAATGATTGAGTATACACACATGAATGAAATCTTTAGAAATCGGGTAGAAATGCAACCCGGACATAATCTTATTATAACTATTCCCAGTATAGCAAAATTCATCTCTGAGTCGGACATAGGTGGTCAGCCTATGTCCCACTGTCCCGGGTCGAATATAGATGACCAGCCTATATTCCACCGAGGTTCAATGAATTTTGAAATACTCAGCTCAGTTATACTAATACTATGTCCTTCACATTTGAAAGGACGTTCTGAAAGACTAAGGCAAATGACGAAACTCAAGGTCGAATGATGAAACTATGTAAGGAAAAGGCGTAACGCTGAGACGTGTACGATATGTAAGCATACTTATGTGGAATACAATTATAGTAATCAATGAGAATAAGTGAGTATAATCTATCTGATAATAAGATATAAATCTCATCAAATATGTCAGCAACAAACCACAAATGAGGCATCAGCTTGGCAGGCAGGCACGTGGCGGTCATAGGGTTAAGTTTTCGTGAAAGTAGCTATAGTCTAGGTTTTAAAATCACCTAGTTCTCTATAGCCAAGGCTCTGATACCAATCTGTCACACCCCCAGAAATCGGGTCCAGCGGAAGCATACATGTCGCTGGGGTGCAACTCAATTGATATCACAACACAAGTGCAAAGAACGATTTTCACCTCAATCATTTAGAATAAAATTGTTTAACAAAAGTGTTGAATTTACATTGTTAAAAGTAGTGCGGAAAATAGGCCTTTAAATAAGTTAAACGGTCCCAAATGTTTATCAGAGTCTTCTATGACCATGCCATGCCCTGCCAAAAGCCTCCAGTAGCGTGCAATTGCTTAATACCTGAAAATACATGCTAAAGTGTCAACACGAGGTTGGTGAGTTCATATAGTTTAGTGTAAAATGCAAAGCATTTGAATGAAGGTTTCCCAGCAAAGGCATTGTAAATCAACCCAGTTCCAAGCCCCGCCCATACAAGACTTGTAACCTGTGTGTTTACAACCTACTGCTAAATAAGATCTGGTTTAAGTGAACAAAAGTAGTACGTGGACCAATATTTAAAATACATTTAGTTCGATCAATACATTCATTTACATGGCCAATTCATTTGGTTATGTGACCAGTTCATTCTTTCATGTGACTAGTCCATTCTGTCATGTGACCCATTCATTCTGTCATGTTACCCGTACATCCGGTTATGAGACCCATTCATTATGTCATGTATGTACATAGTGTTCGTGCCGGTTCATTCGGTTAAGCAGGCATAAAAGTTTAAAGTGCTTGGGTCCATGGGTAAAAAGAGTTAAGTATGAAATAAGTGAATTTACAGTACATTCGAATGAATAACAAATTCATAAGTAGAGCAAATAATGGTTTGACTAAACATGTAGTATGTTTAAGTAAATCAATCTTTGCATTAAGATGAAAATGAGCATGTATTCTCCCCCGAAAATGATTCAAAACGTATAAGGGTAGGGGCTATGAAACTCACCTGATGCAATAGCTACGATGACAAAAATGGATACACTGAAATGAGGCACGATCTCTAACCGCAACCTAATATGAATGATAGGATCTAATGTAAGCACTGAAATGATGCTACACATGAAAATACGTATGTTATCGATACCACTCGTTAATTTTGAAAATAACGTTCATCGCCGAAAAAATACATTTTTGACGTCTCGTTAAGTTAATAAACACTTTTCGTGTAATAATGTTGAAACAATACTCCACGATCCTCGTTTGGTGTTTTATCGGTAAATATAATGTTTTCGTCGTAATTTACTGTTTTTCATTACTTGAAAATGTGCCCAAATGGCCTCGCAAAACTAGTCGCGAAATATTGAATGTTAAAATATTGTACGTTAAGTGTTAGGACATAAGCTTGACATTTCTGAAAACCTTGCAACAATGTCTAAATGTCGTATCATTTAACTTTTGATCATACGTGTCTCGTTCAATAAGAAAAATGGCTCTCAATATAGTGTATTGCAAAAACTGTTTTTAACTTAGTAATATTTCCTTATTAGAAAGCTGAAAATATATATTGAAGTTGTCGGGTTTCAAACGCGTATATCTTTGTCGTTATAGGCCCGTTTTCTATGTTCTTTATATCCACGGCTTCGTATAAACATGAACTAACATAATTTCAGTAGGTCGGGTCGTCTAGATCACGTCTAACACCTCGTTTTGTCCTTTGAATCTCGGCAATCAGCACGCAAAATTTCAGAATTTAGTTTCTCGTCGTCAAACTTTGAAAAATCATAACTTTCTCGTCGTAAGTTGGTTTTTAGTGATTCAAGCGGCCATGGTTTCGTTTTTGAAAGTATTTTCTGAATATGAAGGCCAAAATAGTCCAAGAATTACTGAGTTTTCCAGATTTTGCAAAAATGGACAGCACCTTTTCTATTGTTTGAAATAATCACTTTTATGGTTCAAGGCTTGTTCATAACACAATCAATCAACCTCATAACTAATCTAATACTACCATACACCTTCTTAGGGTGTCATGGGGTCCTAAACATCACCAACAATGGTGGATCTCATGATGATTACACTAAAAATCCATAGATCTATGTTTATGTTGAAAATGAGTAACAAGTGGTATGATTAACATGTATATACTTGCATAATTGATTGATAGCACATCAAAATATATCAAATGAGAGCATGAAATGATTGAAAACTTTACTTGAAACTTACTTGATGATTTGATGATTTTTAGAAGTAAATGTGTATGTATTCTTGGGATTTTTATTTCAAAATCCTAACTAGAACAACAAATGAGCCTTGTTTATCACTAGTTCTTGAAAAATTGATGGATCTTGCCTTGTGTTCTTGATATGGCCGAACATATGAGGGGAAAAAGGAGAGAGTTTTTGATGTTTTAGCTAATGAATTAATCTTGTTATGTGTTATGGAAATAAAATGGGAAATATATAAGCTAGGACATTTAATGAAATGGTACTTAGTAATTAAGTAAAAATGAAAAATTAGGGATGTTAGGGGGCGGCACATGGAAGAAGAAAAGAAAGAAATGTTAGCTAATTAATGATCTTGTCCCCCTCAAATAAGCATGTGTAGTTGTTTTAAGTATACATTAGGTGTTATCGGGTACCGAGTTAACTAGAAATAAATCGTGACGAAGTAAAATAAAATACGACGAAATTGTAAAAATTGTAAAATCATATTCCTTGCATGAATCGGGTGTTAGAATGATTATCGGGTTGAAATATCGCAAACCGACGGAGTTATAAGCTCCTAACGAAAAATATAGCAATTGGTTTAAAAACACCGGGTAAAGTAATAATATAATCTTTATTCATTATAATTCGCATGAAAATATGTTAGGATCATAGTCGGGAGTGTCGGGTACAATGTTAGTAGTAATGACTGAGTGGTAACGTTAATTAAATAATTAAGCATACGTTAATGAAAATCACACAAACCCGTGCATGACCTAATATGATAATGATGTTACTGATGATATGTAGACTACTCTAGTCTATATGACGTGTCCTTACTGATGATGCATGAATACACAGCTAAACCATACTGGTTACGCGCATTTGAATACCCGTAAACCTAGTTTACGAAAGGATGAACGATAACCATGAATAGTGATTTCCCTCCGGGAATGAATAGTGTTTTGTGAATAGTAAAAATCTTGAAGACTTCTCAAAGTCGTAAACTGACTTCAAAAATGATGAATAGTGAATGATGAATAGTAACCCATGAATAGTAAATTCCCGAGATGAATAGTGAAATTTTGAAGCTTGAAAAAGGACCTGAAATTACGAGTTGTGACAATGTTTTTGTATGAAAATGAGCCCAATAGCATACTAAACAAATCTGGAAAGTTTGGTTAATTATTAAGATCGGGAGGTCGGGTTTCCAAGCGGGGATTTTGAAACCCAAAATCTGGACAGAAACATCCAACCGATCGGATGGGTAAGTTCTGTCAGATTTTTGGCAACTTTCCAGAAATCATAACTTTTGATCCGTAAGTCGTTAGAAGTCGTGCCACCCGGTGTTTTGAAGGTAATTGAGTCTAGTTTCATTTAAAAATAGACTCAAAGTCTGAATGTTCATAGATTTTTATAAATGGTCAAAAGAGTAAAAGGATGTCCGTAAATGTCAAGCGTTTCCACGTAAAAAGTTTTAATTTTTGGTCTAATCGGGCGCGGGGTGTAACAACTTGGTATCAGAGCTTCGATTTAAGTGAATTAGGTTTCCACTATAGGTTGCCTAGACTTAAACCACTCATAGGCGCGTTGTATGTAAGTGGAAGCAATGCTACTAGTAGGTGCCCTTGTGGTATAACGTAGAAGTGCTTATGGTAATGATGAGATTAGATTATAGCTAAGATGTAATGTGAATGTTGTGATGTGGATGTAGTGAAATATAGAAGTAATGAATTAGACGTGAATTAGAGATTGCCTTAACTATGTGATGGAATGCAAGACGTGGTATATGTATTTAAGCCGATAAGTGTGGTACGTGTTTTATGGTGTCAATGTATATGTGAAGAAATTCTATGTTGGAATGTGATGTGCTAAGTGTTAAGTAAGTGAATGATAGTTCTCGTGTCGGATAGACTAAAGTTTTAATTATGTGAATCAAGGCCTTAAAGGGTATGAGTTGTAGGCGAAGTTACTAGAAGTGTTATTGGTAAGGTAATATTGTGATTAATGGTAAAGGCAAGGAATGTGTTATAGTATAATACGTAAAAGAGCAAATTTACTTAGATTGCAATAATAGTGGTGTGACGAATGATTTGTATGTATGGTGTTTGAAAGAATGATGACCTAGTAAGGGTTAAGGGATTTAGTAAGACTTGTCTTTATGAGAACGTTAAAGATATATAAGTACGTATGTATGGCGAGGATTTAGATGCTTAGGTAAGCGTATTGTTAAATTGTGTGATTGTAAGATATTTTAGAAAGGTGTGAGTAATAAATGATATATAAAACAGCTAATGCATAGATTGGTAAAATGAAGTAGAAATTACCTCAATGTTAATAGACAAATGGTATGACTTAGGCATGTTTAATGGTTTTAAATTATAATTAACTATAGACTAATGAAACGTAAGTGATTAGTAATGTTTATCTTTTGTGGAAAGGATGTTGAGAGTAGACCTTGTGTATATATGAGATTAAGTATGTATAATGTGCTTGAAGATTTTGTATTAAGTGCTAATTTTTTCATAAGCAAGGTAATTTAAGAATACTTATTATAACGTGATGTATAAAAGAAGTGTGATGCAAAGGAATTCAAAGCAGACGAGTCAAATGGATTAAAGTAAGTAAACATTAAAATAACTTGTAGACGTAAGATAAGATATGAGGTCAACTTGGGTTTGACAATATAACGATAACTGTAATGTGACCACTCAAGTGAAATGCGATAAATGTATATAAAAGTATAGAATCGACAAGTATTACATAGACTTTGTCAAATGTAATGAAAGATGATAGGCGAGTAATTGATAATGCCTTAGGCAAAGAGAAGGAAAAACGGAAAACAATGTAGTTTGAGAAATACTTGAATAATGAGTAAATAACGAACATGAAATTGGTAAATTAGACGTGATGTATTGGTGGTGACACGTAGTGAATGGTTTGACGAATGAAGGATAATAATGATAAGATGTAAAAAGGAATATTAAGCGGTATTAGAGATGGGTTAGTGAGTAAATTAAGATATTAACGCTTAAATGATGGATCGTAGTAACGAAAAGTGTGCTAAAATATAATGTGTAATGATAAAATGGGATTAACACGCTAAATGTTAAGGGTTTGTGACTGGAAGAAAACGAATGAGATTAAGTAATGACGCTTTAAGTGTGGATCGTAATGATATTGAGTGTACTAACGTATAGTGTGGAAAGATAAGACGAAACTAACAAATTAATGAATAAGTGTATATTGACTTGAAGATTAAAGAATGAGATTAGGGAATGATGGCATGAAATATGACCAACATATGGTCTCATCATATTAGTGATTAGAGACTAAAGTTAAAATGGTATAGAGACGGGACGACGATAAGGTAAAATACTTGAGGTTTAAGTGTGAACGTGAGGTTGAGATAAAACGTGTTGGTATATAAAGGATGGAAATTAAACGAAAAAGTTTGAATGTTAAAGGTTAAATGCGATAAGTTAAGAATGTAAATGGAATGAGATGAGTATGTATGAGGATTAAGTAGGTACATAAATGTATAATAATGACAATGATGTTATGGTAGGTTATGATGGAAGCAAGATCAAATGAGTCCCATAATTGTCTAATATGATGTAAAATTTATAGGATTAAAGCAAGGTGTATTGATAAGATAATGACGAGATAAATGGGATGGTTTAAACGCTAACTAGTGAATGAGATGAGTTAAGTGTGTAAGCAAGAATATAATGAGACATTGTGCGGTAAATGTAACGAGCTTATGTAAATAGGATGTGTGTGAAGGAAAGGTAACGCTAATGAAGGTGTTATAGTTAATGATCTATGAAAGGTATATATGTAAAAGGCAAGATAGAGTGATATTACTTAAAGACATGAATGATTAAAGAAATGAGTTAAGGAATGAGAATGTGAGTTGTGGTAAATTAAGTGTGCAAGTAAGAACGCAATGATGCGTTGTGAAAACTAAAACATGATAAGGATGTGAAGGTGACTTAAAATGTGCAAGAAGAATAAATGATGCTAATGAATGAATAAAAAAATAACCTACGCAAGGTTTAAAAGTGGAAAGAGTCGGATAGGTTAAAGGGTAAAGTAAGGATGTGAAAATGGAAAATGCGGATTAAGAATGTAAAATGATAAACACATATAAATGTGTAATTATAATAAGTAGATTCATATGCTCTATGAGCTTGCCTTCACTAAATAAAATAGATGAGATAATGTGTGTATGATAAAATGTTAATGGCTTGGATCCGATGTTAAAATGTGAAAGTGATAAAGTGATGAATGTTAATGATCCTTCGGGATGAACGTTAAAGATGATATCCTTCGGGATGAATGTAAAAGGTGGTATCCTTTGGGATGACCAAGTCAATGAATTTTAAGGAATCCTTCGGGATATGTTAAAGATCCTTCGGGATAAAACGTGTTGCCTTCATCGGCAATGGGGTTGCCTACATCCTTGGGAATAAAATTATCCCCATAATGAATGTGTTAATGATATGGATCCAAGTCTAAAAAGGAAACGTGAAATATAAAAAAGGATGATAGAATAAAAGTTAAATATGGAAATAGGAGTACTTGTGTGGTGTTGGAAATATATATAACCATGAGTTTATGTTTCTTGATTTACATCGATTGGGACGCCTTTCCATGTAAATGAGGAAGCATGAATGAGTGGGCTTATGTGTTGCCGACATGACACGAGTAGGGTTAGAGAAGTAGAAAGTGGAGGTCTAGAATTAGTTAGAAATTATAAGGATTAAGATAGGAGGGTTAAAATTAGAGTACGTCTTTTAGTGAAACTTAATAGAAGCCTATGTTTTGAGTGTTAAGTATAAGTTGAAGGAACTAAAGAATTGTAATGATGCTTAAAAATTTCATAATACGTAATTGTGACGTGGTATAAAATATGAGTAATGGAAATAATTGATGATAAATGTCACGTGTAATGTGACGGCAAATGTTAAAGTATGATGTTATAAAGCTAATTCATGTAATATTTCTATAAGCCTTAGAAGGTAAACGAAAATGACATGAAGAAAGAAGTAGAAGAAATAAGGTAATTGTAGAGACGTAAAAGAAATGGTTAAGTGGTGTTGATAAAATGTGAAAGTATTAGCCAAGTGTATTTATGTAAGGTCAAATAATAAGATTTTATCAAGTAACATGTAGTTAAAGGATGAGAATATAAGACAAAGCAAGTGAAAATGAGATGTAACGGTAATAGATCGGATTATAATGGTAATAGGGAGAATGTCTTGTATTATGTAATACGCTAAGTAAGAGTTGTATGGTTATAGAAGTGAGTGGAAAGTAATGTGGAGTAAGGACATGTGATACGTTATAATATGCATAGAGTTTCCAGATCACTTAGATCATTGCAACTAAATAAACTAAGAATTGAAGGTGTTAGGAGTGAGGTGCAATATGTGACTAAGTTTCTATTAGTGATAGACGATAGATTTCGGGGACGAAATCTAAATAAGGGGGTAGAATTGTTAGACCCATTTCCCAGATACAACTAAGCCCCATCCTAGAAGAGTTGACTAAGGTTTAATGTGATTGGTTAGTCAACAAAGTTACGTGGAAGTTAAACCCGATAGTCAAACTAATAGTCAAAGTATGACTAATGTAGTAATATAAAATATGATGCATAAACTAAAGGGACCTAGGTTGCCAAGTGTTAAATATATTATAAAGTGTATTGTGGCCAAAAAAGAAAGAATAGGACTTGAAGGACCATACTTGCCAATTAGGCAAACCTACCAACTAAAATATCTATTATCTAGAAAGTTCTAGGCATTTCATCCAATAATTATAAGGGTGTTGTTTGAGGTCCGGTCTTTAGAAGAAGAAAAAGAGAGGGAAATGGAGTTGGGTGATCAAGGAAGAAAAGATAAGAAGTTCACCTCAAGATTGAATTTCTAGCAATGATCCTTGAAGGTAAGTAACCTATAATTAGTGTTTAATTGGCTAATTTAAGAGTTAGGGTTTATGTACCCAATTTGGGGAAAATGGGTAAATGGTGTTTTAAGTATAATTAAGAGGTAATGATGATTATGTGATGTGTTGATAATGGGTTTGAGTTAGTAAATGATGGGATTGATGATCATGTAATCAATACATGATTATATGATGATTAGAGGTGATTAGAAGTAAGTTGATGGTTGCATAAACCATTGTTATAGTTATTATGTTATGAGTTTTAAGTGTTTATGATCATGTTTAACTAGGATGATGATGGTGATGATGTTAGTGATGATGGTAATGATGATAAACATGATGATGATGGTGGTATTATGATTTTAGCTTAGCTTTGGAAGCTAAGGTAAGTAACTCGGTTAATATGTGTTTAATACGGCCGTTTGCATATTATGTGATTATGAGTATGAACGTCATAGTTGATAGCCTTGGATTAGTGAGTATAGAATTGATAGGAGAAATGCTTAGTTAGTCGTCTCAAGTGTTTGGAGTATGATTATGGAATGGCGAAGGTATGTTTTGTGATGTTATGTGTTAATGTGAATATGACCTTATGTGTTAAATGGTTAAGTGTTGAAATGCATATATATGTGGATTAACGTGTTAACCAAATGTTAATCTAGTTACTTACTAAGCGAAAGCTTACGTGTTAGTGTTTCAACATTTTGTAGGTTCGTATGTAGATACTATGGCTTGGAAAAGAGTAAGGCTTGGATTACAGCTTAAGGATTTGGAAGCGGTTTGGAAGATAGTAAGCGTTAGGAGCTAGGTAGAATACCGAGCTCGAGTCAACGTTGTACCCTCGAGAGTCACTTTTATGAGTTGTATAATGTGTGTCAAAGTCGTGTAATGGTTTGGTGGTCTAACGATGTGTCAAGTGTGTTTTAAGTGTTTTTAGTAAAAGTTAAAGGGGCGTTTGGATTAAGTGTATTTTTACCCATTGTGGGTTGTAAACGGGCCAAGTGTAAATGGAACATATTTAGTATTTTACAAAAATGATGTTGGTTGAGTTTGGTGGGAAAAGGAAGTGGTTTAAGTGGGTTGGTGTGTAAATGGGTCAAATGGGTTTTAATGCATAACCCATCAATTTTGAAATTACTATTCCGGGTGGTCAAACGGTAAATGTTTTTGTATGAGAATAAGCCTAATAGCATACTAAACAAATCTGGAAAGTTTGGTTAATTATCGAGTTCGGGAGGTTGGGTTTCCAAGCGGGGATTTTGGAACCCAAAATCTGGACAGAGACATCCAACCGATCGGATGGATGTCCATTTGATCGGATGGGTGAGTTCTGTCAGATTTTTGGTAACTTTCCAAAAATCATAATTTTTGATCCGTAAGTCGTTAGAGGTCGTGCCACCTGGCGTTTTGAAGGTAATTGAGTCTAGTTTCATATAAAAATAGTTTCAAAGTCTGAATGTTTATAGATTTTTATAAATGGTCAAAATAGTAACAGGATGTCCGTGAATGTCAAGCGTTTCGGCGTAAAAAATTTTAATTTTTGGTCTAATCGGGCACGGGGTGTAACAACTTGGTATCAGAGCTTCGGTTTAAGTGAATTAAGTTTCCACTATAGGTTTCCTAGACTTAAACCACTCATAGACGCGTTGTATGTAAGTGGAAGAAATGCTACTAGTTGGTGCCCTTGTGGTATAACATAGAAGTGTTTATGGTAATGATGAGATTAGATTATAGCTAAGATGTAATGTGAATGTTTTGATGTGGATGTAGTGAAATATAGAAGTAATGAATTAGACGCGAATTAGAGATTGCCTTAACTATGTGATGGAATGCAAGACGTGGTTTATGTATTTAAGCCGATAAGTGTGATACGTGTTTTATGGTGTCAATGTATATGTGAAAAAATTATATGTTGGAATGTATTGTGCTAAGTTTTAAGTAAGTGAATGATAGTTCTCGTGTCGGATAGACTAAAGTTTTAATTATGTGAACCGAGGCCTTAAAGGGTATGAGTTGTAGGCGAAGTTACTAGAAGTGTTATTGGTAAGGTAATATTGTGATTAATGGTAAAGGCAAGGAATGTGTTATAGTATAATACGTAAAAGAGTAAATTTACTTAGATTGCAATATAGTGGTGTAACGAATGATTTGTATGTATGGTGTTTGAAAGAATGATGACCTAGTAAGGGTTAAGGGATTGAGTAAGACTTGTCTTTATGAGAACGTTAAGGATATATAAGTATGTGTGTATGGCAAGGATTTAGATGCTTAGGTAAGCGTATTGTTAAAATGTGTGATTGTAAGATATTTTAGAAAGGTGTGAGTAATAAATGATATATAAAATAGCTAATGCATAGATTGGTAAAATGAAGTAGAAATTACCTCAATGATAATAGACAAATGGTATGACTTAGGCATGTTTAATGGTTTTAAATTATAATTAACTATAGACTAAAGAAACGTAAGTGATTAGTAATGTTTATCTTTCGTGGAAAGGATGTTGAGAGTAGTCCTTGTGTATATAGTTAATTATATTCATCATATAGTATATTATCATCTATTGATGAATTATCATCACTACAGTTAGAAGAGTCGGAATGTACCTCATTTGAAGCTTGAGCCATAAGACATGTTTCGTCGTTGGGCTTCTTCTCTTCTTCTTCACCGCTATCACTCCAAGAGCCTCCAACAAAAGCTCTTTGGTTGGTTTTTTCTCGGTGGTTTAGGACATTCTCTGATGAGATGATTAGGATCTCCGCATCTAAAGCATTTCCTATCACTCTTTCCTTTCTTCTCATCTCGGTTCTTTTGGAACGACTTCTTTTCATCACGAGATTGTTTAACGAATCTACCTCTTCTCCTAAATAACTTCTTAAAATCTCTAACGGCTAATGCATACTCTTCTTCTTCACTATCGGAATCCAAACTTTCCTCATCACTAGACTCCTTTTTGGCTTTCAATGCTAGAGATCTAACTTTCTCACTTTTGCCTTTGACTATGTCGGAGTCTTTCTTGATTATCATTTCATGAACTTTCAAGTTTCCTATTAGTTCATCAAGTGATAATGTTGCCAAGTTCTTTGACCCTTCAATGGCGGTGACCTTTGCTCTCCATTTTGGATGTAGAGCCCTAAGAAACTTCCTAACATAGTTCTTGCAAGAATAACCTTCATCAAGAGCTTTAAGACTAGTAATAATAGTATTACTAATATAGTTTCAATGAATCTGATTTCATCATGATTTGCAACCATGTTAGTAATCGGCGCACCAATTAAATTTGCAAGATTCACTAGGTTCACAAATTATGTTACTATCAGTTAACTTGTGAATATTTAAACACAAAAACAGTAAAAAAAACTGTTAAAACAATATGGTATCTAATAAACTCGACATGGTTTATGTAAACTTGTACCAAATATGATTCAAAGAAACACAAAATTGGTTTCAATAAATCCAGATTTAAATAATAACATACGTAATAAACAAACTAAAAGAAATCAGTTTAAAAAGAAACTCATCATTGTTTCAATATAAACTGATACAATAAATTGTTTTAAAAATCGTTTATAAATCTGTTAATTAAAATTCTGTTTAGTTATAAAACTGATTTTCAAAGAAAGACAATCTTAGTTTCAGCAGAAAAACTGTTTGTATAAAATCTGTAAATTAAATTAATCCGATTTTAATAAAAGTGTTTTAATTCTGTTACACAGAATCTGTTTTAAGATTGTAGGGAAACGGTTACACTTTTATTAATGAAATCCAAATTACGATAAATAAAATTAACGGTAAATAAATAACAGAAAAATAATTACAAACAGAATGTAGACACTAATAAACGATAATTAAATAAAACAATAAAATAGTCAAAAAAGACTTACTTGATCACCAAATAGAGATCAACAACGAAGCACTAAAAGCCGAGGCACGTGTTTGACACGCTTCCCTTAAAATAGATTCGCCGTCTGTTTCCCAGGGTACAACAGCCAAAACAGTAAGTTGTACTGTCGGACTTAACTAAACTGCAAGGAATTTCATCTTAAGAGATGCGTATTCCTTATGTTGGAAATCAATAATACTTATTGATTTGATGTGTTTTTTTTTTAAACTATGGAATTAGGGCGTCTATTTATACACAATAGACTCCACCCTAGTTTACTCCTCCTACATATGTGGGATAGAAAGTAAACTATTTTTCCACTTTAGTCATGATACCGAATGACTAACTTTGAGACCCGATATCTCATTCACATCAACTCTATTTTGGACACATAAAGGCTCATTGCGAAGCTCTCTTCGAGGAGAACGCAAACCTACAAACTATTACTTATATATATGACACATACATATTAATAATTGTGTCAAAAGTTGGTCAAAAGTCAATTTTGCCAACCAATTTTCCAACAATCCCCCACATGAATGGAGATCGGTCGTAATAAAAAAATTACGATGAAATTCCAAAAGTTTAATCTTACAAAGGATAGGTAGGTGTGACCCTTTGAACCTTCCCTTATGAAATGCACTTAGCCTCCTAGCAGTCAGTAGACGCGATGTCTTTGAACTGAGTTGTTGTTTATGTAGATGACAATACACTTCACACAAGACTCTCCCTAACATTGTTAAGTCCTCATAATCATGTTCATTATGGTCCTGAAGATTTGCCTGGTTCTGTAAGAGCTCTTACGATTTGCACCCCCTACAATTCCCTTCGAAGCGACCCCACTTCTCTCTCACATAGGTGATTTCATCCTGAATCATTAAAAACATATGCTTGTGATTTCATCTTGAATCATTATGCTTTATGATTTCATCTTGAATCATAAAAGCCATATGTTTAACCTCTCAGCAAGTCAACTGGATTAGGTTTTCCTTCATATAAACTCATTCCTTTAAGGGCTTTAGTCTCATTCCTTTAGACGACTTACTAACTAACTCTCTGCTTAAGCCTTTTGTAAGCGGATCCGCGATGTTATCCATTGACTTTACGTAGTCAATCGTGATAACTCTATTTGAGAGTACTTTTTGCACCAATCAATGTCAATGATGGATATGTCTCGACTTACCGTTTTACATTGTGAGATGAGCTCTTTCAATTTCCAATTGACTATCACACTTTATACAGATGGTTGTTACTAGTTTACACCATCTTGGTATGTCCTCTACGAATAAACGTAGATATCCCGTATATTCTATAAATTTATCTCAAATGATAAATTTAAATTCCATCATAGATTTAGCTATAAAATTATGTTTGAAATACTTTCAAGATTTCCAGAACATAGCTTCCCACAGAGTCAATACATCTGCTCTAGTTGATCTGGATTCTTTTATGTAAGAATCCATATTTGTATTACTCTGTCATTAGATAGCAGTTGGATATCTTCCAAAAATGCAATATCGTAAGTATCATAGTACTCGTGTAATACTATTCAAATGGTCATCACTTGAATTACTAGTATATTTACTTAACCTGATTATAACTTCTAAATCAGGTCTACGTCATTAGACACATAAGATGCCTAATATTCTTTGAGTATTCAAAATGGGCAACACCTCTACCTCTATTTTAAATAGATTTAAAAAGATGTCGTTGGAGTTCTAGCTAGGCTGGAATCCCCCACACTGAACCTCTCAAGAATATTGTCCTTATATTGTTTTTTACTTCAAAACAAATCCATTCGGTTTCATATGATATTAGTTCCAAGAGCCATATCTAACAACCAATGTAGTTCATGTCAAATATTGACTCGTACTTATCATTAGTGGATTTGTTCATCTTGTTATGACGTCAAGTGATAAGTATACCATCTATGTATAAACATACGAATACATATATACCAGTGATTTATTTTTTCCACATACATCCATTAATTTTGAATCCACGTTCTGACATGACGTGGTAGAAAATTTGGATGTCGTTGTTTAGGAGCTTTTTACAAGCCATATAGTGACTTAACAAGCCTACAAACTTTGATCTCTTGTCTAGGAGCCATGAAACCCTCAGGTTGGTTCATGTAGATTTCTTCTTCTAAATCCCTGTTTAGAAATGCCATTCTTACATACATTTTGGTAAACTTCCAAATTTCTTAAAGCAGCAATATCAATTACCATCCTAATAGATGTTATTCGTGTAACTGATGAATATGTATCAAAGTAAGCTAGACCTTCTTGTAGTCTAAACCCTTTAATTACCAATCTTGCTTTATGCTTATCAATGGTTTCATCGACAACCTTTTGTAGTTGTTAGGTATAAACCATTTGTACCCTAGTGGTTTACCACCAGGAGGTAAATCCACGAGCTATAATGTATCATTTTTGTAAAATAGAATCTATTTCACATTTTATGGCTTCATTCCATTGAGCCTCTCTTGAGGAAGTTACCATTTCTTTGTAAGAAGTAGGTTCATTTTCTACCATAGAAGAAACAAAATCAGGTCCAAACAATTTCTCGGTTCTTGCCTATTTGCTTCTTCTAGGTTCAACCTATTCTTCTGGGTTGATCTTTTCTCACATCATGGAGGTCATGTTCAATCCCTTGTTGTCTCTTATCACGAACAACATTACCATCTTAATGTCTCTCATCATGAAGGACCTCATTATGAAGGACATCATCATTTAGTTGCCTCTCATCATGGACAATTGTATCATCTAGTCTAGATGAACATCCATTTTTCTTGGATAAATAAGGAAGCACATTTTCAATCAATGAAAGTTTTCCTTGATTCTATTATCGTATCTTTGTATATATTCAGATTTTTTGAATCGTATACAAATAAATGATAAGCACTACTGTAATGAGCATATTACAAAAATATGCAATCCACAATTTTAGGTCCAATATTTTGAACCTTGGGTGTCGGGGCAGATAGACACCGCCCCCCCCCCACATTCGTAAGTACTTATAGGATGGTTATCATCCCATCCATAGTTCATAGAACTATCTTCTTTTCTTTACAAGGGATCTGTTAATACAAATATAGTCCTAAAAATGTTATTTATATTTTACGATCTTTGCTATATTTTGTTAATGACAATTATAAACTTTATCTTTAGCAAAGCATGAATATAATTAAAGTCTTTTACATTTATAGTAATAAGCTTTTAAAACTCATCATAACATGCTACATTCATCGCTAGGATATACATATTACATACATATATACATTTACATGTTTACATTTTTATTCTAAAAATAGAAATATGTGAATGACATCATTGCATACATCATATAGATATCTTTAGGATATCTTAAAGATTTATAGAATATCATGGAAAGATCTTCAAGTAAAGAATTGGATTTGGTAATATCTTGGCATGATTTAGAAATATTTTGAAAGATATGTTGTCAGGCTTTGGCGAAACCAAAACCCATAAGGGACGGACCCCTGGATTTGGATCCGCCAAATCTGTGGCTTGTTTGATCAGTTTGCCTATAAATAGCAAGCTGCTCATTCATATTCACTAATCGCTCATAAGCATAAACATTAGCATACATTCTTTCATTCATTACTAACCCATTCATATTACATATTCATTCTTAGTGATCTTTCTTTTGTAGCAAAGAGATCAACGTATCACAAGCTTCAATATACCATTGCAAGATTTGTTAAAGTAGTTACTATGTGATTTAGTTGTACTTCACACATCATTTTTGTACCAAATGTTAATACAAATATCGTCCCAAAAACGTTATTTATATTTTATGATCTTTGCTTAATTTTGTTAATGACAAATACAAAGTTTATCTTTAAGCAAAACATAAATATAAGATTAAGTCTTTTACATTTATAGAATAAGTCTTTTAAAACACATCTACACATTACAAGATCACTAGAAATAACATTTTATACATTTACATCTTTATTTCTTAAATTAGAAACTTTATTTTTAAAATATTAGGATGACATCATGGCATGCATCATGAACATAATCTTAGAAAGATTTTGAGATATTTTGTTTAGATCTTCAAGCCAAAGAGTTGACATTTGAAGATATGGAAAGATATGGCAAGATTTGGAAAGATTTGAAGATCTCTTAGCTGGCCTGCACTGGCGGATCCAAAGCCATACAAGGACGGATCCAATTTTTGGGATCCGCCAACTGTTGACTCAGTTTGCCTATAAATAGCAAGCTGATCATTTGGGCATTTTCATCACTCATATAGCTTAAATACATACTCATTCATTTACATATCACTAACCCATATCATTCTTTCATTTCATTGATCTTTCTTTTTGTAGCAAAGAGATCAAAAGCATATAAGGATCAACCTACTGTTGTTATCCTTTTAGTATAGACTCTGTGTGATTTTGTATTAGCTCACACATCATTATTTTTATCTTTTATTCAGTAGAGTTTGGTTAGTGTTTTAGTCCTTAAAACACAAAAAGTGTCGGGAGTGGTTGTACCCTTGTAAAGAACCAACGGGAATGGTTGTACCCTTGTGAAAGAACCAACGGGAGTGGTTGTACCCTTGTAAAGAACCCGGTGTTTAGCTTAGTACCGGATAAAGAGTAAGCGACGTGTAAAGGTTTTCTCCGCCTAGAAGGGAGCTTGTTTCTTAGTGAAGAAAAACTCTCGAGTTAGAGGCTCGAGGAGTGGAGTAGGGCAAGGAAGAGAGTCCTTGTAGCCGAACCACTATAAATATCTGTGTTGTGTGGTTTGATCTTTCCTTTCTTTATTTCTTTACTTATATTACTTGTTTGTGTGCTTGATTGTTTACTTTACTTTGGAATCACGTTAAGTATAAAAAGTGAATTAATTTTAAAACGGTAAAAACTGTTCAACCCCCCTTCTAGTTTTCCACAATTGGTACCAGAGCAGTGTTACTCAAGATTTTCAAAATATATTGTATTTTAAAAACTTGAAACAATCAATGGATTTTGAAAACTTTAAAGAAGGGTAATCTATGCAAAGACCACCACTATTTGAACCAAATTGTTTCATATATTGGAAAAATCGCTTTGAGACGTATGTGAAGTCAAAGGACATAGATCTGTGGTATATAATTGTAGAGGGTGATTACAAGCCCATAAGTAATGATATTTCAGGTGGTCGGGATGTAGGTACTTCTCTTACTCGTCACAGTGATGAGCAAAAGAAGTTGATTGCCAAAAATAACGAAGCCAAAATGATGCTTTACAATGCTTTACCTAAGAAATAATATGAAAGAGTTTTTATGTGTAAAACGGCTAAGGATATTTGGCAATCATTAATTATCACTCATCAAGGAAACTCACAAGTCAAAGATAACAAAATTGATCTTCTTGTTCAACAATATGAACAATTTGTTATCTCTGAAGATGAGACCATTGATAGTGCGTTTGCTAGGTTTAATACTATTATTACATCTCTTAAAGCACTTGATGAATCTTTTTCTAGTAAGAATTTTGTCAGGAAATTTCTAAGAGCACTCCATCCGAAGTGGAGAGCAAAGGTGACGGCTATTGAAGAATCTAAGGATCTTTCAAGCATGACACTGGACGAGCTCATTGGAAATCTCAAAGTTCACGAAATGGTGATGGAAAAAGACTCTAAAATAGTTAAAGGCAAGAAGGAGAAGATGAAGTCCATTGCCTTGAAAGCTAGAGTTGAGTCAAGTGATAATGAAGAGTCTTGTTCTAGTAGCGAAGACGAAGAGTATGCCATGGCCGTAAGAGATTTCAAGAAGTTCTTTAGGAGACGAGGAAAGACCACCTCGTGAAGAAAAGAAATCCTTCCGGAAAGACCGTGATGATAGAAAAGGAAAGGTAGATAGGAAGTGTTATAGGTGTGGAGATTCTAGTCACTTAATAGGAGAATGTCCAAAGCCTCCAAAGAACAAGTCTCAAAGAGCCTTTGTCAGTGGAGCTTGGAGTGATAGTGAAGGAGATGACGACGAGTCTAAGAACGACGAAGTTGCTCTCATGGCTCATGACACAGAAGAGGTACATTCTGACTCATCATACTCTTCTATAGATGATGAAACCTTAGAAGTAGAATATAACAAACTGTGTGATATCACTTTAAAAATCATAAACAAAAATAAGTTCTTAAAAACCAAAACAACACTTTTAGAAAACGAAGTTTATTGGCTTAAAGAAAAGGAGATATGAATGGAAAAAGGTAAAAATAGTAAAGAAACCTGTGTCTCGTATCAAGAACTTAAACTAGAATTAGAAACTCTTAAAATCACACAGGAAGATCTCATTAAACAAAATTCTAAATTTAAAAAGTTCGACAAAAACATAAGTTGTATAGATGAGATAATGAAAATGCAAAAATTACCTCATGATAAAACCGGACTAGGTTTTATGAAACTAGGAAGCTTAAGTGAGTTTAAGAAACAAACAGTGAAAGAAAAAGAAATTGTCCCAACTGAGTCAGACACCCACGGATCCGACGGATCCAAAATTTTGGATCCGCCAGTTGTACCCAAGGGATCCGCAGGTACTGTTGATGAACAGAAGGTTATTAAAACGAATCGTACTGAATTTGTTAAGGTCACTAGAAAACCTAGCACTAGTACAACTGTTAACAAACAAAAACCATCAGTCTCTATAGGAAAAGGCCAAGTTAGAAATGAGTATAGAGTTAAAACGGTTCAACAGACACCTAAAACCAGTTTTCCCAAACACCCCTTTTCAAAGAGTAACTTCAACTCGCAACATCATTACCAAAATAACTGGAACCAAAACATGTCTAGAAACTTTCAAGGTCCTAATTATATGCCATGGAACACTTGTCCACCATTTCCTTACATGAACCATGATAATGTTATGTTTAACCCAAACGGACCCATGAGATATTGGGGACCAAACGCTTGAGTTTTTCTTAAACTTAGGTGTGCTTGAAAGTTGAGTTAGAACCAGATGAGTGGATTAAAGATAGTGGGTGTTCAAGACACATGACGGGAAACAAAAGCCTTTTCTCTACTTACCAAGTGTACGACGGAGGTAATGTCACATTCGGTAGCAAGCTTAAAAGTAAAATCATCGGAAAAGGTACGATCTCTCATGACTCTCTCTATATCGATGATGTTGCTCATGTAGATAATTTAGGTTTTAACTTACTTAGCATAAGTCAATTGTGCCGCAAAAAGTATAACGTCCTTTTCAGTGAAAATGGAAGCAAAATACTTAAAGACGGCATAACAGTAGGAAAAGGTGTTTTAAAGAATAAAGTTTATGTTATGAAATTAGATAAGACACCTAAAGACAAGCTTTGTCTTACCTCCTTGGATAAAAACTCAACTCTATGGCATCGACGCTTAGGTCACGCCAATATGAGGTTAATTCAATCCTTATCATCTAAGGAACTCGTTAGAAACCTGCCCAAGTTGAAATATGACCAACACTTTTGTGATGCTTGCAAAATAGGAAAACAAGTTCATAATAGCCATAAGGCTAAAAACATGGTGTCTACATCTAGGTGTCTAGAATTGTTACATATGGATTTGTTTGGACCATCCGCTATACAAAGTTACGGGGGAAACTTCTACACTATGGTAATAGTAGATGATTACTCTAGGTATACATGGACTAAGTTTTTGAAAACTAAAAACGAAGCGTTTGATAAATTTGAAATCTTAAGTAAGAAAATTCAAAATCAAATAAGAAGTAACATAGTGTCAATAAGAACCGACCATGGACGTGAATTTGACAATGAAATCCAATTTGGAGCTTTTTGTGATGCCAATGGCATAACTCATAATTTCTCGGCTCCTCGAACCCCTCAATCTAACGGTGTAGTAGAACGCAAAAATAGGACAATTCAAGAAATGAGTAGAACCATGTTAAATGAACAAAACATACCTCAAAAGTTTTGGTGTCACACTGTAGATACATCCACATATATTCTAAATCGAGTTCTAATTAGACCATTCTTGAAAAAGACTCCATATGAGTTATACCGAGGCAAAAAGCCTACTTTAGGATATTTTAGAGTTTTTGGAAGCAAGTGCTTCATTTTAAACACAAAGGATTATCTCACCAAGTTCGACCCAAAGTCGTATGAAGGTGTATTTCTAGGATATTCACAAACTAGTAAAGCATATATTGTTTTGAACAAAGAGACCTCAAGAGTCGAGGAATCATTGAACGTAACATTCGATGAAAGTCCACATCCCTCTAAGACATCACCTTTGGTAGATGATGACTTAGTTGAAACTTAAATGGTTGATAATCAGGAAAATATTGAAAGTGAGAAAGAAGATGAACCGGTAAAAAGAGAAATAGTTAATATCAAAGAAACCAAAAGTCATCCATTAGAAAACGTCATAGGAAAAATCAATGAAAGAACATTAAGGTCTAAAGCTCAAAATGAAAGTAATTTCTTTTGTTTTATTTCAACAATTGAACCTAAAAATGTTAATGAAGCCATAAAAGATGAATCTTGGGTCATTGCTATGCAAGAGGAATTAAATCAATTTGTTAGAAATGACGTTTGGACATTAGTCCCACAACCTAAAAATCAAACCATAATAGGTACAAAATGGGTTTTTAGAAACAAAATGGATGAAAAATGGCATAGTATCTAGAAACAAAGCTAGGCTAGTAGCACAAGGCTACAATCAACAAGAAGGTATAGATTATGATGAAACATTTACACCCGTCGCTAGACTTGAGTCAATTAGGATACTACTTGCATATGCATGTGCACATGACTTTAAACTATTTCAAATGGATGTCAAAAGTGCATTTCTTAATGGTTTTATTAATGAGGAAGTGTACGTTGCACAACCTCCCGGCTTTGCCCATTTTGAAAAACCTAATCATGTCTACAAACTTAAGAAAGCATTATACGGACTTAAGCAAGCACCAAAAGCTTGGTATGATCGACTTAAGACTTTCCTAGTTGACCATAAGTATACCATGGGCCTAGTAGACAACACTCTTTTCACCAAGAAAAATGGATCACATATTATCATAGTCCAGATATATGTGGATGACATTATATTCGGTTCAACTTGTCAAGAGTTATGCGATGAATTTTCAAAAATCATGCATGATGAGTTTGAAATGAGTATGATGGGGGAACTAAACTTTTTCTTAGGTCTCCAAATTAAACAATTAGAAGATGGGATATTCTTCAACCAATCTAAGTATATCAAGGATATGCTTAAGAAATTTGGTCTTGAAGACTCCAAACCCATGAAAACACCAATGTCTTCCGAAACCAAACTCACCAAGGATGATGAAAGTGAATCCGTAGATAGCACTAAATATAGAGGGATGATTGGTAGTTTACTCTATCTTACGGCTAGTAGACCGGATATTATGTTTAGTGTCTGTCTATGTGCACGCTTTCAAGAAGATCCCAAAATATCCCATCTTGAAGCCGTTAAACGGATATTTAGGTACATAAAAGGCACTACACATCTAGGATTATGGTATCCCAAAGGGACGGGAATGGAAACCTTAGTGTATGCCGACTCAGACCATGCTGGTGATAGGAAAAGTACAAGCGGTATTTGTACTTTTGTAGGACATTGTCTCACCTCATGGTTTGCTAAGAAACAAACAGCCCTCGCCATATCAACAACTGAAGCCGAGTACGTGTCAGCAGGAAAAGCTTGCCAACAAGCACTGTGGATGAAACAAGCTCTCGTCGACTATGGAATTGTACTCAACGACATTCCCATTCTTTGTGACAACAAAGGAGCTATCGATCTTAGCAAAAATCCAGTCCAACATGCTAGAACCAAACACATAGAAATACGTCACCACTTCCTACGTGACAATGTTCAGAAGGGAAACATCTAAATTGAGAAAGTTTCCTCAGAGGACAACATTGCCGATATCCACACAAAACCTCTCAAGAGATAACCTTTCAACTATCTTAGACTTGGTTTAGGATTAATGGAACCTAGTGAGTAGATTAAACATTAACTCGAACCTTAGATTAACTAAACACGACAATAACCAAATCTGTGTTCTGATCCTGCTGATCCAAACGACAACAAGGGCGGATCCCTTGTTTTGGATCCGCCGGATCCGTCACTTGGTGAGCCAGTTTTTATATATTAAATAAACTCCTGTACTATTCATCACACTTCCCAAAAAACATATCACCTACTGGAATTCGACCCATAATTCACCAAACTCAAAATTTAGGCTATCTTCTTCAACCAAATTGAGCTCTAAATATCACTGTAAGTATCCTTATCATGTTTGCATTCCTGATCTGCATCTAGGATTTCTATTTCATGCATAAAATCAAAACTTGAGGTTTATGCATAATTCTTGTAAAATCATGAAACATATTTACTAAATTGCATAACAGATCATGTTTTTCATAGTTAGGAATTGAATCTTGTAGTACATTATCATTATTTATCAAAAACCCCATGAGAAATTTTTTCTAAAATCTTCTCACGACTAGGAAAAACGGTTTTTGATCATTGTTCATACAAATACAAAAACGTTATGTTTTAAATATCACTTGCATAATGTCTCTTGAATGCTAAAGGGAATACATAACTAATATGTATTTTCGGGTACATTCAAATGAAGCTACATTGAAGTAGGAGCGTTTGGGTTATCTCTCGTTTTATCATAAAAACTTGTATAAACAAATTTTCGTGCATTAAAAAGAGTCGAGATAACCGTACCTCTACATAGTCCCCATGTAGGCACACACTAGACATTTATACGTATTTTCGATAATTTCAACTAAACTATATATTTTTTCGTGTCTAGGATAACTATGCCTCCCGCAACTAATTATGATCACAAAACACCGTCAAATACCTTCTCAAACACCACAAAACCAAAGGTCTCACCGAAGCTCAAGTAAATATTTTTAAAGCACTAGAAAAACGATATGTCCATGAGGGTAGGGTTGTAGACCCCTCATTCTATGAAGGTACCATTCTTCGCGAGCAACTAGCCGCGATTCATTTCGATAGTCTTCTAGACATTGATGAGCCCATCATCCCTAGGTTCATTCTCGAGTTCTATGCTACTGTAGGACTTAGTTCTAATGATCATGGATACATGAACATTCACTTTAGAGTCAATGGAACCCAATTCAACATTCCCTTAGATCAATTTGGAGATGTCTTAGGAGTTCCAAGTCAAGGAACATGTGTCTATTCGGATAAATGGTCGTTGACTATATTAGAATCAAACCTTGATCGAACAGCACCATATGCCACATCTTTGACCGCAAAAGAAACCATTCGGGAGCATCTCTTCTTACCTAGGAACAACCCAACTAGGTTGCATCGAGGTCGTCAAGTAAATAGATATCCTTTTTCCATGGAACTTAATGAACTTAGGCCCGAATTTAGAAAGCTAGAAGAAGTGTTAAGGGCAAATGTCATAAGCACCATTGGGAATTGAGATCATATCAACGCTTGTCTTTGTTATATGATGTATTGTGTGTCAACCCATCAACCTTTCAACCTTGCATACTATATCGCCAAACGGATGGCCGATATTCCGGTACAAGGTACCACCGCAATGCCCTACGGGATGCTCTTGACTCGTCTCTATAGAGCCTTTGAACCCATTCCTAGAAATGCTTTAGGATTTGTTCCCGACTACGCCGAGATAGAACACACTTTCGTTCCTCTAAGTGATCATAGGGTAGCGGTAGCAAAAGGTAAACGTCCACATCCTCCTACATCATCATCATCATCATCAATGAGTGAGGATGATGGCTTGCCAAACTCTAGGATCGCTCCACCTGAGTACTTGAGTCATCTTCCACCGATCTCGAATGAATCAGCGGAATTTCGGCAAACCAAAGGAATGGTGAAGAATTTGGGGCGTTGGATCATGAAACTTCACAAGGGTTACAAGAAATTGAGCAAGAAGTTAGGTTGAAAGGAGTGTTTGGTTTTAGACTTTATTAGACAATGATGTGTTGAACATGTATGTTTCTTATGACATTATGTTAGTACTTGACATGTGTGTAAACTAACTTAACATTGCAGGCCGATAACACATGGTGTTATCAATTTTTTGAGATTAAGCCACCGTTTGGCTTAACTCCTGTTATGGTAAGATATGATGATCAGATTAATTTATGTGTATACGTGTGTTAGAATCTATATATTTAGTATATTTATATCACATATTAGCTATTACATATGTTTTAGGAGATTTTTCAGGTTTTGACCAAGAAACAGAAAATTTGACATTCATTCTGTTCAGAATTCGCATTTTTATATGGCGGATTTGGCGGATCCCAAATTTTGGATCCGCCTAGTGTATCCTTTGGCTCCGCCAATCCTGAACCTGCGGATTTGACGGCTCCCAAATTTTGGATCCGTCTTTGTTGTCGATTGGATCCGCAGGTGCCAACAGTAACATTTTTCAAAAATCCCGACTAATCCCGATACTTAGATTTTGGATAATAGTTTTTAGATTATTCTTTACTGATCATTAGACTCTTTAGAATGTATTAGGAAACTCTTAGAACCTTAAGAAATCAATTTCCCACCAAAATTTGAATTTTCAAATTTTCCATGTGAGTTACCTTTCTAATACAAGCAAGGAACCCTTTTATGGGATCCGTCAAATCCGTGAGAACATCATATCAACAGATTTTCCACTCACTCTTTGCATTAACTGCAAATCTTCTACAATTCACTCCACTTGAGCTCTATGGTTTGACTTAAATGATGTGACTAGCACAAATTTTTGTTCCAAATCATTAGGAACCAACATTTTCCATTGGATTTACATTAAATCCAAACACAACTTCCAAAAATCTCACTGTCTATAAATTAGGATGATCAGGATGATCAAAACTCACTCACTCACCATCTTCTCTACATATCTCCTGTACCTTTTTAGCTACATTTCTTAACCATGACAAAATCAAGCAATTCCTCTACTAGCAGACCCCCAAGAAGAACTGCTCGTATTAGTGTTAAGCCTTGTTGCTTCATAAACTTAGCTAACTCATCAGAGGAGGAATCATCCCCTCTTAATATCTCATATCCCATAGCAAATGAAAATTTCCTCACACTATCCACTCCCACACCATCAAATGTAGCCATCCATACTTCACCACCAACAATTACTCCAATTGCTACCACTCCATCACAACCAGTTAGATCACCATCACTCCCAAACTACAACTAATGGAGTTATTTAGGACTCCACCTACATCACCACATCCATATCTTGATGACTTGGAAGACCTTCCACCAAGGTCAACCAATCCTCCACCCATGACCTTTGAAGGTCAAGAACCCATGCTTTTTCATCCGCTTTATCAGGATATCCACGGTCCTTTATACCGTGATGCACCACAACCTCAACCTCAAACACAACCTCTCTCACCCACATCCACACTAATTGCCATTGATGAGGCAATGTGGATAAATGAGCCACAAACCCAAGAAGAGATCAACGAGGAACTCGCCCGCCTCCATGCTCTCTCTAATATGGTGGATTCCCGCCTTGATGAAGCAATGGATCTCCAAACCATCTTGATGAACTCCATCCCAACTCCACCATCATCTCACCAACAACCACCACCATCATCAAACAACCAATCACCACCACCACTACCAAATAACCCACAACCACTACCACAAAACAATGAGCCTACCCTTCCTCCCGGTTTTCCAAGACATGATTGCTCGCAATGCGAGAGAACCGCTCACTTGGCCCAAAGGACCAACATTTTAGTCCATGAGCTCCAAAATGAAATGAGGTTCATCTTGAACCACATTCTCGAGCGTCTCAATGCAATCTCTCATCCTCCTCAATAGGAGCTCTTTAGTTTTCTCTTATAGGAACTTTTAGATTGTTGTTTTAGAATTTTTCTTTTTAGGATTTATTTTCTTTGTTTAAATGTAACATCATTTTTTCCAAGTAATGAATGTTATGTTTTTATGCTTGTGGGTGATCAACATTTAGCATATTATCTTATTTTAGATTACTAACATCATAGTATGGTTGTTTTAACTTCACATAATGCTTTGATCAAATATACTTAAGAACTTAATTTTGATCAGACACTTCATTTTGACTTTTTAAAGTCAAATGGGTTGACCTTTCTTGTTTGGTTGACCATTACATATGCATTTTGCTTCTTGGTTGAAGTTTTTCATAACTAACTTTTATTTTGTAGCATATCATATCCTTGAAACGTATACGTTGGTACCCTAGCAACGGGGAGTATACATCAAGGGGGAGCATATCATATGTGTAGAATCGTTGTAGCTCTTAGACTAGGTATAATATTATATCTAGGAACACATAATAATGAAGGCGGAATATTCAAACATAGAATCAACATTATTATGAACAAGGTTTTACATTCATAATCTCTAATATTATTAACAGCCCCAATTCTACTTGATCAAGGTAGAACTTGTTAACCTTGAGGCTGCACTAACTAACTAACTAACTACTAACCCTAGATGTTTATAACTTACGTCTAGGTTACACACACACACCTTTACTAATCGACTACATCTTGTAGTTTGTGCACGTCTAAAACTAATGACCCATGTCCTCTTTATATACTAGAGGGATTAGGGTTTACAATAAAGACAATCATAATACAATAAGGAAACAAAATCTTTTAAGTAAATCTTCTAGAATCTTCTAAATTCTCCATCTTTTTGTAGTTTCCCTTCTTGTCACATTAAGTCCTTCAAGTTTCATTCTTCTTGTTTTGTATCATCAAATCAATAAACCCAACAATCTTCCCCTATTTGATGATGACAAAACAAAGACATTCTTGTACGAACTTCCCTAGACGAAGTAGAGAAATTGAGATAATTAAATCTCGCCATGAATGAAACAATCTTTGTCTTCCCCTTAAGCCATGCCATGCCACTCCAAATCTCTTCTAACATCTCTTCTAATATCTCTTCCCCTTTTTGTTATCAACAAATAGAGAACGCAAACAAAACTTCCCCTTGAGTGGTGCATGTAAATGGATCAATAAGCTTCCCCTGAAACCAATATGTTTACATCATCTCTTGAATCTTTAATTCTGTAAGCTCCTTGTAATGATTACATGTGAAGAAAACCGAGTATAACGAACTTGATGAAGAAGTTGAATTTCCCAAACCTTCGTCTTATATCTTGCACTATCCACGTCTCTTTGTGACTCCAAACTTATCTTAGAAGTAGGCTACTAGGACCTCTTGATAAATCCTTAATTATATGAGACACTGAGCACTACAATGTAACTCCTTTAAGTGATAGCAAATGTGAGCATTATGCACCGTAATTTGTAAATCACACATCCTTGCTATATTTACCAAGTCTTTGTCACCGCAATAACACAAACATAAGAACGCGCACCTGTGAAACTCAACTACAACATCAAATAAATGATATGCAACCTTCTTCGTAATCAATTAATCCAATAAGAACAAATACGAGCCTTTTAAAACCTTTAAGAACATAAACCAAACTCTTTTTGTGTGTGTGAAACTAATAACCTGTGTGTGTAATCTAACAAACTGCTCATAATTAACCGAGAGCCAAAGTAGAACCAATCTCATAAAAACCTATCTCGGCTTCCCCTCACTGCTCGTAAATCATGCATAAACTTATAATAGCAGATTCAAAATTCAACAGCAGTACTTTCATAAAACTAGCAGTACTTTCAAAGAATACGAACAGTACTTTGAATGAATAGCAGTACTTTCAGATGAACAGCAGTACTTTAGTCGAGCAGAATAAAGTATCGAATACTGATCTTCGACTAATATCAGCTCCCATGATGACAAATATCTTCATCTGACCATACATTGACCAATCGTACGCCAAGAATAATATGCAACAGCAGTAAGCGACAAATTGAGTTGAATATACTATCGATCAATTAAATCCGACCCACTCAATTGAATTTCAATATTACCGCAGCAAAGTAATAAACAAATTTACTTGAAGACCACCGTCCAATCACCAATCTTTGACCCACAATAATTCTTCTCGTCATTAATAATTCTACTCGTTATTAATCTCGTGCACCAAAATCACGTGCACTTCAATTAATTGCCATCCAGTAAGGCTTTGATTATCAATATAAAAGAAACAGCTATGGACCCATTAACGCCAATCAAAACCTTTACCAAAGTCGACCAATTAATTAAACGAATGATGAATAAATACCAGTCGACCAAAAACAATTCAATATCTCCTTGATCTAGATTCCACCAATTAATACGCAAGGCAACAATTTATACGACCAGTAACCAACAAATCGTTGTAGAATATTAAAGATCGATTAAAAACTTGAATAACTGATCGTACCTTCTTAACTGCTTCAAATCTGCTCTTCTTCGACAATAAACCTTGTAACATCCCCTAGATATCACGAGCCCCTTTCTCTGATACCAATTGTGTAGAATCGTTGTAGCTCTTAGACTAGGTCTAATATTATATCTAGGAACACATAATAATGAAGGCGGAATATTCAAACATAGAATCAACATTATTATGAACAAGGTTTTACATTCATAATCTCTAATATTATTAACAGCCCCAATTCTACTTGATCAAGGTAGAACTTGTTAACCTTGAGGCTGCACTAACTAACTAACTAACTACTAACCCTAGACGTTTTATAACTTACGTCTAGGTTACACACACACCCCTTTACTAATCGACTACATCTTGTAGTTTGTGCACGTCTAAAACTAATGACCCATGTCCTCTTTATATACTAGAGGGATTAGGGTTTACAATAAAGACAATCATAATACAACAAGGAAACTAAATCTTTTAAGTAAATCTTCTAGAATCTTCTAAATTCTCCATCTTTTTGTAGTTTCCCTTCTTGTCACATTCAGTCCTTCAAGTTTCATTCTTCTTGTTTTGTATCATCAAATCAATAAACCCAACGGGAGTATACATCAAGGGGGAGCATATCATATTCTAACCATTTGTATACGTTGGTACCCTAGCAACGGGGAGTATACATCAAGGGGGAGCATATCATATTCTAACCATTTGTTTTGTAGGATCATACATCATATCCTTGGCACTCCATTTAGGGGGAGTATACATCAGGGGGGAGCTTTAAAGTTTTCAAAATCGTATTTCACTAAGCATATCTTCTTTTTGTTTCGACAAAAAGGGGGAGAAAGGATTAAGTTCTCATTACTGTGAAACATCACAGTACATATGTTTATGCTTAAAATAGCTTTTAAAACTTGCATAAAACCAACTTAATCTATATTTTTAAAAAGTCTTATACTTTATTTAGTCCTTTGCTTAAAAATACACCTTATGTTTTGTCATCAACAAAAAGGGGTAGATTGTTAATACAAATATCGTCCCAAAAACGTTATTTATATTTTACGATCTTTGCTTAATTTTGTTAATGACAAATACAAAGTTTATCTTTAAGCAAAACATAAATATAAGATTAAGTCTTTTACATTTATAGAATAAGTCTTTTAAAACACATCTACACATTACAAGATCACTAGAAATAACATTTTATACATTTACATCTTTATTTCTTAAATTAGAAACTTTATTTTTAAAATATTAGGATGACATCATGGCATGCATGATGAACATAATCTTAGAAATATTTTGAGATATGTTGTTTAGATCTTCAAGCCAAAGAGTTGACATTTGAAGATATGGAAAGATATGGAAAGATTTGGAAAGATTTGAAGATCTCTTAGCTGGCCTGCACTGGCGGATCCAAAGCCATACAAGGGCGGATCCAATTTTTGGGATCCGCCGGATCCGCCAACTATTGACTCAGTTTGCCTATAAATAGCAAGCTGATCATTTGGGCATTTTCATCACTCATATAGCTTAAATACATACTCATTCATTTACATATCACTAACCCATATCATTCTTTCATTTCATTGATCTTTCCTTTTGTAGCAAAGAGATCAAAAGCATATAAGGATCAACCTACTGTTGTTATCCTTTTAGTATAGACTCTGTGTGATTTTGTATTAGCTCACACATCATTATTTTTATATTTTATTCAGTAGAGTTTGGTTAGTGTTTTAGTCCTTAAAACACAAAAAGTGTCGGGAGTGGTTGTACCCTTGTGAAAGAACCAACGGGAGTGGTTGTACCCTTGTGAAAGAACCAACGGGAGTGGTTGTACCCTTGTAAAGAACCCGGTGTTTAGCTTAGTACCGGATAAAGAGTAAGCGACGTGTAAAGGTTTTCTCCGCCTAGAAGGGAGCTTATTTCTTAGTGAAGAAAAACTATCGAGTTAGAGGCTCGAGGAGTGGAGTAGGGCAAGGAAGAGAGTCCTTGTAGCCGAACCACTATAAACATCTGTGTTGTGTGGTTTGATCTTTCCTTTCTTTATTTCTTTACTTATATTACTTGTTTGTGTGCTTGATTGTTTACTTTACTTTGGAATCACATTAACTATTCAACCCCCCTTCTAGTTTTCCACACCAAACATTCATACACTTTTGTTGTGATCGCTTAGTATTTTAGTCCTTAAAATACGTAGAGTGTCGGGAGTGGTTGTGCCCTTGTCAAAGAACTCGGTATCTAGCTTAGTACCGAAAAAAGTATAAGTGACGTTACGTTGGTTCTACCTTGAACTAGAACTCGGTATTTAGCTTTGTACCGAAAAAAGTGTAAGCGACGTGTATAAAGGTTTTCTCTGCCGAAAAGGGAGCTTGTTTCTTAGAGAAGAAAAACTCTCGAGTTAGAGGCTCGAGGAGTGGAGTAGGGCAAGGAAGAGAGTCCTTGTAGACCGAACCACTATAAACATCCGTGTTGTGGTTTGATTGTTTCTTTCCTTACTTGCCTTATTTATATTGTTTGATTGTTTGCATTAAGTTAAAATCACGTTAAGTATTCAAAGCAAATTAATTTTAAAATGGTAAAAACTATTCAATCCCCCTTCTAGTTTTCCACAATTGGCATCAGGTGCTACGTTACTCAAGATCTTTAAAATTTATTGTATTTTAAAACTTGAAACGATCCATGGATTTTGAAATTTTCAAAGAAGGGCAATCTATGCAAAGATCACCACTATTTGAACCAAATAGTTTTATATATTAGAAAAACCGCTTTGAAACTTATGTGAAGTCAAAGGATATAGATCTGTGGTACATTATTGTAGAAGGTGACCATAAACCCATAATTAAGGATATATCAAGTGGTCGGGATGAGGATATTTCTCTTACTCGTCACAGTGATGAGCAAAAGAAATTAATTGCCAAAAATAATGAAGCTAAAATGATGCTTTATAATGCTTTACCTAGGAAAGAATATGAAAGAGTCTTTATGTGTAAAACCGCTAAAGATATTTGGCAATCCTTAATTATCACTCATCAAGGGAACTCACAAGTCAAGGATAACAAAATTGATCTTCTTGTTCAACAATATGAACAATTTGTTATCCCTGAAGATGAGACCATTGATAGTGCATTTACTAGGTTTAATACTATTATTACTTCTCTTAAAGCACTCGACGATTCTTTTTCTAGTAAGAACTTTGTCAGGAAATTTCTTAGAGCACTTCATCCGAAGTGGAGAGCAAAGGTGACGGCCATTGAAGAATCTAAGGATCTTTCAAGCATGCCACTTGACGAGCTCATCGGAAATCTAAAAGTTCATGAGATGGTGATGGAAAAAGATTCAGAAACAGTTAAGGGCAAAAAGGAAAAGATCAAGTCCATTGCCTTAAAAGCTAGGGTAGAGTCAAGTGATGATGAAGAGTCTAGTTCAGGTAGCGAAGACGAAGAGTATGCCATGGCCGTAAGAGATTTCAAGAAGTTCTTTAGGAGACGAGGGAAGTTCGTAAGACAACCTCGAGAAGAAAAGAAATCCTTCCGGAAAGACCGTGATAATAAGAAAGGAAAAATAGATAGGAAGTGTTTTAGGTGCGGGGGTACTAGTCATCTAATAGGAGATTGCCGAAGCCACCCAAGAACAAGACTTAAAGAGCCTTTGTTAGTGGTGCTTGGAGTGACAGTGAAGATGATGACGAAGAGCCTAAGAATGACGAAGTTACTCTTATGGCTCATGACTCTAACGAGGTACAATCTGACTCATCTTACTCCTCTATTGATGATGACACCTTAGAAATAGAATATAACAAACTATGTGAAATTACCCTAAAGATCATAAACAAAAATAAGTTTTTAAAAACCAAAAAGGAATTTTTAGAAAACGAAGTTTATTGGTTAAAATAAAAAGCTTTACGATTAGAAAAGGGTAAAGCCATTAAAGAAACATGTGTTTCATGTCAAGAACTTAAACTAGAATTAGAAACACTTAAGACCACACAGGAAGAACTTATCAAACAAAACTCTAAATTTAAAAGGTTTGATAAAAATATCAGTTGTATAGATGAGTTAATGAAAGTTCAAAAGTTACCTCATGATAAAACTGGATTAGGCTTTATGAAACTAGGATACTTAAGTAGCTTTAAGAAGCAAACAGTGAAAGTACAAGAAACTGTTCCAACAAGTTCAGACACCCACGGAACCAAAAACTTGGTTCCTCCAGTAGTGGAAATTGGTTCCGCGGGTACTGTTGCTGAACAGAAGGATTGCACTTCGGCTCGTACTGAATTCGTTAAGGTCACAAGAAAACCTAGCACTAATACAACTGTTAACAAATAAAAACCAGCAGTTACTATAGGAATAGGACAAGTTAAAAATGAGTTTAGAACTAAAAAAATTCAACAAAGACCTAGGACGACTATTCCCAAACGCCCCTTTCCAAAAAGTAACTACAACTCACAGCATCATTATCAAAATAGTTGGAACCCAAACATGCCTAGGAACTATCAAGGTCCCAACTACATGCCATGGAACCCATATCCACCATTTCCATATATGAATCAAGATAATGGAATGTTTAACCCAAATGAACCCATGAGATATTGGGGACCAAACGCTTGAGTTTTTCTTTAACTTGGGTATGCTTGAAAGTCGGGTTAGAACCGGACGAGTGGATAAAAGATAGCGGGTGTTCAAGGCACATGACGGGAAACAAAAGCCTATTCTCAACCTACCAAGTGTACGACGGAGGTAATGTTACGTTTGGTAGCAAGCTTAAAAGTAAAATCATCAGAAAAGGTACAATCTCTCATGACTCTCTCTCTATTGATGATGTTGCTCATGTAGATAACTTAGGTTTTAACTTGCTTAGTATTAGTCAACTATGCCGTAAAAAGTATGACGTCCTTTTCAGTGAAAACGGAAGTAAGATACTTAAAAATGGTATAACTGTAGGAAAAGGTGTTCTGAAGAATAACGTATACGTTATGAAGTTAGACAAAACATCTAAAGACAAACTTTGTCTCACCTCCTTAGACGACAACTCAACTCTGTGGCATAGACGCTTAGGCCACGCCAATATGAGACTCATCCAATCTCTATCATCTAAGGAACTAGTTAGGAACCTACCCAAGTTGAAATACAACCAACACTTTTGTGATGCTTGCAAAATTGGGAAACAAGTTCATAATAGCCATAAGGCTAAAAACATGGTGTCCACATCTAGGTGTTTAGAACTATTGCATATGGATTTGTTTGGTCCATCCGCTATACAAAGTTATGGAGGAAACTTCTACACTTTGGTAATAGTAGATGATTATTCTAGGTATACTTGGACTAAGTTTTTGAAAACTAAAAATGAATCATTTGATAAATTTGAAATTCTAAGTAAGAAAATTCAAAATCAAATAGGAAATAGCATTGTGTCAATTAGAACCGACCACGGTCGTGAATTTAATAACGAAACTCAATTTGGAGCTTTTTGTGATGCTAATGGCATAACACATAATTTCTCGGCTCCTCAAACTCCTCAATCAAACGGTGTATTAGAACGTAAAAATTGAACACTTCAAGAAATGAGTCAAACAATGCTAAATGAACAAAATATACCACAAAAGTTTTGGTGTAACGCCGTTAGACATATCCACATACATCTTAAATAGAGTCCTAATAAGCCCATTTTTGAATAAAACACCATACGAACTTTATAGAGGCAAAAAGCCTACTTTAGGATATTTTAGAGTTTTTAGAAGCAAGTGCTTCATTTTAAACACTAAGGATTATCTCACCAAGTTTGACCCAGAGTCTTATGAAGGTGTGTTCCTTGGATACTCACAAAATAGTAAAGCCTACATCGTCTTAAACAAAGAAACCTTAAGAGTCGAGGAATCGTTGAACGTAACATTCGAGGAAAGTCCACCTCCCTCTAAGACATCACCTTTGGTAGATGATGACTTAGTTGAAAGTCAAATGGTTGAAAACCAAGATAATATAGATAATGATAAAGAAGATGAACCTTTAAATAAGGAAATAGTCAATATCAAAGAATCTAGAAGTCATCCATTAGATAACGTCATAGGAGAAATTAATGAAAGAACCTTAAGATCAAAAGTTCAAAATCAAAGTAATTTCTTTTGTTTCATTTCAACCATTGAGCCCAAAAATATAAATGAGGCTATTAAATATGAATCTTGGGTTATAGCAATGCAAGAAGAACAAAACCAATTTGTTAGAAATGATGTTTGGACATTATTCCCTCAACCTAAATGTCAAACCATAATTGGAACAAAATGGGTTTTTAGAAATAAAATGGATGAAAATGGTGTAGTTTCTAGAAACAAAGCTAGGCTAGTAGCTCAAGGATACAATCAACAAGAAGGTATAGACTACGACGAAACATTTGCACCGGTTGCTAGGCTCGAGTCAATTAAAATACTACTTACATATGCATGTGCACATGACTTTAAACTATTCCAAATGGATGTTAAAAGTGCATTTCTTAATGGTTTTATTAATGAGGAAGTGTATGTCGCACAACCTCCCGGCTTTGCCGACTTTGAAAAACCAAATCATGTCTACAAACTTAAAAAAGCTTTATACGGACTTAAGCAAGCACCAAAAGCTTGGTATGATCGACTTAAGACTTTCCTAGTTGAACATAAGTATACCATGGGCCTAGTAGACAACAATCTTTTTACTAAGAAAAAGGGATCACATATTATCATAGTTCAAATATATGTGGATGACATTATATTCGGATCAACTTGTCAAGAGTTATTCGACGATTTCTCAAAAATCATGCATGATGAGTTTGAAATGAGTATGATGGGAGAACTAAACTTTTTCTTAGGACTCCAAATAAAACAATTAGAAGATGGGATATTCTTCAACCAATCTAAGTACATCAAAGATATGCTTAAGAAATTTGGTCTTGAAGATTCCAAACCTATGAAAACACCAATGTCTTCCGAAACCAAACTCACTAAGGATGACGAACGTGAATCTGTAGATAGCCCTAAATATAGAGGCGTGATTGGTAGTTTACTCTATCTCACAGCTAGTAGACCAGACATTATGTTTAGTGTTTGTCTATGTGCTCGCTTTCAAGAAGATCCTAAAACATCCCATCTTGAAGCCGTTAAACGAATATTTAGGTACAATAAAGGTACTACACATTTAGGATTATGGTATCCCAAAGGAACGGGTGTCGAAACCATAGTGTATGCCGACTCAGACCATGTCGGTGACTATGTCGATAGAAAAAGTAAAAGTGGTATTTGTACTTTTGTTGGGCATTGTCTCACCTCATGGTTTGCTAAGAAACAAACGGCTCTAGCAATATTAACAACCGAAGCCGAGTACGTGTCGGCAGGAAAAGCTTGCCAACAAGCTCTCTGGATGAAACAAGCTCTCGTCGACTATGGAATTCAACTCAACGACGTTCCTATCTTTTGCGACAACAAAGGAGCTATCAACCTTAGCAAGAATCCAGTTCAACACGCTAGAACCAAACACATAGAAATCCGTCACCACTTTCTTCGCGACAATGTTCAAAAAGCTCACATCTCAATCGAGAAAGTATCCTCAGAGGACAACATTGCTGATATTCTCACAAAACCTCTTAAGAGACAGCCATTTAACCTTCTTAGACTTGGTTTAGGATTAATGGAACCAAATGTGTAGTTAAAACCTTAGCTTAAACCTTAGATTAAACAAACACGATAAAAACCAAAAATCAAAACAGTTCCCACGGAACCAATCGACCACAAGGACGGAACCCAGTTTTTGGTTCCGCCAATACCGTGGGTTCCTGAGATTGTTTTTAAATATATCAGACAAACACCCTCTTCTCACATTCCCCAAAAACATACAAGAAACACAAACTCGACCCATAGTACCTCATTCTCAGAATTTAGGTCATCCTCTTCAACAAACTTGTGTTTTAATCCACACTGTAAGTATCCTAACTATATCTACATTCTTGATCTGAGTCTAGGATTTCTATTTTTTGCACAAAATCAAAAATTGGGGTTTATGCATATTTCTGTAAAATCATGAAGCATATTTGTTAAATTACATAACTAATCATGTTTCCCTTAGTTAGGAATTGCATATCATAAGGCATTATCACAATTCACCAAAAACCCCATGTCAAATTCTTGCAAAAATCTTCTCACTATTAGGAAAAACAATTTTTCACATTGTTCATACAAATAAAAACGTTATGTTTTAAACATCATTTGCATAATGTCTCTTGAATGCGAAAGGAAATCCATAACTAATATGTATTTTCAGGTACATTCAATCGAAGCTACATTGAATTAGGAGCGTTTGGGCTATCTCTCGTTTTGTTACAAAATTTGCAAAACAAAATTTTCATGCATTAAAAGGAGTCGAGATAACTACACCTCCACATTGTCCCCATATAGGCACACACTAGAACTTTATATATGTATTCTTTTTCGTTTTAACTAAACTATTTAATTTTCATGTCTAAGATAACATCATGCCCCCCGCAACATACTACGACCACAAAGACACCCTTAACTATCTACCTAAACACCATAAGACAAAGGGACTCTCAAACGATCAAGTTAAGATATTTAAGGCTTTAGAAAAGAGGTACGTATACGAGGGTAGAACCATAGACCCCTCATTTTTAGAAGAAACCAACATCTGACAACAACTAGCCGCCATCAACTTTGATTGTCTTTTGGACATAGACGAACCTATAGTTCCTAGATTTGTGCTAGAATTCTATGCTAGTGTCATTCTTAGTTCTAATGATTAAGGTCTCATCAACATCCACTTCAAAGTCAATCAACACCAATTCAACATTCCCTTGAATCAATTCACGGAAGTCTTAGGAATTCTGGGTGTAGGTACTTGTCTTTACACCGAAAAATGGTCATTGTCAAGCCTCGATTCCATTGTTGATCGTATGCCTCCATACGATGCACCCTTGACTCCAAAAGAGATAATCCGGGATCATCTCTTCGTCCCTAGAAACACCCACACTAGGACGGTCTACCTAACTCTAGGATGACGGTCTGCCTAACTCTAGGATTCCTCCAACGGAATATTTGAGCCAACTTCCACCAATCGAGCAACAAAGTGAAGAATTCAAGCAGACACGTGGAATGTTCAAGAACATTAGGCGTTGGATAATGAAGCTAAACAAGAAACTCGACAAGCAGTGAGGGAATAGGGAGTGTTTGGTACAAACAATTTGAAACAATGATGTGTTGAATTGTTATGATTTTAGGATATTATCTTGTTGTTAAACCTCTATGAAAACTAACTTGACTATGCAGGACGATAACACTTTGATGTTATCAATTCTCCATGTTTAAGCCACTGTTTGGCTAAACTTCCATTATTAGTAAGTTCAAAATCGTCTGTTTGATCTCTATGTTAACATGTGTTTATACCTGTGTTTTTGTCATTAATCAATCACAACTAATTAATTACATATGTTTTAGGATAATTTACGGGATTTGAACGGGTTTAGGACCTTTAGAAATCCGCTGTGTAAACTTTTTTCGATTGGCGGATATGGCGGAACCAAAAATATGGTTCCGTCTGTTCAATTTTTTGGTGCCGCCAAAATACTACCAACGGATTCCGCGAAGCCAAAAACAGGGATCCGCCTGTTTTGTCGATTGGTTCCGCGGACCAACAGTAACTTTTTTAAATTTCTCGTCTAATCCCGCACTTTAGATTTTTGATTCTTGAATTAGGATTCATTTACTGATATTTCATCACATTAGGATCATTTTAGCAACACTAGACAAGTAGGAATACAATTTCCCACCAAATTTTGAAATTTCAAAATTCCACTCAAGTTACCTTTCTCTAACAAGCAAGGACCCCTCAAATTGGTTCCTTGCAATCCGTGGATCAATCACATCATTAAATTTCCCACTCACCCTTTGCATTTACTGCATATCCTCTCAAACTTACTCAACTCCATCTCTATGGATTGACTTTGGTGATATGACAAGTTCATTTTCTTCTTCCAAATCATTAGGAACCAACATTTCTCTATGGATCAACATCACATCCAAACACAATCTTCCATAAAACTTGGACTCTATAAATTGGAACCTTTAGGATGATCACAATTCACAACTTCACCATCATTTCTAATAGCAATTTCTGCATATATCACCATCACTTCTCTTCTCAACAATGCCTAATTCAAACAACTCATCCACAAGCAGACCACATAGAAGGACAGCTTGAATGAGTGTCAGACCTTGTTGTTTCGTGAATCTCAATTCTTCATCAGAAGAATCTTCACCCTTAAACATTTCATCACCCATTGCAAATGAAAACTTCCTCACTCTATCAACTCCAACACCACCTCATATCATCATCAACACTCTACCACCCACCATAACTCCAGTGGCTACCACACCACCACCCGCTCCATCTCAACCAACTAGATCACCATCACCTCCACATTCACCCAACCTTCAACCCATTGAGTTGTTTGCAACTCCACCAACATCACCACACCCGTATCTAGAAACTCTTGAAGATCTTCCATCTAGGTCCACTAATCCACCACCTATGCCTTTTGAGGCTCAAGATCCACTCCTCTTCCATCCCATTTATAGGGACATTCACGGTCCACTTTTGTAGCAACCCGTAATTTTCCACGTCAACATTTATTTTCAAACTCTAATTTACTACATTGAAATTTTATGAGAACACTTTTTACGTATAACTATTTCGTTAAATAAACATAAAACTAAGATCAACCCTCTTGAACACTATGAATTTAGACTATATTTAGTCCAAAATATTCTAACACCTTGCTCCTACTCCGATTCGAAATTCTAATCCCTAAAACAATTCCCTTTATATTTATTTACGATTGTTACTTTAAACAAATGTTTTTCGCGATTTAATTGAACAACGCACCCGACATCCTAACAATTATTTTTTTTTTCATGCTTTTCCATACTCCTTGAATTATTTCAAAAGTGCCAAGAATTATTTTTCAAACATTTTCCTAATTCTTTTACAAACATTGTTTAAAGATACGTATTTACCGTTAACTACCAAAACGATAACCAATACCTATTTCTAATACCCAATACATACAATTTATACACTTTGGTACAAAAATTAAATCATCTACTCTTAAATCTACCCATGTGCCCGCCCCCCTCCCCCCTACTATAATTAAATTCTAGACAATATTCCTAATAACTATTAATTAGCCACCAAAACCCTCAAAACATGGAATTATGTTTGTATGCTTGACTAGCCACCATGTCCCCCCCTCCCCCTCCATAATTTTCAGTCAAAGGAAGACCAAGACCATTGACCATTGACCAAGCAATAAAATTTTCAAAATACCCTTTTAACTAAATTACCAAATTGCCCTTTTTGGCACTATAAATAGACAAGTACTTTGCTCATTTTTCCTTTGCAATATTTCACCTATAAACTCTCCCATGAATCACTTATGGATCGGCCCTAAAGAAAAAGGAGAAGAAGATCCGGTTCTTGATTAGTTTCAAGCATATTTCGGTCATTTACGGGTTATATATTAACTATAAATCGATTTGGAGTAACCATTGGGGGTTCTATTGTTCTAGCTCACATCTCATTATCATCTTCTTCAAGTAAGCCTAAAAACTATTTTCATACTCTTTCATATATATCTTAGGCACTTGACATGTCCAATTATGCATTTGTGATGTTTAAATGTTTATTTAAACTCATCACTTACACTTATCACCCTATATAGATGTTTGTGAATTTCTATGTTGCAAACAAGTAAATATATATACTTGACTAGACTATTTTCATGATAAAAATGAGTACATACAAATTCCATCTCATATTTGTTTGATTTATACAAATAAAAGCTTAAAAATGTCTAATAGGGATTGATACTTATTCCTCCACCTTGATTATCTATTTCTTGATGTCATGGAACTTTTACTAGGTTTTTAATGTTGTTTTGACACTATAGAAATTGTTGAAGAGTTGGTGGATGAGTTAGGATAGTTCTTGGGAGTTGATTTGAGGTAGATTTAATAGTTAAAAGTGTAAAATTTGTGATTTGGGACATATAAGAATAGGCTGTCCTAAATTGATTTCCACAGAAAAATGAGTTTTTGAAATACAAGATTTGACTAAAATTATAGAAAATAGACTTTATAACAAAAACGCAGGCGCTTGAATGGTAGAAAACGGACTTATAACGAATAAGATATGTTAGTTTTAAGTTTAGCGACGAAAACTAATTTTCTGAAAATATAAGTTGCTGTCAGAAATTTAAAAATATGTAGTATACTTAAACACGAACCCGGGGATGTATAGAACTTAAGGATCGGAGCTAAGACGAGAAAGTTATGGCCTAAAGAAGTTACGACGACATATAAACTTTTGACAGCTTATTATTTGGCTATTAGAAAAGCTGATGGATATAATTAAAGCGGATTTTGGACACTTTAGGCTTGGTTTCGGCTAAAAAATGACGTACACGAAAATGGTACAACATCATGTAAACTTATTAGGCGCGTTAAAAGATTTCTAGAACACTAAATAACGAAGGAGTTATGACTTAACGAAGTTATCGTCGAGAAATATATTTTGACAGCTTTTCATATAGGGAATAGTACTCAGTTTTTATTTTTAGAAATGGAATTTGGACATTTTAAGTGCGATTTTGGACAAAAAGACTTAAACGAAAGTTGTAGCGTTTTGGTTCCTTATTTTAGTTGAGCCTTAAGCTTATCAAAATGTACAATACCAAAATATTCACATCGTAGTTACGATATATACTTGCTCAAAGTCCAAAATGTTATATTTTTAACTAATGACCGGAAGTAACAAAGTGACTTTATTTTGGTAATTAAACTCACAAACAAACATGTACGGGTGATATAGTTTTCACAAATTGCATAACATGACATCGTTCCATGACCTTTTTGCCGAACCTAAGACATATCATTCATATTAGGTTGCGAGTAGTTTCCGAGCCTCAATTCCGTGCACTGTCTTTTTGTTAACATATCAGTTGTTCCAGGTGAGTTTCATAGCCCCATTTTTACTGTTTTACCATTCGATTTGAAATACTTGGGGTGGGAATACATCGCTTGTTTTTATATGGACACAAGTGTACTAAACATTTATTGATTGCCTAAGTTGTTGTCGTTTGCCATAAATTCCCCACTATCATGAACCGTTAATTACGTTGTAAGCGCGAATGTTGTGAATAGATCTATTGGGGGTAAACTCCCCCGTCCGGGTTGGTCGCTCCAACTGGTCAAACGGACGCATTTCATTTGATGTGGTACAGGTGTTTGGCAAAGCACCTGTTTGGGGTGATAATATGAACTAAACTGTTAAGGCTTCGGTGTCATGAGCTTAGTGCAACAGTAATCTTTTCATGAACATGTTTTGATATATTGTATTTGAAATATTGTGGTCCATGCATAACTTGCTTACTTAAACCTATGAACTCACCAGCTTTATGCTGACCCTTTTAGCGTGTATTCTCAGGTGTAGATCTTTACCAGCACAATCTATTGTTGGAGGCGCTTGGCAAGGGCACAGTCATAGGCTACTCTAATATAGTTGGGACAAATTGTTTATTTGTATGGGCCTTATTTCCGTATCAAATCAAATGTTGTAAACTGGTTTACTATGATAATGTAACAAAATTTTCTAAATATATAAGGTAAAACCGTTCTCTTTACTTGGTGATGTGATCCAATTTAGTAGCACCCCAGCGACATGTATGCCTTCGCTGGACCCGTTTTGGGGGTGTTACAGATTGGTATCAGAGCCTCGGTTATAGAGAACTGGGTATTTTTAAAACCTATACTATAACTACATTTACGAAAACTTAACCCTATGATCGCTACGTGCCTGCCTGCCAAGCTGATGCCTCACTTGTGGTTTGTTGCTGACATATTTGACGAGATTAGTATCTTATTATCAGAGTAATTATACCCACCTATACGTCGCAGCGTTACGCCCTTCCTTACGTAATCTCATCATTCGAACTCGAGTTTGGTCACTTGCCTTAGCCTTTCAAAATGACTTTTAAATGTGAAGGACATATTATTAGTATAACTGAGCTGAGCATTTCAAAATTCATTGAACCTTGGTGGAATATAGACTGATCACCTATATTCAACCAGGGACAGTGGGACATAGCCTGATCACCTATGTCCGACTCAGAGGTGAATTTTGCGATACTGGGAGTAGTTATAATAGAATTATATTATGTCCAGATTGATTTCCTACTCGATTACTAAAGGTTTCAAAATTTCTGTGTGTATACACAATCGTTATCTGAACACTCACATCTACACCCAACACATTAGCATCACAATACTTTCTCGTCACAGCACCTTTTTCTCCCAAATGGAATACATTTTTACCACAGTCTGGTTATATTGCAACCATCTCTACCCCAAACCCTGCACTCAATGGATGAACTGGGTTAAATCACTAGCCGTTCTAGGAACGACCCTCCATAGCACCTATGAGGAGAACCTCTTTACGTAAGTAAACAAAGAAATGACTAGTAAACCTTTGACAAGGTCTAGAACCATACAATAGGTTGACTTGTAACCCTACAGAAACCTTAAGACCCTACGTAGTAATCTGAAATACCTTTGGAAAAGACGCCAAACCCTTCACTCATCCCTTGAGAACACCGGTTTTCCACCTTAATACCCTCGTATAAACTAATAGATTGTTTTACTATAAACGTACAAATTGTTTTCAATTACCCTGCAGACCCTTTTCGGTCATTCTATGAAATGTTTCACTACTATATCATAAAAATCAAAATTTTGACCTTACTACTATTTTATAAACAATGAAATTTCTTTTCTTATAGTCCTAAAAGTTGATTTACAACTCATTTCACAAACGATCTTAGAAGTCAATTGCTGCCTCGCTATGTAAACATAAACTAAACTACAAATTTTGGCTACTAACTAGCAAATAACAAGTTATTTTATAAACCGAATTGTTTTCTTGCCACTATACCACGAACTAAATCATAGCCTTGCTGCTATTTTATAAATGATACATTATTTTCCATTACTCTATAAACTGTCTTACAAGCTATCTTATAAACTATTTTACAATCACATTGTGGACCTTTTACTCTCGTAAAGGTGTTTTATACTATTACTTCATAAACAGAATACTTTTAAGGATTTCTCTTTAAATGCGTTTATTTCAATCATGAAACTCGTAGTGATATTTTCTGAGATACTCATTTTGATTTTCTGGTCAAACCTTGTCAGGACTTTTGCGTAATACGGGGTGACTAAACGTAAACTTTTGTGAAACTCCTTATCCCATCTTATTTAAAAATCGTTATACTAAATTACAAATCTTTTGAAGTCGCATCACTTTACCTAACTATTAATTTCAAACAAGGAAATGTTTACTACTTGGAATACTGTTTTGGTCAGTTTCGTATAACCATTTACTCAAATAAAAGTTTTCGAACTAAAAAAAATTTATCCATTCCTTTCAGAAAGAAAACACCTAATTTCGGGACAAATATTGAAGACCAGTCACGATATACTTTTTACCCCTTTACATCAGAACAGGTTGGAAACCTTGTGCCACTAGGATATAGACCATGTATGAGATTAAGACTAAGAAAGTCTAGAGGAACCCTCGAAAAACCAAGTGAGACTCAAAACTGCTACCGGTATCACCACCTCATCTTAGACACCACACTATCGGATAACACAAACTGAGTTCTGGGATGGAACTCTTCCAACCGGGGAAGACTGTAGCAACCCGTAATTTTCCACGTCAACATTTATTTTCAAACTCTAATTTACTACTTTGAAATTTTATGAGAACACTTTTTACGTATAACTATTTGGTTAAATAAACATAAAACTAGGATCAGCCCTCTTGAACACTATGAATTTAGACTATATTTAGTCCAAAATATTCCAACACCTTGCTCCTACTCCGATTCGAAATTCTAATCCCTAAAACAATTCCCTTTTTATTTATTTACGATTGTTACTTTAAACAAACGTTTTTCGCAATTTAATTGAACAACGCACCCGACATCCTTACAATTATTTTTTTTCCATGCTTTTCCATACTCCTTGAATTATTTCAAAAGTGCCAAGAATTATTTTTCAAACATTTTCCTAATTCTTTTACAAACATTGTTTAAAGATACGTATTTACCGTTAACTACCAAAACGATAACCAATACCTATTTCTAATACCCAATACATACAATTTATACACTTTGGTACAAAAATTAAATCATCTACTCCTAAATCTACCCATGTGCCCCCCCCCCCCCTACTATAATTAAATTCTAGACAATATTCCTAATAACTATTAATTAGCCACCAAAACCCTCAAAACATGGAATTATGTTTGTATGCTTGACTAGCCACCATGTCCCCCCTTCCCCCACCATAATTTTCGGTCAAAGGAAGACCAAGACCATTGACCATTGACCAAGCAATAAAATTTCCAAAATACCCTTTTAACTAAATTACCAAATTGCCCTTTTTGGCACTATAAATAGACAAGTACTTTACTCATTTTTCCTTTGCAAAATTTCACCTATAAACTCTCCCATGAATCACTTATGGATCGGCCCTAAATAAAAAGGAGAAAAAGATCCGGTTCTTGATTAGTTTCAAGCATATTTCGGTCATTTACGGGTTATATATTAACTATAAATCGATTTGGAGTAACCATTGGGGGTTCTATTGTTCTAGCTCACATCTCATTATCATCTTCTTCAAGTAAGCCTAAAAACTATTTTCATACTCTTTCATATATATCTTAGGGGGTGTTTCTTTTTTCTATATGGGGAAAGAAGGTGGGTCCTACGTCTGATTTAGCCTCTTATTGGGGAGGAAGGCTATTTTTTTGCCTTGTGGAGATAGATGAAATAAGGGAAATATGTGGGCTCAAGCACAAAATAAATATTATTATATACCTTGGACCCACCTTCTCTCCCCATATAGAAAAAAAGAAACAGGCCCTTAGGCACTTGACATGTCCAATTATGCATTTGTGATGTTTAAATGTTTATTTAAACTCATCACTTACACTTATCACCCTATATACATGTTTGTGAATTTCTATGTTTCAAACAAGTAAATATATATACTTGACTAGACTATTTTCATGATAAAAATGAGTACATACAAATTCCATCTCATATTTGTTTGATTTATACAAATAAAAGCTTAAAAATGTCTAATAGGGATTGATACTTATTCCTCCACCTTGATTATCTATTTCTTGATGTCATGGAACTTTTACTAGGTTTTTAATATTGTTTTGACACTATAGAAATTGTTGAAGAGTTGGTGGATGAGTTAGGATAGTTCTTGGGAGTTGATTTGAGGTAGATCTAATAGTTAAAAGTGTAAAATTTGTGATTTGGGACATATAAGGATAGGCTGTCCTAAATTGATTTCCACAGAAAAATGAGTTTTTGAAATACAAGATTTGACTAAAAATATAGAAAATAGACTTTATAAGGAAAACGTGGGCGCTTGAATGGTAGAAAACGGACTTATAACGAATAAGATATGTTAGTTTTAAGTTTAGCGACGAAAACTAATTTTCTGAAAATATAAGTTGCTGTCAGAAATTTTTCAAGGGATAAAACAGGACTTTAAAGGTTAGCTAGACTAGTCGAGGCCTTAAAAATATGTAGTATACTTAAACACGAACCCGGGGATGTATAGAACTTAAGGATCGGAGCTAAGACGAGAAAGTTATGGCCTAAAGAAGTTACGACGACGTATAAACTTTTGACAGCTTATTATTTGGCTATTAGAAAAGCTGATGGAAATAATTAAAGCGGATTTTGGACACTTTAGGCTTGGTTTCGGCTAAAAAATGACGTACACGAAAATGATAGAACATCATGTAAACTTATTAGGCGCGTTAGAAGATTTCTAGAACACTAAATAACGAAGGAGTTATAACTTAACGAAGTTATCGTCGAGAAATATATTTTGACAGCTTTTCATATAGGGAATAGTACTCAGTTTTTATTTTTAGAAATGGAATTTGGACATTTTAAGTGCGATTTTGGACAAAAAGACTTAACGAAAGTTGTAGCGTTTTGGTTCCTTATTTTAGTTGAGCCTTAAGCTTATCAAAAGGTACAATACCAAAATATTCACATCGTAGTTACGATATATACTTGCTCAAAGTCCAAAATGTTATATTTTTAACTAATGACCGGAAGTAACAAAGTGACTTTATTTTGGTAATTAAACTCACAAACAAACATGTACGGGTGATATAGTTTTCACAAATTGCATAACATGACATTGTTCCATGACCTTTTTGCCGAACCTAAGACATATCATTCATATTAGGTTGCGAGTAGTTTCCGAGCCACAATTCCGTGCACTGTCTTTTCGTTAACATATCAGTTGTTGCAGGTGAGTTTCATAGCCCCATTTTTACTGTTTTACCATTCGATTTGAAATACTTGGGGTGGGAATACATCGCTTGTTTTTATATGGACACAAGTGTACTAAACATTTATTGATTGCCTAAGTTGTTGTCGTTTGCCATAAATTCCCCACTATCATGAACCGTTAATTACGTTGTAAGCGCGAATGTTGTGAATAGATCTATTAGGGGTAAACTCCCCCGTCTGGGTTGGTCGCTCCAACTGGTCAAACGGACGCATTTCATTTGATGTGGTACAGGTGTTTGGAAAAGCACCTGTTTGGGGTGATAATATGAACTAAATTGTTAAGGCTTCGGTGTCATGAGCTTAGTGCAACAGTAATCTTTTCATGAACATGTTTTGATATATTGTCTTTGAAATCTTGTGGTCCATGCATAACTTGTTTAGTTAAACATATGAACTCACCAGCTTTATGCTGACCCTTTTAGCGTGTATTCTCAGGTGTAGATCTTTACCAGCACAATCTATTGTTGGAGGCGCTTGGCAAGGGCACAGTCATAGGCTACTCTAATATATTTGGGACAAATTGTTTATTTGTATGGGCCTTATTTACGTATCAAATCAAATGTTGTAAACTGGTTTACTATGATAATGTAACAAAATTTTCTAAATGTATAAGGTAAAACCGTTCTCTTTACTTGGTGATGTGATCCAATTTAGTAGCACCCCAGCGACATGTATGCCTTCGCTGGACCCGTTTTGGGGGTGTTACAACATTACCGGGATTAAGCTCCACCACAACCTCAACCTCAAACCCTTTCACCAACATCAACCCTTCAAGCCATTGATGAAGGAATGTGGATAAACCAACCGCAAACCCAAGGCAAGATCAATGAGGAACTTAACTGCCTCTACGCCTTCTCCAACATGGTGGATTTCCACCTAGATGAAGCTATGGATTTACAATCAACTTTGCTAGCTTCCATCATGTCTCCCACCTATATTCCACCACATCCACCATCAAACAACCAACCACCAGCACCACCACCAAATAATGAACCAACTCCTCCACCCAACTTTCCTAGACATGGATGTTCCATGTGTGAGAGGACCGCTCACTTGACTCAAAGAACCAACATTTTGGTTCACGAGTTACAAAATGAAATGCGTTTCATTTTGAACCACATCCTAGAGCTCCTAAATTCTCTTTCACATCCTCCACAATAGATGCTAGGAGTTTCTCTATTGTTTTTCTTTTATAGGACTTTTTAGGACTTCTATTTTTAGGTTATTTTTCATTTTATTTTGTAACACCTTAATTTATGACTTTGGTCACAAATAATTTTCAATGGAAGGATGTTATGTTAATGCTTCTGTGTGATTACTTATTTTGCATTATATTTGATTGGGTTGAACTACTAACATTTGAATCATTATATGGTTGGTGTGAAATATTGACTTTGTTTGAACTTTGTGCTTGGTTTGAACAAATTATACGTAGTTGACTTTTTAGTCAAATGGGTTGAACTCCCATTCTTGGTTGAATCTTTACTCATGCATCATATTACTTGGCTGGATTGAATCATATACAACTAACCTTTGTTTTGTAGCATTTTTCATCCTTGCATCATATACGTTGGTACCCTAGCAACGGGGAGTATTGATCAAGGGGGAGCTAATTATGCACTAACCTTTGTTTTGTAGATTTCTCATTTCATGCATCATAAACTTGGCACTCCAATTAGGGGGAGTATTGTCCAAGGGGGAGCTATTAAACACTCAAAATCCAAGAATCATCATACTTGGTACTCCAAATTAGGGGGTGTGATCACCAAGAGCCATTCACCACATTCGACTATGCATTTCTACTTTTTATTTCGACAAAAACGGGGAGATTATATTAAACTCATACATTACATTCATTACATGTTTTATGCCTAAATAGATTTCAAAACTTGCATAAAACTAGTTTAATCTATATTTTTAAAAGACTTACACTTTCTTATTCCATTGCTTAAAAATAAACTTTATGTTTTGTCATCAACAAAAAGGGGGAGACTGTTAATGTAACACCCCAAAAATCGTAATGAAGCAGCGGAAGTCTAATTTGGGATATTACATCTTAGATCGTAGTCATAATTATAGAAAACGACTCGAAAGAGACGTTTTGTGAAAATTTGTTATCATTCATCAAATTAAAATCAGAGTTGTTCAACAACAGAGTCATAATATTTAGAAATACAAATGAAAAATGTTTAAGATGAATGAAAAACATTTGTTTTTGGACAACGTCCAAAAAGGGGGCCCTGTTCCACTCCGCGCCTTTAGCTTCTTTAAATACCTGAGATAAAACATGCTTAAAACGTCAACACAAAGGTTGAGTGAATTCACAGTGTTTAATTTGTAATAGTTTGAACACAAGTCAGATAATAGTGAAAACAATTGATATTGAAGTGTGATATAAATATTGCCCTAAGCCTCATGACACGCAAACCTTAACATCGGGTGTAATAATAAATAATATAAATGGCCCACATCATAGCAATGATGTAGGTGATAATGCCCTCGTCGTAGGAGTTTGCCAAACTCTTGATAATTCGAATAAAGTGCACTTGGTTACCATTCCAGGCTAACTTCAAGTGGGTCGTCAACTTCCAATAGATCTATTCACTAAATTCGCGTTCACTCGCAAGTGATTAATGGTTCATGATATAAGGGACTTTTTGGCAGGGTGGTAACTTAGGCAATATTACTTAGCAATATCAATCAGGATAGCATACAAAAATATTTGTGTTCAGATTTATAGCATGTATCTCCCCACGGGATTTGAAAACATAGTAAAAGTGGGACTATGAACTCACCTTGGTAGTAATAGAGTCTGTGATGCAATATAATCAAAAGGTGTGTAGTTACTCCAACGCGTGACCTAGATAGTACGGCATGATTTAGTTCGCATATTAATTTATGATTTGATGAACGTAAAATAGTTTATATATTTTCAAACCAATCATGTTATTGCTGCACATGGTAACTATTTATTTCGTCACGTAAATAATATTGACGTATAACAATTTTTAGTATTTCGGTTAGTCGTTTTTGTCACAATTTTTAATAGTTAATATCCGACATGTTGTCAGTTCGGGTTTTATTAAGTGTTAACATATTTAAAGAAAATGAAACATTCTCCTTTTAATTTCTAAAATCATGCGCACCCCTCTTTTTATTTTTAAAGCAAAGCGGGCTGTGGCCCAACTAGAATGTAATCCGAATTCTGGTGGCCCGGTACAAGAGTCACATAAGTTTTACTCTTTCATCTTATACTGGGCTTCAGCCCAGTGTCAACTTTAAATCCAACTCTATTTGTAAAAAGAAAAACGCAGGTTATATGTTTTTGTGGTTTGCCTGGTATTTTAGTTCGAAGCCAAAACAAGTCATTCGAAGGTTTAGAAACTAGGCTGTCTCAAATGAAACTTTGGCGAAGGGTCGTATGCTACTAAGGTCGAAGCTAAGGTCTCGCTTGCTAAACGACTCGAGTACCACTCGAGCTCAAGCCGTGGAGCGTTTAGGTGGTTGTCACACGAGGTGTGTACGGGTCTATCCAAAGGACTTATTCACGACTTAACCCACACCCCTATCGGCTTATAATCTTGGGTTTAGTTATACGCTTATGCCAAAGATACTCAATGTCGATATCACGATATAAATCAAAGAGCAATTCGACTATTTTAAGCTTTTCTTAACGAAATTTATTCACAGTTTCTTAACAAATTCGATTTACATTTTCATCAATACTCAAACCACACTAAATCTAATTTGACCTAATCCTTTAGTCTATATAATTGGATAATAAAACAACATCAAGTAAAGATTAATAATAACCTGAAATTGGTGGGAGGTGTCGAACACTAAACAGCTTTCTAAACCCGAATCCAAAAGCTCCAAAACCCGAAGTTCTAGCTTCCAAATTCGTCCCACCAAGGCTTCCTTATCCGAATCACAACTCGACTCAAAACCTTGAGAACTTTTTAATTTCTTTGGTGTGTGGTTTAATTGTGTGATTCGAATAACCCATGGAGGTGTGAATTTATAGAAAATCATGGAGCTAAACTCCATAACCCCTTTCGGATTGTTGGAGAAACCAACTACTTAATTAGTGTAAGGTCTCCATTTAAGCTCCTAAATCCTAAGTAAACTCGTGATTGGTGAAGAGGACAAAGTCCCATGGTCAACCGAAATTAAAACTAGATGGTGATGGTTCGAATGGAGTCTTTTGGGGAAGAAGGTTATGGCGACAAGACATGGGGTTAAGGTTTCTAGGTTTGCCAAAAGAGGTGATAAGAGTAGAAGGTGGAATTTGAAAGGAGGTGAGGGTTTGGTGGTTTTTGGGTCTCGACAGGAATAAGAAAGAGGGAGGGTAGCAGTTTTTGGGAGTGATAGTCAAAAAGGAGATAGCAGTAATAATATTAAAGGAATAGGTGTATGTGGCGACAAAAGAAAAAGAAATATAAGTGAGGAAGGAAATAATTAATATAGATGTAGTAGTGGTCTTTATTCAGAGGTGTTTTAAATGCCCGGGTCTCGTTAGACCGTGTCGGTTTTTGCTCTACTTAAACATTTCTAACTCGAGGGTTTAGAGTCGTCATAAATTATTTGCTTTTATTTTCAAGTCCGTATTTATTTTTATGATTCGTTCTGTACATTATTCGTTTTGATTAATTAAACTTATGCCATACTATCATGGTGTCGGTACGTGTGTGGTTCCAATAAAATGGAACGTGAGTTTTGCCACATTGTTTGTTTTGTAATCTCACTAGTTATTTTTCAGTAAAAAGAAAAATATATAGTAATATTTCGAATGCAAAGGTGAATAAAATAACTTGATTAAGATTCATAATCAATTGCTTCGGGTTTACAGAAAGTTAATAACTCAAAAATTTCGGGTTATTACAGTACCTACTCCTAATTCTGAATTCCGTCCCGGAATTCTTAGTTCGTGGTGGTGGTTGGTGTTGACTCGGGAAAGAGGTGTGGATATTTAGCACGAATTCGGTCCTCACGTTCCCACGTGAACTCTGGTCCTCTATTTGAGTTCCATCTGACTTTGACGATGGGGATGCGGCTTTGTTTTAGTTGTTTCACATCTCGGTCCATAATCTCTACTGGCTCCTCTATAAAATTAAGCTTCTCGTCAATTCGAAGTTCTTTGTATGGTATAACAAGGGTTTCGTCTGATAAACACTTCTTCAGGTTTGACACGTGAAAGGTACTGTGCACCCTACTGAGTTCTTCAGGGAGTTCGAGTTTATATGCTACTGGACCAACCCTTTCTAGGATCTTGAATGGTCCAACATATCTGGGGTTCAACTTACCACGTTTCCCAAACCTAATCATTCCTTTCCAAGGAGATACCTTCAACATAACCCTGTCTCCAACTTCAAACTCCATAGGTTTCCTTCTTACGTCGGCGTAGCTTTTCTGTCTGTCTCGAGCGGCTTGTAGGCGTTGTTTGATTTGGACAATCTTTTCGGTGGTTTCGTGAATAAGTTCGGGCCCGGTGATTTGTGCATCTCCAACTTCGGTCCAACAGATGGGTGAACGACATTTCCTACCATAAAGTGCTTCGAATGGAGCAGCTTTAATGCTAGCGTGATAACTATTGTTGTATGAAAACTCTACTAACGGTAAGTGTTTATCCCATCCTTTTCCAAAGTCGATCACACATGCTCGCAGCATGTCTTCCAAGGTTTGGATAGTTCTCTCACTTTGACCATCAGTCTGTGGGTGGTAGGCGGTACTCATATCTAGCTGAGTATTCAAAGCCTTCTGCAATGACCGCCAAAAGTTTGACGTAAAACGACTATCTCGGTCGGAGATGATGGAAACCGGCACTCCATGTCGGGAGACTATTTCCTTCATATACAATCGCGCAAGGGTATCCATACCGTCGGTTTCTTTGATTGCAAGAAAGTGCGCAGATTTGGTGAGACGATCAACAATGACCCAGATAGTATCAAGTCCACCCGAGGTTTTAGGTAGTTTCGTGATGAAGTCCATCGTAATCCTTTCCCACTTCCATGTTGGAATCTCTGGCTGTGTTAACATTCCGGACGGTCGTTGGTGTTCTGCTTTTACTCTAGCACATGTCAAACATTTTCCGACATACATAGCAATGTCGGCCTTCATGTTTGGCCACCAGTACAACTTCTTGAGATCTTGATACATTTTATCAGCCCCCGGATGAATGGAATATTTCGACTTATGGGATTCGTGCATGATAAGATCACGCAGTCCCCCGTATAGTGGAATCCATGCTCTGTCACCGAAACACAACGTCCCATCTTGTTTTCTCACAAAACCGTTCTCGATTTCCGGCATCCTGTGAATCTTCTCATTCGGTCGGTTCTCTTCCTCCAAGGCTCCGGCCTGAGCTTCTAAAATTTTGGCTGGGAGTGGTGACCTAACTGTAATTCCCAAAGATCGAACTCTAAGGGGTTTGATTCGTTCCTTTCGACTCAAGGCATCGGCCACTACATTTGCCTTTCCGGGATGATAACGAATCTCACAATCATAATCACTGAGTAACTCCAACCATCGGCGTTGTCGCATGTTCAGCTCTTTCTGATCTAGTATGTGTTGAAGGCTCTTGTGATCTGTAAACACCTTGCACTTGGTGCCATACAAATAGTGTCTCCACATTTTAAGAGCGAACACTACTGCTCCTAACTCAAGATCGTGGGTCGTGTAGTTCTTTTCGTGGGTTTTGAGTTGTCGGGAAGCATATGCGATAACCTTACTCCTTTGCATCAATACGGCTCCCAAGCCTTGGCACGATGCATCACAATACACCTCGAAGTCTTCACTTCCTTCGGGTAGTGCTAAGATCGGAGCTTCACAAAGCTTTTGTTTCAACAGTTGGAATGACGTCTCTTGCTCCTCTCCCCATTCAAATTTCTTCTTCTTTTGTGTCAATTCCGTCAAAGGTTTGGCGATCTTGGAGAAACCCTCGATGAATCTCCGATAGTACCCAGCAAGACCTAAAAATTGGCGTATCTCCGTGGGGCTTGTGGGAGATGCCCAATCCTCAACAGCTTCGATTTTTGCGGGGTCCACGTGAATACCTTTGCTGTCGATGACATGCCCTAGAAATTGCACTTTCTCAATCCAAAAATCACACTTGGAAAATTTGGCATACAGTTTCTCTTCTTCGAGCAGTCCTAGGATAGTTCTCAAATGCTCCGCATGTTCTTCCTTGCTACGGGAGTAGATGAGGATGTCATCTATGAACACAATTACGAACTTGTCCAAATATGGCTTGCACACTCGGTTCATTAGGTCCATGAACACGGCTGGTGCGTTCGTCAGTCCAAATGGCATCACTTGGAACTCGTAGTGCCCGTATCGTGTACGAAACGCGGTCTTCGGTATATCTCCTTCCTTAACTCTCAGTTGATGGTATCCTGACCTTAAATCAATCTTCGAGTATACACTCGATCCTTGCAGTTGGTCGAACAGATCGTCGATTCTGGGTAATGGGTATCGGTTCTTTACGGTGAGCTTGTTCAATTCGCGGTAATCGATGCACATTCGGAAGGATCCATCCTTCTTCTTGACAAACAGCACTGGAGCTCCCCATGGCGATGAACTCGGGCGTATGAATCCTTTATCTGACAATTCCTGCAATTGCTCAGACAACTCTTTCATTTCAGATGGTGCCAACCTATAAGGTGCTCGTGCCACTGGTGCTGCTCCTGGCACTAGCTCGATCTGAAATTCTACTTGTCGTGTTGGCGGAAGGCCAGGTAAGTCTTCGGGGAATACTTCGGGAAATTCTCTAACTATTGGCACATCTTCTAGTCGCTTCTCTTCCGACTTCGTCTCGGTTACTTGTGCCAGAAATACAAGACATCCTCGCTCGATATACTTCGCTGTTTTGCAGCACGATATGATACTTAGTCGAGTCTTACTCCGTCTGCCGCGGACAACTAAAGTTTCTCCTTCACAGGGGATGTGAACAACTTTCTCGTCGCATATAATTCTAGCGTGGTTCTTGGATAACCAATCCATGCCGATAACTACGTCGAAACTACCAAGTTGGATGGGCATGAGGTCTATGTCAAATGGTTGGTTTAGTAGAAGTAGGGTGCAGTTTCGGATTAGGGTGTTAGTTTTTACTAGTTTGCCGTCAGCTAGTTCTATTTCGTAGGTGGTGCTCAATTTAGTCGGTGTAATATCAAGTAGAGATGCAAAAGAAGAAGATACAAAACTTTTGTCGGCTCCAGAATCAAATAAAACTTTAGCAGGGTGGTTATTAAGAGGAAACGTACCCGTCACCACATTGGGATCTTGTTCAACATTTCCGTCTCCTAGTACATATGCTCTCCCGCGAGCATTGTTGACGGGGTTGGCAACCTGATTCGGACACTGGTTCTTGTAGTGTCCTTTCTTGCCACATCCATGACACACTATGGCTACTGGTTGTAGGTTGGCTCCTGTGACCTTGCAATCTTGGGTTTTGTGGCCGGTCCTCTGACACTTTCCACATTTGGCGAAACAGGGTCCTTGATGGTGCATCTTACATCGGTTGCACATGGGAGCGGGTCCAGCATAGCCCCCAGTTCCAGTAGGTGTGGCAGCGTAAGCCCTGGCAGCTTCCTGTCGGCGATTCTGTTGGTTATGGTGGTGGTTCCGGTTTTGCTGATAGCTTTGGGTGTTGTTGCGGTTATGGTTTTGGTTATGGTGAGAGTTGTTGTTGCTGTGATTGTTTCTACGATCATCAAATTTCCTTTTGTGATCGTTGCTTCCCTGAGCTTGATTACGCCTGATTTCCCTTTCCAGTAACTTTTGAGCAGTCTCCATGGCTTCCTCCAGTGTTTGTGGTTTGGACACTGTGACATCTCCTTCTATGCTTCTGGGTAGTCCTTCAACATATCTTTCCAGTGTCTTTTCGAAATCCGGTACCTTGGTTGGGCATAGTATGGAGAGTTCTTGGAATCTCCTATCATAAGCCCTGAGATCATGTCCTTTTACCATCAACCGATCAAACTCATCTTCCATCTTTCGAATTTCAGTGCGAGGACAATACTTCTTCAGCATCTTCTGTTTGAACTCAGCCCATGGAAGTTGGTAAGCTCTATCATTACCCATTTTATGAGCAGTGGCGTTCCACCACGACAATGCATCATCTGTCAAGGTGCCAGTAGCAAAGGCGACTTTATCGCTTTCGGCACAACCACTCCTTGTAAAGACAGTCTCTGAACGCTCAAACCATCGAGCTAATTCTGTCACTCCTTCAGTACCTTTAAAGGTTGGCGGTTTGCAACTCATAAATTCCTTGTACGTGCACTTTCGGGTTGCAGCTGGCTCACTCTCGGCAGTTGGCCTTGTTGCACTACCGGTAGGAGTTGTGGTTGCAGCTTGAGCTACCAATGCAGCAGTCACGCTTTCCGTGATCAATTGGCGGATCTCTTCCGGAGTCATGATCGATCCAGCGACTGCTTCTGTAGTTCTGTTGCGGGTAGCCATGTTCTAACAATACACAAGAACATAAATTTAGGTTTTACGGTTAATATCATCAAGTGAGGCGTCATGATAGTAGCATACAACATTCTCATAAACAAGGTTATCATAATTAATCATCACGACATGTCTGAATACAATCACAACATACATGGAATAATATGGTAACGTATAAAAGAAAATCACAACACATAAACGAAGAAAACAACCATAACATAGATTAATATTGGTACATAGTCATCATAACTAACCATGAGTTTTAATAATTCAATACATTGTTTCCAAAAGAACAATACAATATAGATTATTAATGCCACGCAGGGCAAGTTACGGTGTCACTACTACAACAATATGTGACTAATCTACGAAGTGCTGGGTGCATCTCCGGGTCCATGCTGCAATCCTCTAACAGTCTCAGCAAACTCCTCCATCCTCCGATCTCTGACCCTCTCCCTGGCCTGCAACTCTCCAACCGCTCCTCCAAGAGCATGGATGGTACTGTCAGCTACTGCCAGCCTCTCGGTCTGGTGCTCGATCATCTGCTGCTGCATCGCTACAATCTCTCTCAGCTGCTGTGTCTCATGACTCTGTGCATCTAGGCTCTGACCAAACTCAGTAACAATCTCTCTAACTCCCTCTAGCTCGGTGCCGAACAGATCGAACACCTCCTCCATAGCAATCCTCCCGACCACGAGGTTCTCGACCTCCTCCTGTATGTTCTCGACTCGCTCGAGAGATATATCATCTATCAGACTCAGCAGCTCATCAAGACGATCCTCATGTCGGGCCAGTCTGGCGGCCAGCAGTGGGATGGTGTGATGAATGGGCTCTCCTGTGACTGGGAGGACAGCTGATGAACACTCCCCCAGCTCCGAAGCTCTGGGAGCTCCCTCCTGAAGTCTCCAATGACGAATGCACTCCAACAAAAATGACCATCTACGAGCATCGACCCTCCTGTGAACACGGGGCTCGGATGGGGAAGGACTCACGGGGTGCTCTCTCTCAGGAGAGGGTAGAGGAACACTCTGAGCCCTAATAGGTGAGGCAGTGGGAGATGAGATAGGAGATGATAAAGGGACAGTGGTAGTCTGAGTATAAAACACAGTAGGGGGTGGTATAGGTGATGGTGCATCCTCGGGCGAGGGTGGTGGAGTCGGGAGCATATAAGAGTGGGGCTGTGGCACTGATGGGAATGGCTCAGGAGAACTGGGTGGTGGTGTGGCTACAAGAGCTGGTGGTGGTGGTACTATGGCTGGTGGGGTACGTACTCGTTTCCGAGCAGTGTGAATATAGGTGAAACTGTTAGGGCCGTACTTGTATCTCTTTCCAAAAGGGGCTGGCTCATAAGGCTGGAGGACTCTAACTCGCTTGCGCCGGCGGACCGGTGCAGGCGGGGGTGGTGGTGGAATGGATGCAGTCGAATCAGATGAATCTGAGTCAGAGGACTCATCATCAGCCTCTGATCCTGAGGAGTAGTGATCATGGGTCAGGACTCGACGTAGCGATGGCTCAGGGTGATCATCAGCAGCTAAGAACTGCTGGGACTCATAGTACTGGTCTAAGGTCAAAGGGCCATAAGCACGTGAGGATGACAGTGGAATAGTGGGTGTAATGACTGGTGTGGAAGCGACTTCACCCTCCTCGAAGGGCTCCGTCTCTCCAGACACATCCCCAGATGGGACAACAGATGGGACAGTGGGTACAATAGGTAAAGTGCTGTCAGTGTCATAGTCAGACAAAATGATAGTGGGGACAGAGGGTGATGCCGGTAATGCGTCATCACTGTCGGAAAGTATGATGATAGGAGGCGACATGGTACTGTAATATCCCAATAATAATAAGTGTAAGTCATTAATAATATAAATATGCATTAGTCATAATAACATATGAAAGTGATAAAACTAATTTGTCATGCATAATCTGCCAAGCAAATCTCTATGCTATTTTCTATAGTGATAAAATTTGTTTGTCATGCATAATCTGCCAAGCAAATCTCAATGCAAATATAATAACATTTGTAAATGATAAATTTTTATTCGTTATGCATAATCTGCCAAGCAAATCTCAATGCAAAAGTGTAAGTGTAGCAAAATGTTGGCACGGAGGGCATAGGGTGGTAGGGTTTAAAATGGTCCTTTTAGAAATCGCGGTTATAGTCCAATGTTTTTGAAAAGCATTTGGTTCTCTATAACCATGGCTCTGATGCCAATCTGTAACACCCCAAAAATCGTAATGAAGCAGCGGAAGTCTAATTTGGGATATTACATCTTAGATCGTAGTCATAATTATAGAAAACGACTCGAAAGAGACGTTTTGTGAAAATTTGTTATCATTCATCAAATTAAAATCAGAGTTGTTCAACAACAGAGTCATAATATTTAGAAATACAAATGAAAAATGTTTAAGATGAATGAAAAACATTTGTTTTTGGACAACGTCCAAAAAGGGGGCCCTGTTCCACTCCGCGCCTTTAGCTTCTTTAAATACCTGAGATAAAACATGCTTAAAACGTCAACACAAAGGTTGAGTGAATTCACAGTGTTTAATTTGTAATAGTTTGAACACAAGTCAGATAATAGTGAAAACAATTGATATTGAAGTGTGATATAAATATTGCCCTAAGCCTCATGACACGCAAACCTTAACATCGGGTGTAATAATAAATAATATAAATGGCCCACATCATAGCAATGATGTAGGTGATAATGCCCTCGTCGTAGGAGTTTGCCAAACTCTTGATAATTCGAATAAAGTGCACTTGGTTACCATTCCAGGCTAACTTCAAGTGGGTCGTCAACTTCCAATAGATCTATTCACTAAATTCGCGTTCACTCGCAAGTGATTAATGGTTCATGATATAAGGGACTTTTTGGCAGGGTGGTAACTTAGGCAATATTACTTAGCAATATCAATCAGGATAGCATACAAAAATATTTGTGTTCAGATTTATAGCATGTATCTCCCCACGGGATTTGAAAACATAGTAAAAGTGGGACTATGAACTCACCTTGGTAGTAATAGAGTCTGTGATGCAATATAATCAAAAGGTGTGTAGTTACTCCAACGCGTGACCTAGATAGTACGGCATGATTTAGTTCGCATATTAATTTATGATTTGATGAACGTAAAATAGTTTATATATTTTCAAACCAATCATGTTATTGCTGCACATGGTAACTATTTATTTCGTCACGTAAATAATATTGACGTATAACAATTTTTAGTATTTCGGTTAGTCGTTTTTGTCACAATTTTTAATAGTTAATATCCGACATGTTGTCAGTTCGGGTTTTATTAAGTGTTAACATATTTAAAGAAAATGAAACATTCTCCTTTTAATTTCTAAAATCATGCGCACCCCTCTTTTTATTTTTAAAGCAAAGCGGGCTGTGGCCCAACTAGAATGTAATCCGAATTCTGGTGGCCCGGTACAAGAGTCACATAAGTTTTACTCTTTCATCTTATACTGGGCTTCAGCCCAGTGTCAACTTTAAATCCAACTCTATTTGTAAAAAGAAAAACGCAGGTTATATGTTTTTGTGGTTTGCCTGGTATTTTAGTTCGAAGCCAAAACAAGTCATTCGAAGGTTTAGAAACTAGGCTGTCTCAAATGAAACTTTGGCGAAGGGTCGTATGCTACTAAGGTCGAAGCTAAGGTCTCGCTTGCTAAACGACTCGAGTACCACTCGAGCTCAAGCCGTGGAGCGTTTAGGTGGTTGTCACACGAGGTGTGTACGGGTCTATCCAAAGGACTTATTCACGACTTAACCCACACCCCTATCGGCTTATAATCTTGGGTTTAGTTATACGCTTATGCCAAAGATACTCAATGTCGATATCACGATATAAATCAAAGAGCAATTCGACTATTTTAAGCTTTTCTTAACGAAATTTATTCACAGTTTCTTAACAAATTCGATTTACATTTTCATCAATACTCAAACCACACTAAATCTAATTTGACCTAATCCTTTAGTCTATATAATTGGATAATAAAACAACATCAAGTAAAGATTAATAATAACCTGAAATTGGTGGGAGGTGTCGAACACTAAACAGCTTTCTAAACCCGAATCCAAAAGCTCCAAAACCCGAAGTTCTAGCTTCCAAATTCGTCCCACCAAGGCTTCCTTATCCGAATCACAACTCGACTCAAAACCTTGAGAACTTTTTAATTTCTTTGGTGTGTGGTTTAATTGTGTGATTCGAATAACCCATGGAGGTGTGAATTTATAGAAAATCATGGAGCTAAACTCCATAACCCCTTTCGGATTGTTGGAGAAACCAACTACTTAATTAGTGTAAGGTCTCCATTTAAGCTCCTAAATCCTAAGTAAACTCGTGATTGGTGAAGAGGACAAAGTCCCATGGTCAACCGAAATTAAAACTAGATGGTGATGGTTCGAATGGAGTCTTTTGGGGAAGAAGGTTATGGCGACAAGACATGGGGTTAAGGTTTCTAGGTTTGCCAAAAGAGGTGATAAGAGTAGAAGGTGGAATTTGAAAGGAGGTGAGGGTTTGGTGGTTTTTGGGTCTCGACAGGAATAAGAAAGAGGGAGGGTAGCAGTTTTTGGGAGTGATAGTCAAAAAGGAGATAGCAGTAATAATATTAAAGGAATAGGTGTATGTGGCGACAAAAGAAAAAGAAATATAAGTGAGGAAGGAAATAATTAATATAGATGTAGTAGTGGTCTTTATTCAGAGGTGTTTTAAATGCCCGGGTCTCGTTAGACCGTGTCGGTTTTTGCTCTACTTAAACATTTCTAACTCGAGGGTTTAGAGTCGTCATAAATTATTTGCTTTTATTTTCAAGTCCGTATTTATTTTTATGATTCGTTCTGTACATTATTCGTTTTGATTAATTAAACTTATGCCATACTATCATGGTGTCGGTACGTGTGTGGTTCCAATAAAATGGAACGTGAGTTTTGCCACATTGTTTGTTTTGTAATCTCACTAGTTATTTTTCAGTAAAAAGAAAAATATATAGTAATATTTCGAATGCAAAGGTGAATAAAATAACTTGATTAAGATTCATAATCAATTGCTTCGGGTTTACAGAAAGTTAATAACTCAAAAATTTCGGGTTATTACAGTTAATACAAATATCGTCCTAAAAACGTTATTTATATTTTACGATCTTTGCTATATTTTGTTAATGACAATTATAAACTTTATCTTTAGCAAAGCATAAATATAAGTTAAAGTCTTTTACATTTATAGTAATAAGCTTTTAAAACTCATCATAACATGCTACATTCATCAATAGGATATACATATTACATACATATACATTTATATGTTTACATTTTTATTCTAAAAATATAAATATGTAAATGACATCATTGCATACATCATATGGATATCTTTAGGATATCTTGAAGATTTATAGAATATCATGGAAAGATCTTCAAGCAAAGAATTGGATTTGGTAATATCTTGGCAAGATTTGGAAAGATTTTGAAAATATGATGTCAGGCTCTGGCGGAACCAAAACCCATAAGGGACGGACACCTGGATTTGGATCCGCCAAATCCGTGGGTTGTTTGATCAGTTTGCCTATAAATAGCAAGCTGCTCATTCATGTTCACTCATCACTCATAAGCAGTTATTCAATTATTTCACATATATAATCACTAGTCTAAGATCTCTTTTATAGTTGTAAAAGATCTTTACAAATTGCTAAAAAGTCTTTGCCGACTTACTTGGTTAACTTATGCAAATTGGTGTCAGTACATAAGATACAACATGTATCTATGTATACAACTTGTTAACTAAGCACATGGAGTAAGATATTATCTACCGTATATGTTTAACCAAAATACAATAAATATCTTTTCGATCTTATCCACTTAATCAGCAGAGTGTTCTCTATCAGCAGGAACAATCTATCGCTATCAGCAGAATCATCAGCAGAGTTGTTAAGCCTATCAGCAGAGTCATTGCACTAAACAGCAGAGTCAATGTACTAAACAGCAGAGTCAACATCATCAGCAGAAACATACTTGGAGTATTTCCCGATTAAGAACTTCATGAATATTTAATTCCTAACAATCCTCCCCTAAACATGTGAATCATTTCAAACATGTTTTCTGAATTAAATGAGGACTTATCTTGAGAAGATCTTTCAAACACTTCATGAATCTGAACTGATCTGCTATATTCTTCTTTGACTTCAGCAATATCAAAACATTGTACCAAAAGATGGTGCAATTTCCTTGGATGGAGGAATTATAAGAGGCAATGATGCTGTGTATCTTGGATGCTTGTTTCAACAAGTGAAATCATCTAACCAGCATGTCTTTGAAGTGAAATTGAAACTTTTCTTCGTTTGATCTAGATAGAACTTTCTCCTTTGGAATGCTTCATCCCTTCTAGATATTTGATCTGTTCTAATCATTTTCCAATCTCTACATCATCTTGTATGCTCTTGTCTTTTCCTTCCATATATTGGTTTATTCTTCCTTTTTCTGGGAAATTATTTCCTCCCCTGAAGCAAATAACTTTTGTTTCCTCCCCTTTTTTGGAAGATCTCACTATGTACTAAAGAACTTCTCTTCATATCACCTGATTTATCAGTTTGAACTTGTTTTCAGACAATATTGTACATGAAGCCATCAATTCCTTAAGAGTTTAAGTTTCTGTCCTCATCACTTTTAGGTGTGTTAACTCCTATGAGAGGTGAATCAGTGGACATTTTGATTCATAATCCATCAATGAATGGTTTTTCTGAATCCTTGAAAAATCCTTTTAAGAAATCATTTAACTTAGTAGTATGTTCATGATTTTAGAATTGAAAAATCATACTACATTCAACCATTTTGAAAGAATCAAGTGTATAACAGACACCTAATCAAAATTTCGGTTTAAAAATAACCTCTGGTTGTGTGAGAACCAATGTATTTCAGTTATCACTAACTGCCTGTGAAAAGATAAATCTATTCAAAAGATTTTCTTGACAGGGTTTCCAGCTTATAGTAATTGTTACCTCCAACACAAGTGTTAGATTCACTTTCACTAGCTGTTATTTCTATCAGATGTCCTTAGACTAACTCATTATACTTGAAAGTATAAAATGATAGAAAGTGAGTTGTATCAGTTACTATCTGATCAACTAAGTCATCAATTCAATGTGAAATATCATAACTAGATTTCAAGAAAGAAGTTTTAAGGAGGTTTAATTCCTAAACTCAGTCCATCATAAATCTATTATGGTCAGCAATTTGATAAGAATTCTGCTGTTCCCATTTCACTTGAAATATCCTTTGTGTTCTCATATTCATACCTGAAATAGTTAGTCTAAAACCAAAAGAACAATGTACAAAGTACTTGTCTTGCATTAGTATAATCATAAAACCAACTGTATGAATAACACAATTCAAATTTTGATATATTAGCAGTACCTTATAAATCCAGCAGTACCAACAAAAATTTATGTACAAAAACACATCATATTGAAAATTTAAAGATTAAGCATTCCAATACTTGCAATTAAGTACTGAAACCTTGAAACATCAAAAGCTTTTGTTAACAGATCTGCAAAATTATGCTCTGAAGCAATTTTAAGAACTTGAATTAATCTTTTCTCATTGCAATCTCTTATAAAGTGATGCCTAATTTCAATGTGTTTTGTTTTAGAGTGTTGTACAGGATTTTTAATAATACAAATTGTACTACTATTATCAATATAAATAACAGTGTTTAAGAAATTGTACCCATAATCAAGAAGTTGGTTTTGAAGCCATAGAACTTGACTAGAGCAACTTGCAGCAGCTATATATTCAGCTTCAGTTGTTGAATTTGCCACACTTGTCTGCTTCTTACACTGCCATGAGACAAGTCTACACCCAAGGAATTGACATCCTCCAGTTGTTGACTTTCTGTCTAAGCTAGCACCAGCATAATCACTATCCGAATATGCTACCAAGTCAAAAGGAGATTCTCTAGAATACCATATACCCAACCTTGGTTGACCTTTGAGATATCTAAAAATTCTCTTGACTGCAATTAAATGAGAAACCTTTGGAGTAACTTGAAATCTTGCACATACACAAACAGGAAACATGATATCCGGTCTAGATTATGTAAGATACATCAAGGAGCCTATCATAGATCTGTAACTGTGTACATCTACATTTTCTCCATCTTCATCTTTTAGAAGGTGCTTCTCTGGGTCCATTGGTGTGCTTGCAATTTTTGAATCAGCAAATTGAAATTTTCTAAGTATCTCTGCAACATATTTGTCTTGACTAATAAATATGCCTTCAGATGATTGCTTAACTTGCAAACCCAAAAAGAATGTAAGTTCTCCCATAGAACTCATTTGAAACTTATCTTTCATAAGCTTCTCAAATTCTAAACACATTTCCTTCCTTGTAGATCCAAAGATAATGTCATCCACATACACCTGCACTAACAGAAGATCCTTCTTGTGCTGTTTGATGAAAAGTGTCTGATCAATCTTCCCTCTTTGAAATCCATTGTCTAATAAGTAGGAAGCAAGTGTTGCATACCAAGCTCTTGGTGCCTGATGAAGGCCATAGAGAGCTTTCACTACTCTGTACACTTTGTTTGGATGTAATGGATCAATGAAACCAGGAGGTTGTGAAACATACACCTCTCTTCCAATTTCACCATATAAAAATGCGCTTTTAACATCCATTTGGTAGATTGTAAAGCCTAAAAATGAAGCATAAGCTAGAAACAGCCTAATTGCCTCAATCCTTGCTACTGGAGCATAAACTTCATCATAATCTATTCCTTTTTCTTGTGTGTACCCTTGTGCTACTAGTCTAGCCTTATTCTTGATCACAATTCCTCTGTCATCCCTTTTGTTCTTAAAAACCTATCTAGTGCCAATTAGCTTTTCACCTGTAGGTAAATCAGCTAGCACCCAAACCTTTTGAATCTTGAACTGAAGAAGCTCTTCTTGCATAGCCTCTACCCAGCTTGAATCATCTAGGGCTGTAAGAATATTCTTTGGTTCCTTTTGAGAAAGAAAACATACAAATAAACATGAGTTTGAAAGTTCATGTTGTTTTGAAGCATAAAGGGCATCAAGAATCCCTTGTTGGTCTGAAGAGACTAGTTGTCTTCTTGTCTTCACACCAGATTGTACATCTCCAATCACATTATCTAGGGAATGAACTTTGTGAATTCTTGTGTGTGGGGTTGTTGGAACTTGATAGTTAAGTGAAAGATTACTAAAATCCACTTCATCTTCAGAGAATTCTACTTCTTTTGTGTGTGATGGCCCTATATTAGAAGTATTTGGCCCAACAGCAGAGTGTTCTGGCTTATCAGCAGAGTGTTCTTGCTCATCAGCAGAGTGTTCTTGCTTATCAACAGAGTGTTCAGCAGGAACAAATGTACTATCAGCAGAAACATTGTGTTGATCCATAGTTCCATCATCCTTTCTTTGAGCCTCAACATCTTCTTTTGCTTTACCATAAGAAGATTCATCATTGTTTGAAGCTAAATCCACACTGGTACTTGACCACAATGGCATAATGACATCAGATTGATCTTTATCTAACTCCACCTCATTTGTTGCTTGTGAACCTGAAAAATTATTAGTTTCTGCAACAACAGGTAAATAATTCATAGAGTTTGTTAGATAATCAAGATCAAATATCCATTTGGGTCCTTGACCTACTACATTGGATTTGTTTTCCTGAAACTCCACATGTAGTTCTTCTTGAACTTTCTCAGTTCTTAAGTTGTAAACTCTAAAAGCTTTGCTAACAAGAGAATATCCAACTAAGAAACCTTCATCTGCTTTACCATCAAATTTTCCTAAATGGTCTAAGGTATTGAGAATTGTCACATGACATCCAAAAGGTCTAAGAAATCCTATTGCAGGAGTTCTACCATTAAAGAGTTCATATGATGTCTTATTGTGAGGCTGCACAACTAAAACTCTATTTTGAACATAGCAAGCAGTGTTAATTGCCTCTGCCCAAAAGATTATAGGTAGCTTAGAATCAGCTAACATTGTTCTAGCAGCTTCAATTAGTGTTCTATTCTTTCTTTCAACCACTCAATTCTGTTGTGGTGTTCTAGCAACACTATATTCTCTCCTAATACCTTTTTCTTTGCAGAAATCATCCATAACTCTATTTCTAAACTCTGTCCCATTATCACTCCTAATGACTTTTACTTTCTTGCTTACTTGATTTTCTATCAGTGTAATGAATTCCTTAAGAATGCTTGATGTCTCATCCTTAGTGGCTAAAAAGAAAACCCATGTAAATCTGCTATAGTCATCAGTTATAACAAGACAATATTTTTTATGTTGTATACTCCTTACTGAAACTGGTCCAAATAAGTCCATATGCAGCATAAACAATGACTGATTGATAGAGTTAAAAATTTTGGGCTTACAAGTGGCTTTGTGTTGTTTGCCTTTTAGACAAGCAATGCATGTTTGATCATTTTCAAATCTTTTGTGAGGTAAACCTCTTACCAAACCATTCTTAACAATTTTATTTATGGTTTTGAAGTTAATATGACCAAGCCTTCTATGCCATAACATTGATTCATCCAATGTGGCCTTTGATACAAGACAAGTTAAGTCTTCTTTAGGAATGATGTTCTTCATATCAACACTATACATATTGGCCTTTCTAGGAATTCTAAGAAGTACTTGATTTTCATCAGGCATCTTAAAATCCTTAGATAGAACAAGACATTCAGTGTCAGTAAAAAGGACATTATTCTTTTTGTGACACATTTGTGAAACACTAAAAAGATTATACTTTAACTCTTGTACATAGTACACATTTTCAAAATCTAAATTTCCGGTTTTAATAGTACCTTTACCAGAAATTTTGCCACGAAAACCACCTCCAAAGGTAACATATCCTCCATTGAATTCTTGAAAATCTGAAAGATAAGACATGTTGCCTGTCATGTGATTGGAACATCCACTATCTGAGTATCCTTGATCTTGATTATCAATAGAATGTCCCTGCACACAAATAAGAAAGTTAGTTTTCTTTGGGGATCCAAGCCATTACTGACTTGAATCTGCCTCTTGCATCAATATAGTTTAATCTTTTAAGGACTGTTGATGCAACATTGGATTTTTGAATCCAACATGCTGAGGCCTTAACAGCATTTGCCCTATTACCCTTAGCAGCAGAGTGAATAACATGTTTAGCAGAGTTTGCTAACTTTGAAGTCACACCCTTTGGTCTCCAAATTTGTTTGTGGACCACTGCTTTTGTTTGAATGGGCCTTAGAACAGTTTTAGATGCATGTATGAAAGTTGTTTTTGCATCCTTAGCTGTTGATTTTGGGTTAATAGTCATAAATGGTCGAGCAACAGAGTAAAATTTGCTATCAGCAGGATCATTTGGTCTATCAGCAGAATCAGATTTTGAGATAGACTTGCTTTTGACTACTCTGGGGTTTGATTTCTTAGAACTAGAGTGAAAGTGAGATTTAGGTGTTTGCCTTTTGTGATTCACTCTATGGTTTTCATACCCAGATACCCTTTGGTTGCAGAAAGCTGCAAGATGGTCAAAACTACCACATGTATAACAAGCTTTATTGTAAAATGCAAAGTCATCACCTAATTGGTTAGACTTGAGGTTGTTCCAATTCCTTTGGTTACCTCTGGGCTTGTTTGTAGTTCTATATTGTTCACAATATCTAACTGGTTTCCTAACAGTCTTAACATTTGACTTAGGCCTGTTAGTGTTGTGATTGACTATCTTAGGAATACTTGTTCCTACTTTCTTAACCAATACAGGTTTAGACATAACCTGTTCTTCTTCACTATCACTATCAGTTGTGCAATCTTCAACAACTATAGCATCTCCTTTCTTAACAAAGGACACCTTGTCCTGATAAGATAAAGTTTTATCTAAACTTTTACTTACCTTTTCTATCTTTGGAGATTTAGTGACCTTAGAACCATATTCCATGATTGGTTCTTGAAACTCAGGTAACCCTGTGTGTGCTAAATCAATACCTGGAGGTGAATGAACACCTCTGTATGGTGGGGGTACAGACTTAAATCCAACACCAGAATTAACCTTATCAATAACTTGGGCTTCCCAAAGCTTATTGAATCCTTTTGAGGAATGTGCTAAAACATCCACAGAAACCTTTACATTTTCTCTTTCATTCTTGTGTTTAGCTAATGAATCATTCAACTCAACAATACACTCATTTCTGATCTTAATGTCATTTTTTAGTATATTGATGTCATCAGCAAAATGAATTTCATTATTTTTAAAATGTAAGACTTGTTTTTCTAAAACAGCTAGACCTCTTTTATGATTAGCCAAATTAAAAAGAGAGTTAAGTAGCTCTTCTCTATGAGCTTCAAATCTCTTATTAAGGTCTTCATAAGCTTTAAGATTAGGACATGATTCAGTACAAGATGTAATATTGTTTACCTCTGAATCAGAATGGGCCATTAGAGCAAATTCATTGGCCAAAAGAGCAGCATTTGGTGGTGCATCCTCTTCAATAGCCATAGAGCTCCAATCATAACCAATACCATCAATAGCCAACATAGCCTTTGGCTCTTCAACAGTAACTTCCTTTTTCCTATCTTGCTTATACCATGTGTTTCTATTCTCCTGCTTTCTTGGGCTTCTACACTCCTTAGCAAAATGTCCTAACCTATGACAGTTAAAACACTCCACTTTCTTCTTATCAAACCCTGCAGTATCATTACCATTTATGGTAATTTGCTTCCCAGTTCTTTGCCAATGCTTCTTGGCCCTCATGCTGAGCAAAGCAACCTGCCATTTGATGTCCATCTCTTCCAAATCATCACTATCAACCTGCTCTAGGTCTTCATGATTTAGAGGAGAACCACTAGACTGACTAGATATAAATACATAGAATGCTGGATCACCAAGTCCTGCAACAGTCTTGTGTGTACTAGTAGAAGGACCACCATTTGTAGCATTAGAAACACCTTCAACTTCTTCTACCTCTTCAGCCTTACCAATACTAGGAGATGACAAAAGTGCCACGTTCCCAGAACTAGTACCATAAGTTCCAGACTTTCTAAGACTTTGTTCAACAATTTTGAAGTTTTTGTACAAATCATTGAGCTTCATTGTTTCAATGTCTGGTTTGTTCATCCAGACAATAACATGAGTATGGAACTCATCAGGTAGACTTCTTAAAAACTTCATGTTGAGATCTTCCTTCTCTGTCTCAACACCCAACACAGCTAACTGACTGACAAGCTTATGTAATCTTGAGAATAGCTTATCAAGAGACTCATTACTAAAAGCAGTAAAGTTTTCAAATTGTTGCTTTAGTAGTGTCTTCTGTGTCTTTTTGGTAGTTTCATTACCACCAAAGTATGCACAAATCTCTTCAAAAAGAGTTTTTGCATCAAGATACTTGTTGAATGATAGCATCTGCTCACCAGGAATGGTCATAAGCAGCAAATTTCTTGCTTTCTGATCATTTCTCTTCAGTATCTTCTCTTCATTTGACACTGGTCCAGTATTTCTTTTCCTACTTGTTTTACCTTCTAGGACAACCTCTGAGTAGCTTGGTGAAAAGGAATCACCATATATAATTATATCCCAAAGAGTATAATCTTGGACCATGAAATATTGCTCAATTCTCATCCTCCATAACTCAAACTCATTGGGTTTGATCATGGGCAACTTTGCAGCAACATTTGTTTGAGCATCATGTGGATCCATTTCTGTTTCTTCTAATTCAAATATATCAACCCTAAGCTCTGATACCAACTGTGGAGGACCTTGGTTATACACAGTTAAGGTGGTTAAACCTTGTGACTTTGTGTATGAGATATATTGACTTAATATGATTAAGCACGCGGAATTTACTTAACCACACTTAGAAGGTTGTGTATGTTATGGAAATGGAAGAATTATATTTGTTACTTTGACAATGAACAAAGAAAGTATTTCACTAAACGATTCAATATTATTCCAAATAATACGAGTGATCTTGAGTTTTTCACTAGGGTTACAAAACCTTGAATCTTATGTTACAACTTGTGATTTGTGTTTGTTCTATGTCTTAACAGTTATTCAATTATTTCACATATATAATCACTAGTCTAAGATCTCTTTTATAGTTGTAAAAGATCTTTACAAATTGCTAAAAAGTCTTTGCCGACTTACTTGGTTAACTTATGCAAATTGGTGTCAGTACATAAGATACAACATGTATCTATGTATACAACTTGTTAACTAAGCACATGGAGTAAGATATTATCTACCGTATATGTTTGACCAAAATACAATAAATATCTTTTCGATCTTATCCACTTAATCAGCAGAGTGTTCTCTATCAGCAGGAACAATCAATCGCTATCAGCAGAATCATCAGCAGAGTTGTTAAGCCTATCAGCAGAGTCATTGCACTAAACAGCAGAGTCAATGTACTAAACAGCAGAGTCAACATCATCAGCAGAAACATACTTGGAGTATTTCCCGATTAAGAACTTCATGAATATTTAATTCCTAACAATTAGCATACATTCTTTCATTCATTACTAACCCATTCATATTACATATTCATTCTTAGTGATCTTTCTTTTGTAGCAAAGAGATCAAAGCATCACAAGCTTCAACATACCGTTGCAAGACTTGTTAGAGTAGTTACTATTTGATTTAGTTGTACTTCACACATCATTGTTGTACCAAACATTCATACACTTCTATTGTGATGGGTTAGTATTTTAGTCCTTAAAATACGTAGAGTGTCGGGAGTGGTTGTGCCCTTGTTAAAGAACTCGGTATCTAGCATAGTACCGGAAAAAGTGTAAGCGACATTAAGTTGGTTCTACCTCGAACTAGAACTCGGTATTTAGCTTTGTATCAGAAAAAGTGTAAGCGACATGTATAAAGGTTTTCTCCGCCGAGAAGGGAGCTTGTTTCTTAGTGAAGAAAAACTCTCGAGTTAGAGGCTCGAGGAGTGGAGTAGGGCAAGGAAGAGAGTCCTTGTAGACCGAACCAATATAAACATCCATGTTGTGGTTTGATTGTTTCTTTCCTTACTTGCCTTATTTATATTGTTTGATTGTTTGCATTAAGTTAAAATCACATTAAGTATTCAAAGCAAATTAATTTTAAAATGGTAAAAACTATTCAACCCCCCTTCTAGTTTTCCACACATTAGACAAAACAACATCATCAAACTTCTGATGCCACTGCTTGGGGCTTGCTTCAAACCATAAAGAGACTTAACCAATTTACAAACCTTATCTTCATTACCAGGCATGACAAAACCTTCAGGTTGTTTCATGTATATCTCTTCATCAAATTCACCATTCAGAAAGGCTATTTTAACATCTATTTGGTAAATTACAAGATTATGTATAGCTGCAAGTGCTAACAATAATCTAATGGTGGTAATCCTAGCAACAGGAGCATAGGTATCAAAGAAATCAATGCCTTCCTTTTGTCTAAAGCCTTGGATAACCAATCTGGCTTTATACTTGTCTATGCTTCCATCCACCTTCATCTTCCTTTTGAAGATCCATTTACTACCCAATGGTTTACACCCAGGTGGTAAATCAGCCAATTTCCAAGTATTATTGTGCATAATAGAGTCAATCTCATCTTGGATTGCCTCTTTCCAAAATGCAGCATCCCTTGAAGCCATAACTTCACTGTAGGTCCTCGGATCATCATCAACATTAAAACAATATTGATATTGAAAGTTAATTTCATTCCTTGATCCTTCAACCAAATATAGTTGGAAATCATCACCAAAAGATTTGGCTTTTCTTGCTCTTACACTCCTCCTAGGCTCAGAAGGCTTGGGAGGGGTATTAGTCACTTGGTCAGATGTACCAGAGTTACTAGAACTTGCAATCATGTCTGCAGGTTTAGGTAAAGATGTAAACCTATCCTCATTGCCAAAATCAGCATCTCGTGAATCAATAACAGAGTGCACGGATACATAATCATTAGGTTCTATGACATAGAACCTATAGCAAGTAGAATTCTCAGGATAGCCAACGAATACACAATCTATACCTCTTTGACCTATATTATTTATTTTAGGGTCAGTCAATCTTACCACAGCTCTACAACCCCAAACTCTGAGATAACTCAGTTTTGGTACCTTTTTATGCCAAAGTTCATAAGGGGTTATCTTGTTCCTTTTATTAGGAACTCTATTCAATAAATAATAGGCTGTCAACATAGCCTCACCCCAAAATCCGTCACTAATGCCACAATAGCATAACATGGAATTAACCATTTCTTTTAATGTCCTATTCTTTCTTTCAGATACACCATTTTGCTGTGGTGTATATGGAGCAGTGGTCTGATGTATTATACCAGTAGATTGGAAATACACTGGATCATAATACTCACCTCCCCTATCAGTGCGAAGTATTTTAATCTTCACACCATGATGAAGCTCTACTTCCTCTTTATAGATTTTAAATTTATCAAGAGCTTCATCTTTTGTATGACACAAGTAAACATAGCAGTATCTAGTAGCATCATCAATAAAAGTAACTACGTACTTTTTATTACCAAGTGATGGAGTTGAATGAAAATCACACAAGTCACTGTGTACAAGTTCTAATACCTTTGTATCTCTAATGACATTTTTGGCGAAAGGTTGTCTAGTAATCTTAGTCAACATACAAGTTTTACACTTTTCACCATTCAATTCAAAAGCAGGTATTAGACTCAATTTTGACATGTCTATCAATCTCTTGTAATGTACATGTCCTATTCTAGCATGCCATAATTCAGATTTACCACAATTATTGCTAGAACTAGTAGAAGCCATGCAAACAGAATTATTAACAAATGAAACATCCAAATTTAATTATTAACAAATGAAACATTCAATAAAGTTTCCATGTATTGACAAGATATACTTGTTACTTTCCAAGACTTGCTTGTAGCCACAACTATTCAATACAATACCAGATACTAGATTCTTACGAATTCCAGGTACATACACAACATTGTTTAAAAGTAAAGAGTTTCCAGAAGTAAGACTAGACTAATAGATCCTAGTCCTTTAATTGGTTCGGTAGCAACATGCCCATCTTTAACAAAGATCCATCTTCAATTGGCTTGAAGTCCTTGAACCATTGAAGATTTTTGCAAACATGACATGTTGCTCCCGAATCCACCCACCACGAAATGTCATCATCCTGCACATAAAATGCTTCAGAGATTATTGATACATAATAATTCTCAACAGAATGATCAGTGGGTACCAAAAACAAACCTAATTACTTTTCCAGATCCTTGGATCCAATTGTACCAGCCTCGTTTTTGCCTTTTTCCAGAAACCTTCCCAGACCTGCACTGTTGCTTGAAGTGTCCAGGTTTCCCACACTTCCAACATGTCATTTTTGTTTCTTATCAGAACCTTTATTGTTACTTGTTGATCCTAGTTAAATACTTGATCGAATCCCTTAGCTTGTAAAGGTTTAGCTATGCTAGATAAATCTAACACAACTAGGTATAGAAACTGACTTGTGGTATATCAAACACAATGTGACCGAGTCTTCATATGAATATTTATATTCCTAACAATAAAAGTTCATAAGGGGTCTTGTTATGAGGCTTAACTACTTTACTTTTATTTTGCACAAAACAAGCAGTATTAACTGCTTCAGCCCAAAAAGTAGTAGGTAATTTAGAATCAGCTAACATTCTTCTAGTGTCCTATTCCTCCTCTCAGCAACTCCATTTTGCTGAGGAGTCCTAGCTACACTATACTGTCTTTCAGTACCTTTCATCTCACAAAACTGGTTCATATCCCTATTCTTGAACTCAGTTCCATTGTCACATCTTATCACTATAACCTTATGGTTAACTAGGTTTTCTACCTTGGTTATGAAAGCCTTAAGAATGCTACTTGTTTCATCCTTAGTTGCTAAAAATAACACCCAAGTAAACCTACTAAAGTCATTTGTGACAACTAGGCAATACATCTTTTTCATTAAACTCTTTACAAATGTTGGTCCAAACAAATCCATGTGCAACATATGTAATGGCTGACTAATAGAGTTCACTACTTTGGCCTTACAAGAAGCTCTATGTTGTTTTCCCTTCTGACAAGCAACACAGATTTCATAATTTTCAAAAACTTTTGAAGGTAAACCTCTTACAAGGTTTCCCTTAACCAATTTATTTATTGTTTTGAAATTTAAATGACCAAGTCTTCTATGCCAAAGTTTAGATTCATCTGATGTGGCCTTTGCAAAGAGACAATTCAAACCTCTTTTGGGAACCATATTCTTTAAATCAACACTGTATATGTTGTCTGTTCTAGGAACTTTAAGTAGAACATGACTTTCATCAGTCAACTTAAAGTCAGGAGATAAGACAATACATTCAGTATCAGTGAAAAGAACACTATTCTTTTTGTCACACATTTGTGAGACACTAAAGAGATTAAACTTAAGCTCTTTGACAAAGTACACATTGTCAAAATCTAATTTACCAGTCTTTATTGTACCTTTACCAGTGATTTTCCCTCCTTTGGGATTACTCCCAAAAGCAACATATCCTCCATCAATAGCTTCAAAATCTTCAAGATAGGACATGTTTCCAGTCATGTGGCTTGAGCATCCACTGTCAAATACTCCTTTATCTTCCAATTCCACTTGTGGATTGCCCTGCACATAAAGTAAGAAAATCAGTTCATTTTGGGGACCCAAGCCAATACTGACTTGGATCTGCCTTGTGCATCTACATAATCATATCTCTTTAAAACAATAGATTACTTTAACTTTTGGTTTCCAGACCCAACAAGCTGAGGACTTCACAGCATAAAAATGATTTCCCAAAACAGTATCAGTTATTACTTTTGGCTCAGCAGTAGAAACTACTGGCTTTGCCTTAGCAGCACTAATAGTTGTTGGCTTTTGAATGGGTGTTTTACAGTTGAATGTGCTTTGTTTGAAAACTTTGACAATTTATTTGCACCATTCACTGTTCTTTTGGTGTTAGAAGTACTAACTGATCTAGCAGTATTAGTTACTACTTCTTGTTTTGAAACATTTTGATTAGCAGTTGTAACTGATACTACACCAGATCTCATTTGTACTGCTCTTGGAACCATGTTTCTTTTAGCATGTGGGTGAGTATTCTTAAAAAAACTTTTATGATTCACCCTCCTAGCATAGTTCCACACTGGTTTTTGATAGTAATAACAATTTTCTTGTAAGTGTTCAAAACTACCACAGTGATGACAAGCCTTATTGATCATCTCAAAGTCACTTCCTAACCTTTGAGATATCATACCATTCCAACTTCTTTGGTTACCTCTAGGCCTGTTTGTGATCTACCTAGGTTTCTCAGTGTACTTAACAAATTTCTTAGACACCTTCTTACCAAAAAAGGTTTGACAAAATTAATCTGCTCAACACTAGGTTTGACTGTTACACTCTCAACTTTAGGTTTATCCTTTTCTTGTTCCTCATCATCATCAGACACCCAATCCTCAATAGTGGGTGAATCAGAATACTTTGTTTCATTCTTAGGTGTGTCCTCATTAGATTCACTACTTTCTCCTAAAGACTTAACATTTGACTCACTCAGACAAGACAATTCTGGAATAGGAGGTACATACTTGCCTGTTATTGAAGGAGGAACTTCATGATAACCTATGCCACTACCTCTCCTCATTAACTGGCACTCAATTGTCTTGTTAACACTTTCAGATGCAAACTCAAGCTTATTGACCTTAACCTGATGTTTTTCTAATTCCTTATAAGCTGCATCTTTTTCTTTTTCAGCCTTTTCTAATCTTTTAGAAAGTACATTAACTTCATTTTCTTTGACAAAAAGCTTACTTTCAAGAACATTCACTTTTTCTACATATTCCAACTCATTTTGTTTGAAAAAGTCAAGTGTGGAAAACTAGAAGGGGGGGTTGAATAGTTTTACGTCTTTTTAATTTTATTATGAAAACTTTGTTTACTTTAAAAACTTAGATTCGAATTTATGTGAACTCAACTCTTGAACAATATGAACAAATATAAGTAAATCTAAATAAACAATGCAAGTAAAGTAATGAAATAAAATGAAAGATAGAGTGGAAAGATCAAGGCGAATCAAGGATTGAATATTGCTACAAGACAGACTCCACCCCGAGAACCAACTCGAGAGTTTTCTTCACTATGCAAAATACTCCACTTTATCGAAAAAGCCTTACACACACTTTCCTTATCACCTTTACGACAACCATAATCACTAACCACAACTTCTACACACTCTAACTCTCACATTACATTCATTCACATATTCAACTTCACAGCTTCACAACTTCTTAGAGTTCAAACACAACCTTCACAAACTAATACTAATCCTACTTACACCTTTACACACAACTAAACTTCCTACTAATCTAGCTAAACAATAGTCACACTTCTACACAATTATACACAAGAAGAATATTACAAACAACTAGTAGCAATGATACTAATTGCAATACTTCTTCTCTAGTTGTTGAAGGAGTATTCTTCTTTTGCACTTGGATGGTAGAAGCTTGGATCACTTAGAAACCAATGCTTAAGAATATATGATCAAAGGATTTAGAAAGGATTTAGAAAGATAAGGAGAGATTTAGAACAGAAGGTTTGGGGTGCAAAAGGTGAGGAAAAAGTCCAGGATTAGTCCAGTATTTATAGGCAAAAATTGACAGCTGGAGGAGCGGGGCGGTCCCCTTAAATATGGGGCCGGTCCCCTTAATAATTAAGGGGGCCGCCCCCCATAACCGTTGCTCAGCTTTGTCTTTTTGTGGGAAAGGTTTTTCTTGAACATTTTTGCCATTTTTGGTTAAAAATTTGAATTCATAAATTTATAATGGATTAAACATTTTTATTTAATACCAAAAATGATTTTCTAAAAGATATAAAATGTTTGTGTCATTTTATAAAAAATCAAGTGATTAAGAAAATGTTCCTTTGATCATATAATGCATTAAGCATTTGTTTATTCATACCTTAAGTGATTAAGTTGTAGAAGTGAATATTTACAACTAAATACTTGTTTATTTAATAAGTTTATGTTTAATGAGTTTACATTTTGTGATTATCAAAACATAGAGATCTCAAGAAGTATTAATAATGTTTTTAGGCATTATTTATATCAACAATCTCCCCCTTTTTGATGATTACAAAACTTAAACTCATTAAATCCAAAAAATTATTTTTGGACAAGTATTTAGTGAGTTTATATTCACTTCTCCCCCTTTTTGTAGAATCAAAAAGGTTATGTCGACTAGATTTAGATACGAAATTCGTCGGAACGAGAGCTCCCCCTTGCTGTGTACTCCCCCTCGTTCGAGGGCACCAAGGAATTGAGATATGGAATACTTGCAAGAAAAATATTAGAAGCACAAGCATATATGTATCATAGCATGAAAAATAAGAGCAACAAGCATAGCAATCAAATATTAAGGACATGAAACAAAACATATATTAATTCAAAATGATCATGTGAAAAACATAATCATTGATACAACATTTATTATGCTTAGAGCATACAATAAGTAGAAAATTCTAATTTGCCAAAGAGAGCCATCGGACTTGCTTGCAACATAAAAACTTGAACTATTTTGTTTGAGAAACAAGAAATATAAGCATATAGTATGCTTGGATGGTTGATGGTGGAGTATTTGGAATGGAAGTGGTTGAGTGAGGGTGAGAATGTTTGATTAATGGAGGTATGTTTTTGGGTGCATAGATGTTGGAGAGTTTGGTGGTGGAGAGTTTGAAGCGGAACATGTTGATTGAGGGTTTTGATGTTGTTCAAGTGAGGGTGTTGGATGAGATCTAGTGAGAAGATACTCAATCCAAGTGAAGTGCTCATTCAATGCAATGGTTTGTTTTTGGAGAAAGATGCAACAAGGACAATTGTTGACATGTTTCTCAACTTGACTCAAGTTATGGGGTGATGAGGGAGAGCTAGATGGAGGTTGATCTAAGTTGCGTTGAGCAAGGTGTAGGGCAAGAAGAGCACTAAGCTCATGGGCTTCCTTGAGTTCTTCAATGAACTTCAAGTGTTCGGAGGAAGGTGATGATGGTGGAGTGTGGTTGTTATTTGGGATGGATGTTTGGACATGCAACATAGGAGTAACATGTGAGTTGGTAGGAGGTGGTGGTGATACTCTTGGTGGTGGAGACATTTGTGAGCTTGGGTAATCATGAGTGGATGAGGATGGAGATATGGAAGAAGAGGATATTCCAAGAGTGGTGAGTGTTTTGGATGGTGCATTGGTGGGTTGAGCAAGATGTGGGGTGGTGTGAATGAGATTGGGATTATTGTTTTGGGATTGATCATGCTCTTCATATGAATCATATGGGTAAGATGAAGGTGTATTTTTGGGAGCAAGGGTGGATGATTGGTTATGTTTGTGAAGGGGTTCATTAGGGTGAGCATGAGGCTTAGGTGTTGGTTGATTTTGAACAACATCATTTGTTGAGTTGGAGTTATGACAAGTGTCAAGCTTTCTTCTCCAAACGGGTCTTACGGAGATTTTAGCAACTCTTGAAGGCTTGGATCTTGGGTTGTTAGGAGATGACATGTTTGGATGAATGAGCACTAATGATGGAGAAGGGTATTTATAGTGTAAGAATGGTGTGGTTGAGGAAGGTGAATTTTGGTGGGTGGTTTAGGACAAAATATGTTTGTGAATTTTGGGAAGTGTAGGATGAAATGGGCTAAAAAGTGAAAAAGAAAACAGTGCTCCCTGACCATCAGATGGCCGGTCTCCTTAAATATTAAGGGGGCCGCCTAATGAATTAAGGGGGTCGCCCATCTGCTGATTCCCAGGTTACCAGAAATGGGTTTTTGGCTGAAAATTGTAGAAAAGGTTGTGTTTTTGGGTTTAGTTTCAAGCAAGTCCAACTCTTTGAGGCAATTTAGCATTTAATAACTTATGTATGCAAAGCATATTTATTAAAGACATTAAGCATTTATATCTAGCATGCAACCTAATCATTAAGCAAGTAAAATACATGTATATATATGGACAAGAAAAACAATACATAACACCAAGTAATACATAATATCATTTTTAGGAAGATTAATAAGCTAGTTAATTAATCCTAATGAGTGTTTATGTGCAAAGGAATGGGGAGTTGTGATAGCATGGACTTCTAGACTTGTACTAAGCGAGATCTTAATGAGTAAACCATGATTTTTCAGATTCGATTTAGTTCACTTATAAATGTCATATACACAAGTATAGATGACAGATATGAGATCACCATGCATGATTTAAATAAGTGTTTTTAGCATTATTCAACAATGTTTGAGAGTAGGTTTTTATGTGGATGTGAAAATTAATCTAAGGAAATAGATTTGGTTTTATTTCAAAATGTTTTTATGAGGAAAGAAAACAAATTTTTCAATTTTTGGCTTTCATAAACATATAATTATGGATGAAAGTTGGGATGGTAAAACATGTTAAGAAGAAAGGTGGCATAATCTTTTGAAAAATCATTTTTTCAAAATGTGAAGTTTTTGCATATTTAAAAACAAATACCATTTATTATAGATTTTAAAAGGAATGGTTGTAAAAGATCTCATGCTCAAGGGAATTGGTTAAGGCTATTGTCACATGCTACCCCTTTCTACATATCCTGTGATCATAAGAAAGTGATAACTAAATTCTATATGTTTGATGCAAGAATGGGATATATGCTAATATGGCTCCTTTTATTTCGCACATTATCTATCTTAATACCATAGTCTATAAGAGTTTGCTTCATCCATGGGTTATATTGTGATATATCTAATCCTACTTCTATGTTGACAATTAATTCACTTTATTCGCTTTACCTACATAAGTTCTCTACTAGTGGTCACGGAAGATTTCCATATTCAATTTTAGAAGGCTAAATGAGTTTGACAGTGAATACTTCATTTAAAACTTAGGGGAGTTTACTAAAGGGTTTCTAGTTTATTAAATCGTAAGGCGGATATAACTAAAAGGGTAAAGGCAATGCAACCTATCAAACTAAGTATATCCTAAGGCAATGATTAATAAGGCTATATGCATGAAGTAACTACTCATGAAATTTAAAAAGAGAACGTATCTTATGTCCAGCTTTTAACGTCTTATAGGACCAAAGTGACTTGATCCGAACATGTCTTGTACTTGACTTATTTGATGTCTTAGCCTTGATGCATATAACTTCTTTTGTTGAGATTTTCACATCTTCATTGCAACCACATCATGCTTTTTCAACAAGTACTTTTTGATTTTGACTCCTTTGTAGATTTTTTAAAATTTCCGATTAAGTAGTAGAGATGTCTTCATTGATTCTCCAATAGCCGCACCATTAATATTCCACTACCTCATTAGCTATTTCTTGAGATGAATTATCATGTGAGATATTGAGTGTGATTCAAGATTAGATAATTCATTTGTCTTCACGCGTACGTTTCGTAAGATTGAGTTTCTTTCCTTTGTGCGTTTATTACCTAATCAAGCAAAACAACTTGGTACCCGGATTCTTACGGGTCCGAGATGGTTAGTTGATGACATCCATTGCATTTGTATGCACATGGTGAGGATGTCGCCAAGAAGTACAAGAATTCCTTAACAGTTTGTTTTAATGTAAAAACAATGGATTTCTTGACTTATATTGTTTATAATCATTGTAAATAACCTTATTTCTAAATTGTTCTACTAGGTTTTACAAAATTAATTTGTTTTGATTTACTAGTTGATGAGTTATCCGAACTAAATCCTAAACCGGTTTTATCTTCGAATGGCTTTTGACAACTTAGTAGGTATTTAAGAGATTAGGAGCTTTCTTCAAATTTAGCTAATATTTTTGCTCTTTCATTTAATCTTTTAATTTCATGTTTATATTCTTGACATGTTTTGCATTCTAAATCAATTTCAATATTACTTTCAAGTCTAGACATTTTATCTTCTAAAATTATTTCTTTTTCAAAATTGCTTTCAAAAATTTCTGATGATTCATGTTTAGAAATGGTTTTTAGATCTATGTTGCAAAAATGTTTAAAATCATTTTCTAATTTTGAAAATTCTAAAATGAATTGATCATAGCAAAAATGTTCGGTTTCGGATTGTACCTTATTTGGAGTTTTATCTAATTTGCATTCTTCACATACCGGATAGTAATCTTCTTCTTCGTCTGTGTCACTAATACCTTCATTAAAAACATTTGAACTAGTAGCACATGTATCTATTTTATCTAAATGTTTATCTATTAAATTTTCTAGGACAATTAATTCATGTACAAGATCAAATTCCTCATCTTTGGCTTGACATTTTTCTTGATGAAAGTTTAAAAGACTTTTCCAAATATCATTAGCCGTTTGACAGAAGAATATTCTTTCATATTCAACTCTCGGCAATGCTTTATAAATAATTATTTTAGCTTTATTATTTTTGTCATTCTTTGTTTTGAAATAATTATTTTCACTTTCAAAATCCGTTTTTGTTGGTTGAAAATAACCAATTGAAATGACATGCCAAAGATCTAGATCAATTGATTTCACATAATTTTCAAATTTATTTTTCCATTCAAGAAAGCTATAATTTTCAAATAGTGGTGGTTTATGCATAGATTGCCCTTCTAAATATTTTTCCGATTCCATAGATCGATTCAAGTTTTAAAATACAATATATTTTAAAAATCTTGTTTAACGTGGCTCTTGATACCAATTGTGGAAAACTAGAAGGGGGGTTGAATAGTTTTACGTCTTTTTAAATTTATTATGAAAACTTTGTTTACTTTAAAAACTTAGATTCGAATTTATGTGAACTCAACTATTGAACAATATTAACAAATATAAGTAAATCTAAATAAACAATGCAAGTAAAGTAATGAAATGAAATGAAAGATAGAGATGGAAAGATCGAACCGCGAGACAAAGGATTTATAGTGGTTCGGCTACAAGGACACCTTCCTTGCCCTACTCCACTCCTCGAGCACCTAACTCGAGAGTTTTCTTCACTATGTCAACAAGCTCCCTTATGGCGGAGAAAACCTTACACAACTTTCGCTTACACCGGTTTCACGACACAAAGCTAGATGTCGGGTCCTAATCGTAGCTAGAACCAATCTCACAACTTCTACACGACTTCTTCACGACTTATTCACAACTTCTTCACGACGGCTTCACAACTTCTACACGACGGCTTCACAACTTCTACACGACGGCTTCACAACTACTTCACAACCTAGCACTACTTATATACTCTTCTACTTCCTTACACCTTCACTACTTACACACCTTAACTTCTTCACAACTTCACCACTACCACACTAATCTAGCCTAAACAATTATGTTCACACCTATCTAACAAATATACACAACTTATACACAAATGAATGAATGATTACACAAACAACTTAGGTAGCAAGATGATACTAAGTTGCAATACTTCTTCTCTAGTTGTTGAAGGAGTATTCTTCTTTTGCACTTGGATGGTAGAAGCTTGGATCACTTAGAAACCAATGCTTAAGAATATATGATCAAAGGATTTAGAAAGATAAGGAGAGATTTAGAACAGAAGGTTTGGGGTGCAAAAGGTGAGGAAAAAGTCCAGGATTAGTCCAGTATTTATAGGCAAAAATTGACAGCTGGAGGAGCGGGGCGGTCCCCTTAAATAGGGGGCCGGTCCCCTTAATAATTAAGGGGGCCGCCTTGATAATTAAGGGGGCCGCCCCCCATAACCGTTGCCCAGCTTTGTCTTTTTGTGGGGAAGGTTTTTCTGGAACATTTTTGCCATTTTTGGTTGAAAATTTGAATTCATAAATTTATAATGGATTAAACATTTTTATTTAATACCAAAAATGATTTTCTAAAAGATATAAAATGTTTGTGTCATTTTATAAAAAATCAAGTGATTAAGAAAATGTTTCTTTGATCATATAATGCATTAAGCATTTGTTTATTCATACCTTAAGTGATTAAGTTATAGAAGTGAATATTTACAACTATATACTTGTTTATTTAATAAGTTTATGTTTAATGAGTTTACATTTTGTGATTATCAAAACATAGAGATATCAAGAAGTATTAATAATATTTTTAGGCATTATTTATATCAACATCAAGTCTTTCCTCAACAGATTTTAGACCTACCTTATAGCCTAAATTGTCCAATTTTAACATTTTTACCTCTTCCATTAACTTTTCATTCCTATTCTTAAGTTCTTCAACAGTATCTAAACAAGACTTATATGAACAACTAGAACTGTTAGATACCTCAAAATTAGAACTTGATGCAGAAGAGTAGGCCATAAGAGCAAAGTTAGGTCCTTCAGCTGCTTGATCACTCCAGTCATAAGCTCCAAGACCATCACATTGAGACACCAAAGCTGTAGAATTTGTAGTTTCCACAGGTAAAGCTCTCCTTGAAACTTCATTAATCTTGTTGTCTTGGTTCCTTGGTGCCCTACACTCTCTAGCAAAGTGGCCCTTCCTGTGACAGTTGTAGCATTCAATCTTGGATTTGTCAAAACCCAAGGTATCCTTTCCAATAATCTTGAGATTCTTTCCAGTCCTGCTCAAAAATCTTCTTGCCCTCACAGTCAACATTGCCATCTGCCACTTCAAGTCCATCTCTTCAAGATTATCTGGATAGATCTGCTCCAAATCTTCATGCATCATTTGAGAACTAGTAGATGCACCAGCCAAGAAAGCATAAATAACAGCATCACTCAAGTTATCAAGGGTTGTAGACCCAGCAGCATTAACTTGAGTGCCAGCAGTACTAACTCCATGAGCAATATTAACTACTTCATTAGGACTGCTAAAACTGTTGTTGGAGGAGGACACAAAAGCTAGGTTTTGTGTGCTTATTGATGAACTAGATGACCCTTTAACTTCAGATTCATAAACTTTAAGATTGTTGTACAGATCATCCAAACTCATAGTATCAAGATTATCCTTGTTTCTCCACACCACAGTATGTGTGTTCCAGTCTGATGATAAGCTTCTCAAAAACTTTTGATTGACATCTTCTTGAGAAATTGAGACTTCAACAAGTGCCAATTGACTGATGAGTTTCTGAAGCCTGTCAAAAGTTTGATCAAGATTTTCAGAACTTAAAGCAGCAAAATTTTCATATTGTTGCTTCAAGAGGTTCTTCCTTGTCTTCTTGGTTGCAGCATTCCCTCCAAATCTTGTCTCAATTGCTTTGAGCAACTGTTTAGCATCCTTGATGTGGTTGAAGGTTAGCTGATGATCATTAGGAATTCCCATCATAAGAGTACTTCTGGCCTTTACTTCAAGCCTTCTTTGTGCCTTGTCTTGATAGGCATAATAGTAGTAACTCCTTCAGCAGAAGTTTTAGTCTTAGGTAGTTGATTACCATTCTCTATGATCTCCCACATAGAGTAATCAACCATCTGGATGTACTGATCTATCCTCATCCTCCATAGCTCATATTCTCCAGGCTTGAGCATGGGGACCTTTGATGCAGTAATCGTGTGAGTAGATTCTGAGTCCATGTCTGCCTTCTTTGGTGTGATGAGTTGAAACAGGTTCTTCTTGATTCACAGTCTCTAGATCACAAGCTCTGATACCACTTGTTGATCCCAGTTGAATACTTGATCGAATCCCTTAGCTTGTAAAGCTTTAGCTATGCTAGATAAATCTAACACAACTAGGTATAGAAACTGACTTGTGGTATATCAAACACAATGCGGAATCTTGTATTTGATCTTAAGAAGAACAAAACAGTAAACAATGAATATCAAACTAAACACTTCAATATTATTAATAATACGAATACTCCTTGATTATTAGGGTTTATAACCTTGAAGTTTTCTCTAGAATCGTATATCTGTATATAGGGGTGTAATCGAGCCGAGTCGAGTCGAGTATTGACATGCTCGAGCTCGGCTCGTTTAAAATCGAGTCGAGTCGAGTATTTTTCGAGTCGATCTCGAGTTGTTCGCGAGTTGTCTCGGCTCGATTACACCCCTATTTACATACATATGTATATATATATATATATATATATATATATATATATATATATATATATATATATATATATATATATATATATATATATATATATATATATATATATATATATATATATATATGTATGTATACATATATATGTATATATATACATATACATACATACATACATACATATATATATATATATATATATATATATATATATATATATATATATATATATATATATATAGTGGTGTAAATGTGTAATCGAGTCGAGTCGAGTAGCTCGCGAGTTATCTCAGCTCGTTTAAAATCGAGTCGAATCGAGTATTTTTCGAGTCGATCTCGAGTTGCTCGCGAGTTGTCTCGGCTCGTTTACACCCTTGAAGTTTTCTCTAGAATCGTCTATCTGTATATGCCCTAGGTCCTCCTTTTATAGACTAATGAGTCCTAGTCGGCTTACAATAACTTCCTATACAAGATAAATCTCTATAGAATCTTTTCTATATTTATCTAAACATGCTTTACATAATAACCAACTCTAATATACTAGCAACACTAACAATGTAATAGCAATACTAACTACGTGTTCTAGCAGTATTAATCTTGCAGCAGCATTAATCTTCCATTAGCAGCATTAACTCTGTAACCAGCAGCATTAACAACTTGTAATATTTTCTTTGTAGTTCCTAAGCAGTCTTAACAATATCAGCAGTAGTAACCTTTAAAACCCAACATTACTGCCTTGAGATTTTTGTTTCCCTTTACCAGCCTTGGAGGATTCACCCTCCTCCAGCATGTTCACAGAAGAACCAGTCATGGTTTTAGTACCACCAACAGAACCCTTTTCCATATCATGTATATTGGAATGGATATTTTTGAACCTATACTAGTCTATGAACAGTATAGAGTCATCATTACCAAACAGAGCTTATCTCTGATACCCAAGGATCACAATTGATCTAACGAGAACTTTTGTACTTTCTTTATCTGACATGATAGAATACAACGGAACGCCGATCTTCCCAAGGTCACTACAAAATGAATGGATTTCTGGGGTTGAGTTAGGACTTCATTGAACCTGTTTTTCTGGTGCTTAGCCTTGTCCCAGAGGCGAAGAGCGAGCCATCACCTTTTGTAAATATTGTAAATACCCGCTTCTGGTACTCGCAGATTGGTCCAATTTCATTTTATCCTTCCGCTAATCTCTTGATCTCTGAAAATAAAGAAAGGCATGATATTATCAAGTCAAACTGGGCTATGGGAGAGCAGTGAGAACAAATGGGGAGTCGGCTAAGAATGAGAATCAAAAGATATATAGGACGATCAGTGCCTAGGCCCATCTAATTAGGTGAACCGCGCGGCGGGAAAAAATGGTTCTTTTTCTCTTTCTTTATTGCCTTTGGCTTCCGTAGACGATTCATATTCTAGTCTCCCTTATCGCCCGTGTCTATTTCTTCCTACATATTATTATGATAACTCGGCATTTCAATCAATCCTTCCAGATTTTCTACTGACCAGCCTTCTTAATCCAAGACTTTATCCACTCTTTCTTTAATTGCTAGGGAAAGATAAAGGATAGATGACTGAAAATCCCGCTTACCAGCTCAATAGGGATTGTTCAATTTGGAAATGACTTCCAAGTTCAACTGTAACACCCCCGTTTTTGATATACGTAGTGGAATATAAGTTTGGGGTGCTACTTCAAGGATCACAGTCATGATAATAGAAAATGACTCAAAAGAGACGTTTTAAATATAATGATTATCATTCATTTATTAAATCAGAGTTTACATATAGAGGTCCCAGCGGGAGGTTTCGAAATACGTTATAAATGATACATTATTCATTTGAATTATAACAAAACGGACACTCTTTTATAAGAAAGTCCACCGCCACTCCGTGCCAAGTTCAGCCCTTTTAATTACCTGAGATAAACATGCTAAAACGTCAACACAAAGGTTGAGTGAATCAATAGCGTTTAAAGTTATAATCGGTTGAACACAAGCTAAATAAAGAGAAATCAGTTATATCACAGTTCGGGATATTTCACTAAACCTCATGACACGCAAAGCGTTGACAGTTTCCAGTCTCACTAACATATTAAAAATGATAGTGGTTTGCCCCCAAGTGAGAGCTTGCCAAAAACTCCTCATAGATTTCAAATATAATACATCTGCCTAGCCGGCTACCACAAAGATATCCATCCGACTAGTACAAATGGGTCGTCAGGCCAATAGATCTATTCATTATATTCGCGCTCCCCCAGCAGGGGACTAATGGTGCATGATACGAGGGACTCTTAAAATAAATTATAACATATATTAAACCATAACAGAAACGGTGCCGTTTCATTCCTGGATTTCCCGCCAAAAATTACGGGCTCTTCTTAGCCTACTTTTGTGGCCCACCCTCCTTCCGTTAGCCCGTTCCGTGCCTTTGTGTGGTGAAATAATTGATGGTTAGTTTGTTGCGTTAATAATTGAGGTTGGTTTGCTGCGTTTCTCTCGAACCTGCCTTTCTCTGTGCGTATCTTTTCGATCGATGTGTGCAAGTTTGGGGCTTTTGATTTATACAAGGTTTAGTGGCCGATTGGATGCTCATTCACGATTCCGGTGGTGAGAATTGTTGTTAATTAAATGATTGCTTGAAAACCCTAATTTTGGGGTTGATGTCTGCAATTAGTGGCTGTTTGGCTTTAGGCCTTTTCATTTTTATGGGGTTTACTTGCCGGTTGCCTGCTAATTGATGATTTAAAATGATTAGTTGGAAACCCTAATTTTTGGGTTTCCGTTATTGGCTGTCGTTGTTTTTTTACTACGATTTGTGCTTTAATATATATAGTAATGGGGTTTGGTTGACGTTTGGCTGCTAATTGATGATTTAAAATAATTAGTTGAAAACCCTAATTTGTGGGTTTTCGTTATTGCTGTGGTTGCTTATTTGTTCGGTCTAGATATTCATGAACATTTCTTTCTTGCTCTCTTCTCAACTACTGAATTTGTGCTTCATTAATATAAATTATTTTTTACTACGCGTGGCTAGCCAACAATCGTTTCTTGGCTAGGCAGTCACACCGACAATGTGATTGCAGCCAATTCGGGTGGTTGACGACGCTACTTTTAACGGTCTTACATGAATGGCAGCAGGTTCGTAAAAACTTGAGGAATGTCCGTGTCTTGGCGGGCCAACATGCTATGTTTGCAGCCATGGCGGATACCTTGGCGTGTGCAGCTAGGCCATGAATTAACCTGAACCAATTTGGCTGGATGCAAAACATGGACGGATGGTAAAGTGCGATAGACAGTTGCCTCAGCAACCTCCATTTGCACAACCAAGGCATTGGGTAATCTAATTTTGCATGTATATATATTATAAGCCTATGATGACTGGTATAATTTGGAGAAAATGAAATAACTCATTCAAGATTTTAGCACAAGTTGGCATGCCAACTACCGCCAACTGCTAATCCGTGGTTTGCTATGCTGATAAGTTATTGTTTACTATGCGTGCCTCAGCAACACCCGTATCTTGGCTAGGCAGTCACACCGAGAATGTGATTGCAGCCATGTCGGGTGATCAACGATGATGATAAATTAGTGTTTGCATTTCCATATATAAAAAAAAATGGCCGATGATGATGGATGGTTGCAGTTGCATAACTGAACCATGTTCCTTCCAGAAGTCGGTACCTTGGCGAGGCAACCTGCGGGTTGCAGCCACTGTAGTTTGCCGGCTTCGGGTACATATGTGTATTCCGATCTGAGGCTAATGTTTTGTACTGTGATGATTGCTTAAATATGATCTCTTGCTGCACTGTGTGTGCGGATGGCAGAGTGCAAGGAATGCTTGCCTCAGCAACCTTCACACGTGCACGAGGGCACGAATAAATCTGACCCAACTTTCCGGAATAATGGGCTATGATGATTGGTATATTACTGAAACTGTTTGAGGTCTGAGAACATCCGTATCTTGGCAGGGCGTTTACACTAACGCAGCCATGGCGGTTGTTCCGGCTTTGTCAAATATGTTATTCATGGATTCTAATATCGTATAAGTAAAATTGTTTTTTAAAGAAGTTTTTATGGCTGTGATGATTGTTGGAATTTCGGCGAGATGTTCCAATCCTAACTTGGTAAGGCAATGACCGGATGGCATAGCATATATCCCTGCTATGCAACCAGGTTTCTTTGCAACCGTAACGGAATTCGGATACTTCTATGACCTGACCACCATATACATATCTAAGCCTAATCTTTTATTGCATTCCAGAGTATGTAAGCTATCTGAGTATAGAGAGATTGGGGGTGTTTGGATGTGTTGCATTTTAATTGTTATAGGGTTTTGGTGGTGTTTGGATTGGATTTTGAAAATGATATTTTCATTTCTGTGTTTGTTTTAAGTAAGATATGTAACTTTAAAGTGTAGTTTTTTTTTACTGAAACTATTGAATGTGTTTCGAAAGAGATTATTTGAAAATTTCATTTTCAAGGCGTTGATACTCATTTCCACGTGTTTGGATATACTGATGTAAACATTTAGTTTGTGGTGTAGCTTCAACGATTTTGTCTACATTGAACTATTTTATATGCAAATCTTTGAATATTAAAAAATTTTCAAACATTTTAGCATCTGTTTAATTGCTACAACATACATGATCTGATTTGAGTATTCAATTATCTCATTTCACGTGAGGTTTTCTAAAATTGCATTGGCAAACACCCGTGATTGTCTTGATTAGACGAGAACAATGTAAAATCAGGTATGCATTTTTACATTCTCTGCATTTTTAGCTTTGATATTTGAGGTCTAACTCACATGTGATTGTCTTGATACTTAATATCGTTATGTACCATCACTAATTTACTCTAAAAAAAATGTTCTATAGAAAACAAAAATGCAGTAATGGAAGACCCGAAAGGAATGGCTGGTAGGGTTGAAGGAATTCGGACGAGATGTTTACGGTCTGGTACTGGAGGGAGAGAACCAGAATCAGGTGTCATCTCATTTTCGGTAGTTTAGTTACGAGTTTCAGGTGGTAGCTAAGCACGGACGCAATAAGCACAAGAAGGTACATACATTCATATTAGTGCTTAAATATAACACACTAATATATACATCCAAACTGCTTATCTTGATTTACATATATATGCCAAAAACTGTGTTACGTATCAGTATTTGAATTCAGTCCGTCTATTTTAAATCATGCAGTGTTTGGTTCAATGGAAATAGCTCACAACAAAAGTGATGAAAGTTGCGACGTCGCCGCCTCAAAGTTTTGATGGACAGTTACGTGCCACAAGGAAATGCTAGGTGACATGGTATAAGCGACATGTTAAAAAGATTTGTTATTCAAAATCTAATGTGCAAAATCTTTTTAACATGTTCATTGTAGATATTGGTGACCGTTTCTTTCTTGCTCTGTTCTAAATGTTAACAATAATGTGCATGTTAATGAAGCTATTCGCAGGAAGCTTTCAACTCCGCCTGGTATACAAGATGAGTGCTCATCTCCAGGTCAGATGTCTCGACCTTCATTCTGTTATTATTACTTTATTGTTTTCCGTTCTTCTATCATTGTTTTTGTGACACTTTTTTTCGCTACTATTTTATAGACATTCGAGCAGGTCAAACTACTGGATCTAATGATCATGCTATTGAGATCGTTTCAGGTCTAGATACATGTTTACTTTCTTCGACCTGTTATATATGCATTCACTTTTCTTTTTTATATTTATATACTTTTTCTTTTAATGATAATAACACAGACACAAATACTAAAAATGTTACCATTTGTGTACCATCAGAATCGCAAAACTACACTATCCAGACGGCTACTGAAAGTATGTCAAACTGTAGCTTTTGTATCGTTCTTTTCTTAATTCTTTTGAATGTTTTATACTGGTACATGCTGTTTACAATTTCATAATTACTTAGCTATTACCTTTTATTGTTACAGCTACAAATACTGCCAATGTCACGTCTTCTTTCAATACACAAGCAGCACGTACTCAACGCCACCATCAATCTCAAAGTATGGTTTCTAAAATCTTTAATGTATTTTTGGTATCTTATTCATTATTGTTGTTTCTTTTGCTTTCTTTTCAGCCATCATTTCCATCATAATTTATTTTACATTGCTTTTTATCTAGCCGAGACTACCTCTTCTAACGTGCCCCATCGCCGTTCATCTTTACTTGCTAGCCGTTTCAACAGTGTTCAACGAGGCTTGTATACTGATGTTTATGTGTGTATGTCATTTGCTAATTTATCTTTGTGTGCATTACTTCTTTAGTGTTTTTGGTTTCTGATAGTCGCTTTCTTATTTTTTTAGCAGTTTCACCGGAAGCATAGGACCTGATAATGTTGTAGGTTCCCATCACTGTTACTGCAGTATCATGTATCAGCACCATCAAATTTTCCACTCATGTAAATTAACACTAATGTTGGTACCTAGCATCCACAGTAAATAGATCATATCTTTATTGATAAAGATAGACTCAGGTTAGTTATCTATTAGTTGACTCGATAAGATTTAGATATTCCTTGCATTTTTTTTCCTTTAGTTGATTTCGTACATAACTTTGATTGGTTTTAATGGCTTTGATTGCTTTTAGTGATTAAGTAGGTTTTTATAGTGATTTGCTTAATTTTCTTAAAAATGGTTAGTGGGTCACCTTCAACTTAGTGTTATAAAGATCAGATCTTAATTGATCCATTGCCATTGCATCATCAAGTATTACATCAGGTTATTTGCTATGAACCTTATCACTAGATAGATTCATTGCAATTTTGCTAGGATAGTAAGTTAAAACTCAAACTGACCCACTGTATATGCATCAGTTGAAACTGTAATTTTGCTAGGATAGTAAGATAAAACTAAAACTGACCCACTGTACATGCATCAGTTGAAACCAAATTTGTAAACTCAAACTGATAAGATGACTGACGACCCATGTTAGTTATCTTGAAGACAGAAAATGTATGATCTGCACCGAATAAAGAGGAACGCCATTCCCTCTTTCCTTAAATTTATAAAAGTTGTTTCATACATAATATCAAACTTGAAGAATGTCCGTGTGTTGGCGGGGCAACATGCTATGTTTGCAGCCATGGCGGATACCTCGACGTGTGTAGATACCCCATGAATTAATCTGACCCAATTTGCCTGGATGCAAAACATGGACGGATGGTAGAGTGCGATACACAATCGCTTCAGCAACCTCCATTTGCATAGCCAAGGCATAGCGTAATCTAATTTTTCTCTACCATAAGACATATACTACAGATAGCGTGTACCTAATCCATTCAGGTGATAATGGTATGTATACATATATCTAAATTAAGATTATGAATTTAATTGTCTGTAGTAATATGTTTGAAGCGGAGTTTATGTGCATTTGGATTTGTTGGTTTCACTAATCTTACTGACGGTTTTGTATTCTTTGGTGCAGGCAACATTCATCATTTCCATGTATCCGTGAAAAGAAAATTCTGCGACAAGCTTCAGTTGCAAGTAAGCCATCGTTCACTGTTATTTATCCTATTAGTTTTAGTTTTGCACACATGTATGTAAAATCTTTTGCGGGTAGTATTTTCATATTATTTATATATTCTAAACATTTGTGTTTCGAATATAATAACATAGGGACTAAACACTATGTCTGTGTTACTCGATTAAATTGTGCCAGGATTCTCAGCTTATAATCTCTTATTGTGTTTTGCTAGCCTGCCCATATCCATGACAGATCTTCAGCACCAGAATAAATTTAGGTAATTATGGTGATTCATTTTTTCTTTTTTGGGTCAATCAATTTGTACTGAGGCATACCTTTTTTATTAATCAATTTATTTTTATGCTATGCGTATAAAGAAAACAATCTCTGTGTGTTAATTCGGTTTGAGGGTGTTCGATTTTTTTTCTTAGTTTGCAGGGTGCGACTATGGCTGTGGAGTGCACTGTGAGGTAGTTTTATGCACTGTAATATCATCCAGAAGTATAAGATTTGTGATTTTGGTTTTTGTTGCGAAATTGGGACGTCTACGCGAAAATGTTAGTTTCCATGTTTGAGTTATTTTGGAGTTTAGACTAATAGCTGAAATCTACGCCAGTGTTTGTTTAAACTTATCTTTGGGATTATGAGCCAATTTGACTTGGCCTACAAATAAACTACCTTATATTATGAGCTATCTTTGTTTTTTGTTTAAGCTTATCTTTGGCATTATGAACTATCTTTGGTTTTTGATATTTGTATCACTTCACACGGCTTCAATTGCTTTGACAAACTATTTAAGAAATATGTTCTTTGGCAAACTCATTCAGTTAAAGCTTTTGAATATGAACTGGTAATATTGACTCTATATAACTGTGTTTGCCTTATTTCAAACAGTGAGATTGAAATAAAATACCATACTTTACCATTACCTAAACCCGCCCATTCTGCAACCTCATTATACAACTGTTTATTTTAATTACTTTTCAGCCATTTAAAACATTAGCCAAAAAACAGGCACGCCCGCAACGCGGCGTCAGTCGCCTATCTCGTATGAATATAAATTCAAATAGGCAAACGTTAACTTAGTGCAATAACAATCAGGAAAAATACTTGTGTTCGATTTAGTAGCGTGTATCTCCCCACAAGTTTAGAAAACGTGATAAAAAGTGGGACTACGAACTCACCTTGATAGTCTGGATGGAAAACAACGTTAAACAGAGTTGATAAACGTCTCCGGCACGCAACCTGGTTCGTTATGTCAAATTTCAGTGATTCGTTTCTGAATATATATTTTATAAGTTTCAATGTTCATTTTGTAACGTTCTGGTTATTGGTTAAATGTTAAATTTGAGACAACATGAAGTCTCTTCAAAAGTTGGATAAGATTTTATCTTATTTCTTCATTTTTATGTTCCCGCTACGTTTGTTCGTTAAATATATCCTTCGTTCATTTGTTATCACAACTCGAGTTATATATATCTATATAATAAGAATAATAATAATAATAATAAGAAGAATAATAATAATAATTATAAAATGTTTCGCTTCCTCCCCTATAGTTTCACTTATTGATAATTCATACTCTTGAACTTTCATAAAATGACAAATTTTACCCTTGAACTTTCGGAAAATTACAACTTTTACCCCTGAACTTTGATTAAATGACAGTTTATACCCTATGGTTTTAAAACTGACACTTTTTACCCTTATTTATTAATCGTTGACAAAATGGTCCTTGATTTAAATAACTTTGGGAAATTGACAATTTTGGCCCATAAAAACTCCACTTATTAGTCTCGAAAAATATATATACTATATTTAAAATAGTTTGCGATCACCCAGTTTTGGACACAAATAAATACGAAGCGAGGGCTTGGTTTTTCTCCGTTCTTTTTCCATCATGAAGTCAGCCAGGTGGTCTATTTACTGGCCAAGTTTCGTAATTTTTGAAGGCTGTTTGGTTATCGAAATAAATTCTCAAATCTGGTCGAGCAAACAAGATTTTTATGATTTTTAACTAACTTTTAACGCATAATAGGATAATATTAAGTATATTAAACTTATTTCATCATTTCTCGATTTGTTTTACAAAAATATAAATTATATGGGGCACGTTTGGTTTTTCTGTTTCGAACAGCAAGAAAGAAAAGGGAAAAGAAAATATAGTTTTTGGTCTTGTGGTTCATTAGAGATTTATTAACAATGTTTTTAAGTGAAATCAAAGTATATGAAAGTATTGAAAAAGGATGAATATACTTACTTGCTATATAAGCTCGGTTTACAATATTTTGAGCGAAGAATCTTTAGAACTTGAACACCAATTAGTTTTCCTCCTTTTAAGACTTCTCAAAACTTTTGTTTAACTCATATTAGGGCTGTTTTGATCAAGGTTAAGTGAGGGTGGCTGTTTAATGTGGTTTGAATAGGATGTGAGGAAATGGAAATATGGAGGTCGACATATATAGGGAGAGTAGGATTAGGGTTTTTGAAAGTGATATTTAGGGTTAGGAGGGGACATGTAGATGTGTCAAACTCCTATTGGTTCCATGTGTGAGGAGGAGGGGGCAAGTCGTGTAAGGTTTATATGGAGGTGATGTGGTTTCTTTAAAAACCATACAAGTAGCTATCTTGGTGATGTCATGATGATGTGGAGGAGGGGGAAACTAAGGAGGGAATACTTGAGGTAGGTTTTATTTAGGAAATGGAAAATGAAGAGGTTTGGCTTGGTTCTTGTTGGATTCGAACTAAGGAGCAAGGAGGGGATCGATTTGGCTTAAAGAGTTAGTACTTAGGGCTATCTTGTATTGTACTCTAGGTTTTAGGATGATAACTAAGTTAGTTTTAGGATTTAATGTATGCATTTATTAAGTAGGAAATTAGTTAGGGTTTTATATATTTTTGTATATGTCGAATTTAATTAAAGGAGAAAGAAATGGATTTTGTGCTTAATGGAGTTGTACTAGAAGCTTAATAGTGTTGTAATTAGGGTTTAGAAATATAGAAATTATAGTTTTAATGTTTGGTTAAATTATAGAAATTCTATGTTAGTTTTTGTGAGATTTAAAAGTATATAAATGGGAGTTTTGGATTTTGTGCATTAGGCAGTTGTACATTAGGTTTAGGGACTTGTACTAATATTTAGTGAGTTTAGAAAAATATATTTTTAGGTCTTGTGTATGGAAGGCTTGTAATTTGTGCTTTACAATAATTATATTTAGGGTTTTAATAGGGTTTTTATAAATATTTGGTTTTTATGCATAAAAGACTTGTACCTTGGCTTAAATGACTTGTACATTAATATTTTATAAAAATCTCTTATAAATAAATTAGGGTTTTGTAAATTTAGTTCATAAAATCATAGTTTAAATGAAATTAGGGTTTTACCGGGAGTTATTATGGAATTAGGGTTTCTATGCTTTAAATGCTTGTACCTTAGTTGAATGAGTTGTACTTTAGTATTTTTAGGGTTTTGTTACTTACATTTGTTTTTATGATAGTTTAGGGTTTTTTTGGAACTCTATTTGATAAGGAACGTTCAGTTTTAAACGTACGTTAACGAATTAACGTAAAGTGGCAAATGGGATATCTTAAAGTTTCATATGATAATGTTTACATATAATAAACATTTAATACGTTGGGGTTAGGTTGCATGCGAGCACGTTTATCGAGGATGTGATCTATGTCACATAAGATAACAGTTATGATCAGATAATAAATAAATAAAAAATTACACGTAGAAAAGGATAAATATTCTGAGTGATAGTTTATTTTAATGTGGGATATTCACAGCAGTTACAGTCTCCCCCCGTTGAGGGAATCTCGTCCCGAGATTCAGTCTACGTTGGTTGAGAGGTTGGGGAAAGTGAATTATAGAAATAGTCAGGCCTAGATTTCTAACCTATTCAGATAGGGAATATGAGAATGGAAAATCGTACAATGATTTGGTTTACGATGGGAGTTTGATATGCCTAAAATGCCTCAAGTTTAAAAATAATATTATATATAATATTATCATATTCTTATGTCCTTGATTCCAATAATATCATCTTAATGCTAATCCTTGGTTATATTTTTAGCCTAAATAGAGTCGTCTAGGAATTTCCATTTGATACCTAAGGGAACGTAATTTGGTCAGTTTTATTCTTACCAGATGAACTAAATTTGAATGTTTTGCCACCTAATAAATCTAAAGGCTGTGAATAGTGTTATCCAACGGTCAGATTCTTAACGTTCGTGAACAGTGAATTGTAACAGTCATAAACAGTAAATTCTAACGGTCCAGAATAGTGAATAACGGCTAGTTTCTATCCTATAAATACCTCATTTTCAATCCTCATTCTTTCACTACTAAATTCTCTCCTAAAAACCTCAAAATGCCGCATCTTATTACATTCCTAGTAATCGTCTACGTTGTTCTTGCGGTTACTTATTTGGCTTACGTACCGAACGAAGACTATGCGTTCTTAGTTTGTGTCCTAGCGGTCCTTATGCCTATTGTGGTCTTTGCTATCGGGGTAGACAAGATATGGGGGTAATGGTTATTTTTCTAGGTAATCCTCAATAAATCTTATTTATTCTTATATCTAATATCTAGCCTCGGGGTATCTATTGCGCAGGATAGTCAAGGTCATCCATCCCGTCGTGGCTCTAGCTATTGTTTTGTTGGTGGCGATCCTCATTTTCATGGCGGGTCAACCTATTGAAGAGTCTATTCCTTATCTTGTAATCATTGTAACCTTAGTACTTTCGTTCCTAATTATTTCCCTATGTATGAACTTTCGAGGTTTCTAATAAAATTTGGGTTTGCCGTAAATTCTTGTGAATTCCTAGGGTTTCTCTATCCATAATTGTTGTCAACTTCCTATCTTAGAGGTAATGGTTGGTAGATGTAGACTTTTATTGTATCAAATCAAATGTGATATTTGATGAAAATTTTTGTTTCAATATTTTGCTTTTGAATGAAAATTGTTATTAGAAAATCGGAAAGGATAACTGTCCAATTTATTACATGATTCTTCCTAAATTATACATAGTTGATCAGGCTATGTATAATCGAGGACCTAATGATGTGATGTTTGGCTCAGTTACTGTGGTATTTATGCTTTTCCAAAAAGTTTTAGATGGTGTTCAACGCGTTATTTTTGGAAAATAACTTCATAATTTATTTTTCAAACGAATAAGAAAATTTTTAGTCCACACTACAGTGATGGGTTTAGGGATTTTCTAGGGTACTAATGGGATATCCTCAAAATAATTCTTAGGGTTCGTCTAAGGTTCCTACAGGCTTGTGATAGTCTATTGTTCTGTCAAAATAATATTCACCAAATTTCCTAATGGTATACTAGGGTTTTGCTTAGGTACTATCTATGAATAGGGTAAGGAGGAATAGGAAAGATATTTGAAGCTAACGCAGATTGGGATTATTACGGAAATATTACAAGATGAAGGTTTCATACGGTAGAAAGATAGTTTATTACGCTTAGGTTACGTCCATCGTAACTAAGGTAAAGATTTGAAAGGAAACATAACTTAGAGAGTTCTAAACCTCAATTTATCCATTACAGGGATTTATCTTCTGCTTAAATACTAAAGTCATCCTAGGACATGGTTGGGATTCCTTAATGAGTTCTAGTTTTCTTTTTCACTAGTCTTGGTTTTCCAATTGGGATTGAAGTTTGGGCATTGATTCCTATAATGTCCTTTTCCATTACATCCATAACAAGTCACGGTTATTGGCTGTAGGTTGACTCCTATTGTCTTACAGTCTTTGGTCTGATGTCCTATTTCCTGGCATTTTCCACACTTAACAAAACAATATCCATGGTGATGCAACTTGCATTCTTGACATGGAGGTAGCTTTCCAAGATAACCATTATTGTTATCAAGTGTGGTGATACAGCCTTTACTAGTCTCTGGTTTAAATCCTAATTGGTGATGGTAGTAGGTGGGGTGAAGGTTTTTCTTTCATTGAGTTTTCGCTTTTGGTTATTTTTCTTAATTCCTAGGGCACGCTTGATACTAGGTTTAGTTGTTTGGTTTGGGCCTTTATAGTGAACTTGTCTACAACCCGTGAAACTTTCAGGGGTATGCTTACAAGACACAACCGTTTTCTTTTCTCCTGTGGCCTTATTGTTACTATTCCGATGAGCTACTGCAGTCACTTCAAGCACTGCTGTCATGAAGTTAATTATCAACCTTTGAACAGCTTCAGGAGTCATTGGTGGGGTATGGGTATGGTTCATGCTAGCTATCCTCTATCATTAACACAAGAATTACGGATTTAGAACTTATAATTAACTCTTGGTATGAAACTGCTTAAGGTCACACTAATTCCTTTAAAGTCTAGCAACTTTCTCTTCATTCATCAAGTTTTCTTCCGAAATTTGTCTTAGAGGGCTCTAGGGTTATAACCTAATCATGGTAGGTTTATGGAATCATAATAATCCTAGGTAAAGTCACGGTAGGTCTGGGTTTAATCACTGGAAGTTACATGATATTAATAACTTAATTGATTGTTTTTACACAAAACAATTAATACAAGGTCTTTTATTAATGTTCCATGTGGTAGGTTAAGGATTCTATGTCTCAAGTATAAATGGTTGGGTTCCTTGTCCATAGGGGTCCTAATTCCTGTCACTTGCTAGGTCATAAGTTGGTTGATTTTCTAGGTTCTAAGGTAGGGAGTGTATAGTTTGGTTTGAGTGGAGTAATATGTCTGCTAGGGAAGGTGATAAATGGTGAGTTTTTATAAGGTCATGGGTAGTCATTACATGTATGCACAACATTATTGTAAGACATAGTGGAAAGAATTTGTTCTCAACATAAACATATAACAAAAGTGGTTTGTTATAGATTTATAAGTTGATTACAACTCTGAAAGCTTCTGGCTTATTTAGAAAGTACAGGAAATACTTAACCAAATACTATTTAGTTTAGTAGACACAACATCGATATACGCGAATTTAAGATCAGTTACGTTCCTGACGTAAATGCTTAACTTCAGTCTCGAGTTTCATTTGTGCAATTTCCATTTCTAAGAAGTGCTCCTGAAGTTCCTGGTACATCCTTATTTGATTATCCAGTATGGCTTCTAAGGCGAAAATTCGCTGGTCATGGTTTCTTGCCGTTTCTCTGGCCATCCACAGGGTTCTTGCAATGTCCTCTACTATACCATTCAATTGGCCATGCTCTCTCCTTGAACAGCGGATCCTGGAATCTAAGCTTCTAAATTTATGGTTGCAATTATTCTTCATCTTGTCAACCTTTACCCCCAAATCAAACACTGCTCGTCTCTCAACATCGGCCCTTCTAAACAGAGTGTCGATATTACGATCGTACCATTCGAAACGCAATGGTTGTAATCCTTCCAACTGTTTAGTATGAGCGTCGAGAGTATTGGCTTGTTGATAAGAAGGGTCCACATTGATTCACTAGGGTTTAAACTAAAGTCGGGGGAATTAGATGAAGATATATCATCTGGGTTGTCTGGTATTGGGGATTGTGGATTGTCAGGTAAGGGAGTGTTTGGACCTTCATCTTTCTGAATTGTTTCTTGGCGTATATCCTGTCCAACCTCAAATGCTGTTGGAGAACCAATCAACTTTTCATGAGATTCAGTTGTTTCCTTAAGTTTCTGACGTGGGGATGATGGGTGGGTGAGGAGTGGGTTTGGGGTAGTTTCGTTAACATTAGGAGTTTCGGGAGACATGTTACTGTCATAATTTGCAAATAATAATTATAAGAAATTATTATAAGAAATTAATAACATTAGGGAAATGAAACTAAAGGTGAAAGGTAAGTGTAAATATCTAGAGGGCGAAGTTTAGTATCAAATAAATCCTAATAGGTAAGACACTATGTACGGTATCATCTTGATGTCTGAGCCTGGACATGAGAGGGATAGATTGGATAGGGGAAATCAGGATTCTGTAACCAATCTATAGTTATAAATATTTTATTATGCAGCTTAAACGATTAATAATAAATTACGTACAAATAACGTTTCAGTGGCGTCGTGGCACGGAGGACTTTGGTTAAGTTTTTATGGGAAACGGTTATAGTCCAATGTTTGAAAACATTCGGTTCTCAATAACCATGAGCTCTGATACCACTCTGTAACACCCCTGTTTTCGATATACGCAGCGGAATATAAGTTTGGGGTGCTACTTCAAGGTTTACAGTCATGATAATAGAAAACGACTCAAAAGAGACGTTTTAAATATAATGGTTATCATTCATTTATTAAATCAGAGTTTACATATAGAGGTCCCAGCGGGAGGTTTCGAAATACGTTATAAATGATACATTATTCGTTTGAATGATAACAAAACGGACACTCTTTTATAAGAAAGTCCACCGCCACTCCGTGCCAAGTTCAGCCCTTTTAATTACCTGAGATAAACATGCTAAAACGTCAACACAAAGGTTGAGTGAATCCATAGCGTTTAAAGTTATAATCGGTTGAACACAAGCTAAATAAAGAGAAATCAGTTATATCACAGTTCGGGATATTGCACTAAACCTCATGACACGCAAAGCGTTGACAGTTTCCAGTCTCACTAACATATTAAAAATGATAGTGGTTTGCCCCCAAGTGAGAGCTTGCCAAAAACTCCTCATAGATTTCAAATATAATACATCTGCCTAGCCGGCTACCACAAAGATATCCATCCGACTAGTACAAATGGGTCGTCAGGCCAATAGATCTATTCATTATATTCGCGCTCCCCCAGCAGGGGACTAATGGTGCATGATATGAGGGACTTTTAAAATAAATATAAATATAAATTCAAATAGGAAAACGTTAACTTTGTGCAATAACAATCAGGAAAAATACTTGTGTTCGATTTAGTAGCATGTATCTCCCCACAAGTTTAGAAAATGTGATAAAAAGTGGGACTACGAACTCACCTTGATAGTCTGGATGGAAAACAACGTTAAACAGAGTTGATAAACGTCTCCGGCACGCAACCTGGTTCGTTATGTCAAATTTCAGTGATTCGTTTATGAATATATATTTTATAAGTTTCAATGTTCATTTTGTAACGTTCTGGTTATTGGTTAAATGTTAAATTTGAGACAACATGAAGTCTCTTCAAAAGTTGGATAAGATTTTATCTTATTTCTTCATTTTTATGTTCCCGCTACGTTTGTTCGTTAAATATATCCTTCGTTCATTTGTTATCACAACTCGAGTTATATATATCTATATAATAAGAATAATAATAATAATAATAAGAAGAATAATAATAATAATAATTATTATTATTATTATTATTATTATTATTATTATTATTATTATTATTATTATTATTATTATTATTATTATTATAATTATTATTATAAAATGTTTCGCTTCCTCCCCTATAGTTTCACTTATTGATAATTCATACTCTTGAACTTTCATAAAATGACAAATTTTACCCTTGAACTTTCGGAAAATTATAACTTTTACCCCTGAACTTTGATTAAATGACAGTTTATACCCTATGGTTTTAAAATTGACACTTTTTACCCTTATTTATTAATCGTTGACAAAATAGTCCTTGATTTAAATAACTTTGGGAAATTGACAATTTTGGCCCATAAAAACTCCACTTATTAGTCTCGAAAAATATATATACTACATTTAAAATAGTTTGCGATCACCCAGTTTTGGACACAAATAAATACGAAGCGAGGGCTTGGTTTTTCTCCGTTCTTTTTCCTACATGAAGTCAGCCAGGTGGTCTATTTATTGGCCAAGTTTCGTAATTTTTGAAGGCTGTTTGGTTATCGAAATAAATTCTCAAATCTGGTCGAGCAAACAAGATTTTTACAAGAACTGGAAAAATGAGTTTTAGTTATAGCGATAGGACAGTTTTTGAGTTTGATTAACTTTTTAACCATTCAATCTTTTTACAAAATTCTTCTTTATAAATTTAGTTAGCTGGGTGGTTTATAATATGACCAAATTTCAGATTTTATAAAGATCAAATAGCGATCGAAAACTGGGTCCAAAGCTGGCGACTTAAAGCTGTAGCGACAGAAAAGAAAAAAAAAAAGACATATATTGGGTCTTTTAAGTCTAGCGATAGGGCAATACATAGGACACAATAACTTTATAAAGACTTGACCTTTTTATGAGGTTTTCCTTTCTAAATTTAGACAGCTAGGTGGTTTATTACTCGAAAAAAATTTATATTTTATTGAGGTCTTCTAGTGGTCGATTATTAGATCTAAAGTTAAGGACCTGGAATGTTTTCTCGATATTAACCAAAAAGAAGAACTTATTGGGTTTTTCGATTTTTATGATTTTTAACTAACTTTTAACGCATAATAGGATAATATTAAGTATATTAAACTTATTTCATCATTTCTCGATTTGTTTTACAAAAATATAAATTATATGGGGCACGTTTGGTTTTTCTGTTTCGAACAGCAAGAAAGAAAAGGGAAAAGAAAATATAGTTTTTGGTCTTGTGGTTCATTAGAGATTTATTAACAATGTTTTTAAGTTAAATTAAAGTATATGAAAGGATTGAAAAAGGATGAATATACTTACTTGCTATATATGCTCGGTTTACAATATTTTGAGCGAAGAATCTTTAGAACTTGAACACCAATTAGTTTCCTCCTTTTAAGACTTCTCAAAACTTTTGTTTAACTCATATTAGGGCTGTTTTGATCAAGGTTAAGTGAGGGTGGCTGTTTAATGTGGTTTGAATAGGATGTGAGGAAAATGGAAATATGAAGGTCGACATATATAGGGAGAGTAGGATTAGGGTTTTTGAAAGTGATATTTAGGGTTAGGAGGGGACATGTAGATGTGTCAAACTCCTATTGGTTCCATGTGTGAGGAGGAGGGGGCAAGTCGTGTAAGGTTTATATGGAGGTGATGTGGTTTCTTTAAAAACCATACAAGTAGCTATCTTGGTGATGTCATGATGATGTGGAGGAGGGGGAAACTAAGGAGGGAATACTTGAGGTAGGTTTTATTTAGGAAATGGAAAATGAAGAGGTTTGGCTTGGTTCTTGTTGGATTCGAACTAAGGAGCAAGGAGGCGATCGATTTGGCTTAAAGAGTTAGTACTTATGGCTATCTTGTATTGTACTCTAGGTTTTAGGATGATAACTAAGTTAGTTTTAGGATTTAATGTATGCATTTATTAAGTAGGAAATTAGTTAGGGTTTTATATATTTTTGTATATGTCGAATTTAATTAAAGGAGAAAGAAATGGATTTTGTGCTTAATGGAGTTGTACTAGAAGCTTAATAGTGTTGTAATTAGGGTTTAGAAATATAGAAATTATTGTTTTAATTTTTGGTTAAATTATAGAAATTCTATGTTAGTTTTTGTGATATTTAAAAGTATATAAATGGGATTTTTGGATTTTATGCATTAGGAACTTGTACATTAGGTTTAGGGACTTGTACTAATATTTAGTGAGTTTAGAAAAATATATTCTTAGGTCTTGTGTATGGAAGGCTTGTAATTTGTGCTTTACAATAATTATATTTAGGGTTTTAATAGGGTTTTTATAAATATTTGGTTTTTATGCATAAAAGACTTGTACCTTGGCTTAAATGACTTGTACATTAATATTTTATAAAAATCTCTTATAAATAAATTAGGGTTTTGTAAATTTAGTTCATAAAATCATAGTTTAAATGAAATTAGGGTTTTACCGGGAGTTATTATGTAATTAGGGTTTCTATGCTTTAAATGATTGTACCTTAGTTGAATAAGTTGTACTTTAGTATTTTTAGGGTTTTGTTACTTACATTTGTTGTTATGATAGTTTAGGGTTTTATAGGAAGTCTATTTGATAAGGAACGTTCAGTTTTAAACGTACGTTAACGAATTAACGTAAAGCGGCAAATGAGATATCTTAAAGTTTCATATGATAATGTTTACATAGAATAAACATTTAATACGTTGAGGTTTGGTTGCATGCGAGCACGTTTATCGAGGATGTGATCTACGTCACATAAGATAACAGTTATGATCAGATAATAAATAAATAAAATTTTACAAGTAGAAAATGATAAATATTCTGAGTGATAGTTTATTTTAATGTGGGATTTTCACAGCGGTTACATCAACCAGATTCAATTCCTCTTTCTTATGTTTCAGATTGTTTTTAAAATCTTTCCAAGAGGGGGGCAGTTTATCTATGATACTAGAAATAGAAATTGATTCATCCATTTTCATACCATATTGTGCAAACTGTCCTAATATCCTTTGCAATTTGTGATACTGTTCCATGACAGGCCGACTGTCTACCATTTTATAGTTTATGAAATTACCAGCCAGAAATTTCTTACTAGACGCATCTTCTGCCATATACTTGGCTTCAAGGGAATCCCATAATTCTTTTGCAGACTCTCTGTTTTGATAAACATCAAACAAGGAATCAAACATACCGTTAAGAATGTGACCACGACATATGTAGTATGCGTTTTCCCACTTTGAACGATTACGAGTCTGTTCTAGGGTTTCATTCTCAACAGCCACTGGGCATGGGGTACTCAGAACATATACCACTTTCAAATTCGTGAGATAGAAGTGCATCTTCTTCTGTCATCTACGAAAATCCTGCCCAGAAAACTTATCCAATTTCGCAAAGTTCTTATTCATATCCTTCACAGAATCAAGGTTCGTCATCTTCAATTAATGATTTGATCTTTGTAGGGGATAAACAGAATAAACGAACAAACCAAATATTATTTGAATCTCTGAAAGGCGTGTGAACACTTTCAGATCGAATTAATTCGGTGGTTCTCCCAAATTATTCAATCGGATACAATTAAGAGATTGAGAACGTTTTGAATGCTTGTGTTTGAGATTGATGAACCAGAGGAAAAATTAATGACCAAGAAAAATATGCATGAATATAAATCAGGGATTAGGGCACTAACTGCCTTTTAGGCAGTTTTTCCAAGGGTTTCAAAGTTATCAATATTAGTCCCTTAATTTCCAAAAATCTAATTTTCTGATGAACTTTTACCATAACAACTTAGTGAAAATAAAAAATTTCCAAGCTGACCTGGCAGCTCGACCCCAGCCAGAGACTCTGCCCCTTGGACCCTGCTGGGGGTTGCCGGCCCTTGGACTCTGCTCCCAGGGGCGCTGCCCCCAGACCCCCGTCCCTATAATAAATTCAAATAGGCGTGCACTCCGCACCTTCAAGCCTAAATGATATCTTATTATGACTAAATTGGTCAAACAAGTTAATCCAATTACACTAAAATATCCAACACCCGACGTGGTTTGTGAGCAATACGCTCGATTGATGCAAATGATGGTAGAGGTGGTGGATTCAATGTTCTTGGTAGCATGTCTTCCAAGGTTTCCAAAAATGGATGAGGAGAAGTTGGTGGTGTAGCAAAAATTTCAATGGGCTCAAGTTTTGGAGAGTTTGGTGGTGATGGTGATTTTGGTGGTTGTGATGGAGCAAGAAGTGGTATGGTTGCTATTGGAGTTTTGGTTGGAGGTGGAGTAGTCACAAGGATAGGTGATTTTGGTGGAGGCGTTGGAGTACTTAGATTCAAGAAATTTTCGTCTTGGATGGGTGATGAGATGTTAATGGTTGAAGAGTCTGAGGATGATGAGTTCAAGTTAACGAAGCAACATGGTTTGATACTAATTCTAGTAGTTCTTCTTGGTGGCCTAGTTGAAGGTGATGAGTTTGTGGATTTAGTCATAGTGAATTTGCTATGAGTATGTGCTCAAGAATGATCATCCTGTAGCTCTTAATTTATAATGTTCAAGTTTTGTGAAATGTTGTGCATTGATTTGATGTTAAACCACTAAAATTTGATCTTCCTAATGATTTGTAAGTGTTTATGAGCTTTTCTAATCAACTAAATTCAACCCAATGGAAGTAAGTTGAGTAATTGAAGAGGGATATACCGTTAATGTGTTGTAATCATTACAAAATCTTTAAGGTCAGAAACCACGGATTGCAAGGAACCAAATAAAGGGTTCCTTCATTTATAAAGAAAGGTTCCTTGAGTGGTTTTTGAGAAATTTCAAATTTTGGTGGGAAATTCTTATCCTATTGGTGCAAGTGAGATGACGTGATCCTAATATGAGTGAATATCAGTGAAAAGTATCCTAGTAACAAAAGTGAGTGATCTAGAGTGCAGGATTTAAACGAAAATGAAAATGTGTTATTGCAGGCTGGCGGTACCAAATTTTTAAACGGGCAGAACCCAAAAATTGGTGCCCGCCCCATCCGTGGTCAAGATTTTACGGTGCCAAAAAATTACACAACCAGAACCAAATTTTTGGTTCCGCCCCATCCTCGGTGCCAAAAAAGTTCACAGAGGGCATTTTTCATCCCCCGAAACCTGTTCAAATCCCGTAATTTCTCTTAAAACATGTGTAATTAATTAGTTGTGATTAGGAAACAATAATGAAACATGTATAAACACATTTATGGGTATAGATCATGCACGGGATAGAAATTTCACTAAAACGTGAAAATGAAAATGGATAACATCAAGATGTTATATACTTGCAAGACATTAGGTTAGCTCTTATAATCGTCAAATAACAAGTTAACATCCTAGGAATAGCGAAATACACCATACATCATTGTTTTGGGACATTGTACCAAACGCTCATAAAACCTCCCATTGCTTGTCCAATTTCTTGTTTATCTTGGTGAGGAACCTTCCAATGCACTTGAACATCCCTCTTGTTTGCTTGAACTCTTCTGATTGGTTTTCAACTACTGGAAGTTGTCAGAAGTAGTCAAGAGGAGGAAGCTTTGAGTTAGGGAGTCCATCCTCTGAGCTATTTGATGATGATGATGAGGAAGTTGGAGGATGAGGAAGTTTCCCTTGAGTCTTTGCTACCCTATTATCAATTAATGGTACCATGATGTGGTCGACAAGAGAATAGTCAAGACATAACCCTTTAGCATTTGGTGGGATTGGTCCAAAGGCTATATAGAGACAGGTGAGAAGCATCCCGTAGAGAAGAGCAGTAGTTCCTAGAGTGGGTATGTCGGCCATCCTTTTGGCAACATAGTAGGCTGGGTTGAAAGGTTGACGAGTTGACACACTATAGAGCATATAGTAAAGACAAGCATTGAGATGATCATGGTTCCCAATGGTACACAAGACATTTACCCTAAGGACCTCTTCCCATTTCTTGAATTGAGGTTTGAGTTCATTTATTTCCATGCCAAATGGGTTTCGGTTGATTTCATTACCCGAACGGGTTGTCCTAGTATCTAAAGCTCTAAGAAGGAAAAGATGGTCTCAGATTATTTCTTTGTCAACTAGAGGAGTTTGGTATGGAGCAGTACGATCAACTATGGTATCAAGAATTGAGAGAGACCATTTATCCGAGTAAAGGCATGTACCTTGACAAGGAATTCCAAGGACTTCCGCAAATTGATGGAGAGGTATGTTGAAGTCATTTTGGTTTGCTTTGAATTGAATTGATATGAGTCCATCATCATTACTTGTGAGAATTACGCTAGCATAGAACTCGAGGACAAATCTAGGACAAATTTGTTTGTTAATGTTTAAGAGACAATCAAAGTTGATGGTTGCAAATTCTTGATGAATGTTTGTTGCTTCTAGAAAGGATGGGTCAATGGTTCTACCCTCATGAAAGTAGCGTTTTTCTAGAGCTTTGAAGATTTTTATTTGAGCCGAGGTAAGGCCCTTAGTCCTATGATGTTTGGTAATGTAATTGAGAGTGTCTTTGAGGTCATAGTGAGTTGCGGGAGGCATGTTTGATCCTAGATACAAAAATTTCACACTTTAGTCGAAACTAATGAGAATTTTGATATAATGTTCTAGTGTGTGCCTATATGAGGAAAATGTGGAGGTACGGTTATCTCGACTCTTTTAATGCATAAAAAGAAATTCTTTGGCAATTTTTCAACAAAATGAGAGATAACCCAAACGCTCCTAGTTCAATGTAGCTTCGATTGAATGTACCCGAAAATACATATTAATTATGTACTTCCTTTAGCATTCACGAGACATTATGCAAGTGATGTTTTAAACATAACATTTTTATTTGTATGAAAAATGTGAAAAAAATATTTGTCCTAATTGTGAGAATCTTTTTACAAAAATTTGACATGGGGTTTTTAGTAAATCATGATAATGTCTTACAAGATGCAATTCCTAACTAAGGAAAATATAAGTAGTTGTATAATTAATCAATGTATTACATGATTTCTTTAATGTAATGCATAATCCCCATGTTTGGTTTTGTGCATAAAAGAGAAACACTAGACTCAGAATTGAGAGAAGAAAAGTAGTAAGGAAGCTTACAATGTTGATTTGAGCTGAGATTAGTTTAAGGAGATGCCTTAATTGTGAGAGTGATATATTATGGAATGAGTTTGAGTCGTTGTGTGTTTTTAATTTGTGAAAAGGAGTGTTTGTTTAAGCTGTTTAAAATCTGACCCAGGAACCCACAGATTAGGCGGAACCAAATTTTTGGTTCCGTCCGTGTTTTCGAAGGGTTCCTTGGGACCAGAATTTGATTTGGTAAGTTTTGTCGTTTTGGTTAAACGAAGGTTTAAGATAAGATCAAAACTACAAATTAGGTTCCATTAGTCCTAGTCCAAGTCTAAGGAGATTGAATGGCTCTCGTTTAAGAGGTTTAGTTAGGATATCGGCAATGTTATCTTCTGAGGATACTTTCTCGATTGAGATGTTTCCTTTTTGAACATTGTCGCGAAGGAAATGAGGATGGATTTCAATGTGTTTAGTTCGAGCATTTTGAACTGGATTTTTACTGAGGTCGATAGCTCCTTTGTTGTAGCAAAGGATAGAGATGTCGTTAAGTTGAATTCCGTAGTCGACAAGAGCTTGCTTCATCCACAGAGCTTATTGACATGCTTTTCCTGCTAATACGTATTCGGCTTCGGTTGTTGAGATGGCAAGAGCCGTTTATTTCTTTGAATACCATGAGGTGAGACAATGTCCAACAAAAGTACAAATACCACTTGTATTTTTTCTATCAGCATAGTCACCGGCATGGTCTGAGTCGAAATACAATATGGTTTCAACTCCCGTTCCTTTGGGATAACATAATCCTAGGTGTGTGGTGCCTTTTATGTATCTAAAGATTCGTTTTACGGCTTCAAGATGTGATGTTTTAGGATCTTCTTGAAAGCGAGCACATAGACAAACACTAAACATAATGTCGGGTCTACTAGCCGTGAGATAGAGTAGATTACCAATCATTCCTCTATATTTAGTGTTATCTACAGATTCACCTTCTTCATCTTTGGTGAGTTTGGTTTCCGAAGACATAGGTGTTTTAATGTGTTTAGAGTCTTCAAGACCAAATTTCTTAAGCATGTCTTTTGTGTGTTTGGATTGGTTAAAGAATATCCCGTCTTCTAATTGTTTGATTTGAAGTCCTAAGAAAAAGTTTAGTTCTCCCATCATACTCATCTCAAACTCGTCGTGCATGATTTTTGAAAAATCATCACATAGCTCTTGACAAGTTGATCCGAATATGATGTCATCCACATATATTTGGACAATGATAATATGTGAATCCTTTTTCTTGGTGAAGAGAGTGTTATCTACTAAACCCATGGTGTACTTATATACAACTAAGAATGTTTTAAGTCGATCATACCATGCTTTTGGTGCTTGCTTAAGTCCGTATAAAGCCTTTTTAAGTTTATAGACATGATTAGGTTTTTCAAAATCGGTGAAACTCGGAGGTTGTGCGACATATACTTCTTCATTTATAAATCCGTTCAAAAATGCACTTTTGACATCCATTTGAAAAAAGTTTGAAATCATGTGCACATGCATATGCAAGTAAAATTCTAATAGACTCGAGCCTAGCAACCAGAGCAAAAGTTTTATCATAGTTAATTCATTCTTGTTGATTATAACCTTGTGCTACTAGCCTAACTTTGTTTCTAGACACTACACCATTTTCTTCCATTTTATTTTGAAAGACCCATTTTGTTCCAATTATAGTTTGACTTTTTGGTTGAGGAACTAATGTCCAAACATTATTTCTAACAAATTGATTTAATTCTTCTTGCATTGCTATGACCCAAGATTCATCTTTTATAGCTTCATTTATAATTTTAGGTTCAATGGTTGATACAAAACAAAAGAAGTTACTTTGATTTTGGACTTTTGATCTTAAGGTTCTTTCATTAATTTTTCTATGAAATTATCTAATGGATAACTTTTAGACTCTTGATATTGACAATTTCTTATTAATAGTTCATCTTCTGTCAATATTAGATTCTTGTTTCAACAATTTGACTTTCAAAAGTCATCATTACAAGGTGTGTCTAGAGGAGTGACTTTGTCAACGTTACGTTTAGCGATTCCTCGAATCTTAAGGTTTCTTGTTAAGAATGTAAGCTTGCTATTTTGTGAATACCCAGAATACCTCATAAGACTTTGGTCAATTTGGTGAGATACTCCTTTGTGTTTAGAAAACATTGTCTCCGAAACTTAAGTACCTAGCGAGGCTTTACCTCTATATGTTTTGATTTTTCAAATGGTGTTAACTTTAAAATTAGGTGATTGTCAACGTTACACAAAAATTTGTGGTATGTTTTGTCATTAGCTTGTTTATCATTCTGAAGAGTCGATTTCGTTCTATACTTTGACTGAGGAGTACGAGGTGCTGAAAAGTTATGTGTTATGCCATTAGCATCACAAAAAGCTCCAAATTGTATTTCATTATCAAATTCACGACCATGGTCCGTTCTATTTGACACAATGCGACTTCCTAGTTGGTTTTGAATTTTCTTACTAAGAATTTCAAATTTATCAAAAGTTTCATTTTTACTTTTCAAAAATTTTGTCCAAGTGTATCTTGAATAATCATCTACTATGACCAAAGTGTAGAAGTTACCTCCATAACTTTGTATAGCGGATGGACTTATTTTCCAATTTTGCAAGCTTCACAAAAGTGTTAGTCATATTTCAACTTGGGTAAATTCCTAACGAGTTCTTTTGATGATAGAGATTGGATGAGTCTCATATTGGCGTGGCCTAGACGTCTATGCCAAAGAGTTGAGGTATCATCTAAAGAGGTGAGGCAAAGTTATCTCTAGATGTTTTATCAATCTTCATAACGTATACGTTATTCTTCCTAACTCCTTTTGCTATGGTTATTCCATCTTTTAGTATTTTACTTTCATTTTCGCTAAATAATACGTTATACTTCTTATCACATAGTTGACTAATGCTAAGAAGATTAAATCCTAGATTATCCACATGAGCAACATTTTCAATAGAGAGTGAGTCATGAGAGATTGTACCTTTTCCTATGATTTTGCTTTTGAGTTTGCTACCAAAAGTGACATTACCTCCCTCGTACTCTTGGTATGTTGATAAGAGGCTTTTATCTCCTGTCATGTGTCTTGAGCATCCACTATCTTTGATCCACTCGTCTGGTTTCAACCCTACTTTCAAGCATACCTAAGTTACATAAAAACTCAAGCATTTGGTCCCCAATATCTCATGGGTCCATTTTGGTTAAACATCTCATTTACTTGGTTCATGTATGGGAATGGTGGATATGAGTTCCAAGGCATGTAGTTAGGAGTTTGATATTGCCTTGGGAAGTTTTGATTCCAACAATTATGTTGATAGGTGGATTATGCGGTGTAGTTGCTTTTTAGAAAAGGGCGTTTGGGAGTAGGTGTTTTAGGCCTCTGTTGAGTAGTTTTAGATCTATACTCATTTTTAGCAAGTCCTAATCCTATTGTAACAGCTGGTTTTTGTTTAGTTTCGTTTGTAATCGTGTTAGGTTTCTTTGTGACTTTAACAAACTCAGTACGAGCCGACTTACAAGCTTTCTATTCTGTTAAGGTGCCCACGGAAACAATCTTTTCCACAGGCGGAACCAAAATTTTGGTTCCGTCTGATCCGTGGGTTCCTGAGACAGTTGGAACAGTTTCTTGTATTTTTCGGCTTGTTTCTTTAGACTACTTAAATCTCATAATTTCATAAATCCTAGTCCAGTTTTATCGTATGGTAATTTCCGGATTTTCATTATTTCATCCGCACAACAAATATTTTTATCAAACTTTTTGAACTTAGAGTTTTGTTTGATAAGTGCATCCTGTGTGATTTTAAGTTTCTCCAATTTAAGTCTAAGCTCTTGACATGATGTACATACCTCGTCAATAGCTTTACTCTTAGTGTTGCAAAAAAGGTCTACAAGGCCGATTAATCGCCGATTAGGTGCTACAAGGCCACCGACCTTGCCGATTTATGTAACTGGGTCAAACAAATAGGTCAACCGTGGTCAACGGCGGTCAATGGTGGTCAAACTTGCCGGAAACCTATAAATGTTGCCGGAAGCACCCAAAACTCACTGTAAACTTATTTTTATCACTTATAGTAACTGTTTAATTCTATTACAAGTTTTTTTTTAGAAAATACCTTGCCGAAAATACCTAAAACTCACCGGAAATACACAAAACTTGCCAGGAAATAACTAAAATTTGTCAGTAATGCCAATCCGATTAATCACCGATTAATCAAGCCTAAACCGATTACAAGCTACAAGGTGGTCGACCGCCCGACTACCGATTCACGATTTTTGCATCCTTGCTCTTTTCTAAACGTTTTTCCTTTTCTTTCAACTCATAAATTTCATTTTCGAAAAATTCCTTTTTGGTTTTCAAAAAATTGTTTTTGTTTATGATTTTCAAGCTAAGTTCACACAGTTTGTTATATTCCTTTTGCAAGGTGTCATCATTAATAGAAGAATAAGATGAGTCAAAGTGTACCTCGTTTGATTCTTTGAGCCATGAGAGCAATTTCGTCATTCTTTGGCTCATTGTCATCATCTTCACTTCCACTCCAAACACCACTTACAAAAGCCCTTTGATTCTTTTTTTTTGGGTGGCTTGGGACAATCTCCTATTAGATGACTTGTATCTCCACATCTAAAACACTTTCTTTCGCCTTTTCCTTTCTTGTCATCACGATCCTTTCAAAAGGATTTCTTGTCTTCTCGAGGTTGTCTTACGAACCTTCCTCGTCTTCTAAAGAACTTTTTGAAATCTCTTACGGCCATGGCATATTCTTCATCTTCACTACCCGAGCTAGATTCTTCGTCATCACTTTGAGTCCACTCTAGCTTTCAAGGCAATGGATTTGACTTTTTCCCTTTTACCCTTAACTATCTCCGAATCCTTTTCCATTACCATTTCATGAACTTTGAGGTTTCCAGTTAGCTCGTCAAGTGACAAGCTTGAAAGATCTTTATATTCTTCAATGGCCGTCACTTTTGCTCTCCTCTTCGGATGGAGTGCTCTAAGAAATTTCCTGACAATGTTCTTGCTACAAAAAGATTCATCAAGTGATTTAAAGGAACTAATGATAGTATTAAACCTAGCAAATGCACTATCAATGATCTCATCTTCAGGGATAACAAATTGTTCATATTGTTGAACAAGAATATCAATTTTGTTATCCTTGACTTGTGAGTTTCCTTGATGAGTGATTATTAAAGTTTGCCAAATTGCTTTAGCGGTTTTACACATAAAGACTCTTTCATACTCCTTTTTAGGTAAAGCATTGTAAAGCATCATTTTTGATTCATTATTTTTAGCAATCAACTTCTTTTGCTCATCACTATGACGAGCAAGTGAAGTATCCTCATCCTGACCAGTTGTGATATTTTTTATTATAGCTTTATGATCACCTTCTATAATTATATACCATAGATCTATGTCTTTTGATTTCACATAAGTTTCAAAGCGGTTTTTTCAATAGATAAAACCATTTGGTTCAAATAGTGGTGGTCTTTGCATAGATTGCCCTTCTTTGAAGTTTTCAAAATCCATGGATCGTTCCAAGTTTTAAAATACAATATATTTTAAAAATCTTGAGTAACGTAGCTCTGATATCAATTGTGGAAAACTAGAAGGAGGGTTGAATAGTTTTACCGTTTTAAAATTAATTTACTTTGAGGACTTTATGTGAATTCAACTGATGTAAATAATAAACGACAAGTAATATGCAAGTAAAGAAAGAAATGATCAAACCACAACATGAGGGTTTATAGAGGTTCGGTCTACAAGGACTCTTTTTCCTTGCCCTACTCCACTCCTCGAGTATCCAACTCGAGAGTATCCTTCACTAATCAACAAGCTCTTTTATCCGGCGGAGAAAACCTTTACACGTCGCTTACACAATATTTCCGACACAAAGCTAGATGTCGAGTTCTTTTACAAGGATACAACCACTCCCGTCACACTACGTATTTTGAAGACTAAAATACTAACCGATCACTACAGAGGTTTATGATGGTTTGATACAAACAATGATGTATGAATTAATACAATTCACATGATGACAAACAAACAAGTCTTGCAACGTTTTGTTGAAGCTTGTGAGTCTTTGAATGTTGCTTTGATCTTCTTGCTACAAAAGAAGTTCACTAAAATGAATATGAATGAGTTAGTTACAGAGAATGATGAATGAGAGAATGTATTTTGTTTTTATGTATGTAAGTGATGAGTAAACAACATGGTGTGGCTTGCTATTTATAGGCAACAAGTGCCAGCAAGCCACGGATCAAGCGGAACCAATAATTTGGTTCCGTCCTTGTAGTATTTTGGTTCCGCTGGGTCCTGACATATGATCTTCAAAATCTTTATCAAATCTAACCAAAATATTTATCATATCAAATCTAACCAAAATATTTACCAGATCTTCCAAGGATCCTATAGTGATATGCAATCTTAGATTTACTAGAGTAGGATGATCCATGGAATGACGTAAAAATGCATTTTCATTTTGATTAAAATGTTTAGGAAAGTAAACTTGTAAAATGTATATTAGCTAGCTAAATGATGTTGATTAAGAAGTAATTAGTTAGTTAATGAGTTACTAAAAATGTTTGATTACTTATGTTATTATAAGACACATTTTTATTGATTGTAAAACATACTAATTTTACTTTGACACCTAATGTGGCACTTTATTTGTTTTTAACATCTAATGTGGCACTTTTCTTAAAATGACTAAAATGCTATATATGAACAAACAATTTGTAACTTATGTTAAAATCTATTTGTGTTTAAGAAAGACTTGTAACTATATATACAAAAGACTTAACTAGATTTATGTTTTGCTAAAATAAAGTTTATAATTGTCGTTAACAAAATATAGCAAAGATCGTAAAATATAAATAACGTTTTTTAGACGATATTTGTATTAACAAAAGCTTAAATAAGAATATCCGGAAAAGCATTTTTCAAAAGTCATTACATGTTTTTAAACAAGCATAATGTTTAAAATATGATATCAATAATTAAATTTAAATAACATAAACCTCAACATCATGTATGTTAAACAAAGACAAATACTTCGTCTAACAAAATATATACAAAATATTAATCGATATTAATACACATGTATTATAACTATATAAGTATAGAAGATTTGACACAATTTTATAAATTTTATTTAAAAGCTCCGTGTATGCACGGAGTTAAAAACTAGTTACATCACTACAACAACATAATTTCATTTTTACATTTTTTTAAGGTTTTTTTAATTGGATTATTACTGTTTTTATAAGTGGTTGTTTCAGGTATGAAAAATAATTTGTAAAATATATTCTAGCACAAGAAGTGCACCATAAATAGAGTATCGTACAGCCCACACCAAAAATGTGTATGAGCAAATTTCGGTTTACATCTTTTAAAATGAGTAAGGTATGTTTACAAAGCAGCCAACTACTATTTTATTTATAATTATAATGGTTTTACTAATTACAGCTTGTGGTTAAAAAAAATAAAACTTAAAAGGCTATCAGCAAAACCTGGTTTTCCTTTTAATTCTAATTCAAATACACTTTACACTTTCTGGTAAGTAATTATACATAACTTACAAATAACAAGGGATCATCAAAATGCTTCTAAATTCCACAACAATGACGTCGAAGATTTATTTCAACACTAGCGACCCTTTTAGTACATTAACGACGTTGTAATACATCTAAGAAATTATTCTATCAAACTAGAAGGCAAACAAAAAAAAAAAAAAAAGTGAAATTTAGTGTGAATTGATGACTTGGACTTCAAATTTGGTTTTCCATTTCCATTTTAGATTGAAATAATAGAATTTCGACCCGATTTACATTTTCATCTTAGTCTGAGTTGAGCTCAACCATTTTAAAGTCAAGCTCAACCTCAGTCAACTCATTTGAAGCTCTATTGGAAGTAGAAAGTATATCAGTTTAATTTTTTATGGTAAACATAATTACAAGGGCTATGTTCAAGAAATGAAAGACATTAAACAAAATTATTAATCTAACTCATTTTGGTGTATTCATTATCAACTAACTTGAGTGGCTATAGTACAAATTCTAATGCAAGTATATATTTTTTTTTTAACATTCTAAGAGGGGAGGGTACCCTGCGTTTTGAGAGGCGTTTTCCCCCAAAACGCAACGCGACGGCGCCAAGAGGGTACCGACCCTCGCGTTTTCAAGTGCTGAACCATCATGACCAGCCGAGATGGTCCCGAAAAACGCAACGCGACGGTGCGAGGAGGGTACCGGGGGTCGCGTTATCCCGTTTATTTGTGGCGTTTTCCCTTTTTTTTTTTTTTTTTTTTTTTCACTTTTTTCTCATATTAGGTTGATTCGGTGGTTATGACTTGGTTTGAGCAAGAATTAAAGAAACGTTATCTTGATATTTGGTGGATGCTAATGAGGTAAAGTGAAATGAGATGTTTAGTGGGTGGCTGCGACATATGAAAGCTTTTAGGGTTGATTGACAGAGATAATTTAGGGTAAACAAGTACTCCGTATTATATATCAGTCCCGGGTATAAGGATTGGTTTGGGCCGTGTGTTTTAACATATGGGCCTTAATGAGGTAAAGTGAAATGTTATCTTGATATTTAATAAACATATGGGCCTTAATAACCGAATTTTGTATATGCTTTTGGTGAGAGTGGTATGTGAATTATGTTTTGAGGTCAACATTTATTGGTTAAACAAGTTGGGTCGAGTGTACGGATTTTTATTATTAGTTTGTACTTGAGGATTAGGATCCTCTCTTAACATGAGAGATAATGTTAATTTTGTTGGAAATAAAAACACATTTTTTAATCAAATAAAGAACAAACAATAGATAATTTATTTTATTTCTCCACTCACATTAAATCTCAACATGACCTCTTATGTTCAAATTGAACATGAGAGGATCTCAATCTTGTACTTAATTAAGCCAAACTTGTTTTTGTGACTACGGGGTTTGTATGTTTTTTAATAATGAAATTTTAATTTTAGTTAAATGCATTGTTTTATTTAAATAAATGAAAAAAGAATATATATATATATATATATATATATATATATATATATATATATATATATATATATATATATATATATATATATATAATCTAGATCAAATGAGAACTTTCTTAAAGTTGTAAAAATGAGAACCAACTAAAGTCTGATAAATGACACTCTCATTAAAACAAAAATAAAAATTTAATTAATTATAACTAAAATTGTTAAAGTTTCGATGATTTTCTTTTTAAAACAGACGAAATTTAGGTGATACATTTTGATTCGACGAGTAATGTGTATCAGGTTTTCGTATGTGTATTAGTTTATTTAGTGGTTTATACGTATTAGGTGTATCAACTTATTTATAAAATGTCAGCTTTTTGAGATTTTGATATGTCGGTACAAAATTTATAATTATGTATCAGTAATACAAACTCATATATCAGTTGGTTATTACTTGCAAAAATGTTAATTTGTATTAATATTTTATTTTTGTGTGTATCATTGCTAAAATGGTTATTCATAAATGTTTTTAGTGGTTGTTTAGACTAGTTCTCATTTTAACAACTTTAAGAAAGTTCTCACATTAACTCTCCCCTATAATATATATATATATATATATATATATAGGGGGGCTTTATTTTCAGAACCCTCTTAAGTGCGGGAACTGCGAGAACCACATTTTTACAACAAATAATGCACAATGTACATCATTTAATGCTCCATAGCATTTTGTTATTTTTATTTAATTCAAAAGGGTATAATAGTAAAAGACATTTTCATATTACTTTTTTTTTTCTTTTTTTTTTAATTCATGTTTTTTATAAATAATAAAATTCAGATTTTTTTTATTTTATTTTTTTTTTTTTTTTTTTTTTATTTTTTTTTTTTTTTTGTTTTTGTAAAAGATTTTTTTTTTTTTTTTTTTTTTTTTTTTTTTTTTTTTTTTTTTTTTTTTTTTTTAAGAAATGTTATTTTCCAGAAGTAGTGCATAGGTGTTTTTTATGTACTAATTTTTTCACTTCATTTTCTAGATGTAGCGCATAGATGTTTTTGAATAATTTTAGAACATGCATGTTTTTCAAATAGTAAAGTGCATATATATTTTTTAGATAATGTAAATTTATAACAAAACAAGAACATAGATGTTACATACAAAATTCAATATCAATTGAAATACAATTAAAAAACAAATTTCTAAAAAGTATAAATACATGAATCTAATCGATCAATACATGCCTGCACTAATATATATAACGAAAACGGACATATGTGCACACTCATTATTATCAACATTTTTAGAAGTTGGACATATATGCACGCATTCAATAATCATATTTCTTCAAACGCCGCATTGTATCTATGTGTGCATCCACTTCTAGATCTTCATTGCTATCACCATCTTCATTAATCTGATACAAACATGCCCAAAAACAATTAAACCTTAACCAAATAGTGTAAGTAACTTTTTAATCATAATAAATGTGTACCGAATAACATGTATGTTAATAACATGAAAAACAGCCATGTTCAATGTAAAAACAAGTATGTTCAATGAATAACATGTATGTTCTATGAAAACCAAAATGTGTACTGAAAAACAAGTATGTTCACCGAAAAAACAAGTATGTTCAAACACGAATTTCACGTTTAATCTAGACATGTATTATCTACACATGAAAAACAGCCATGTTCAATGTAAAAAACAAGTATGTTCACTGAAAAACGAGTATGTTCATAAAAAACAAGTATGTTCAAACACGAAGTCCAAGTTTAATCTAGACATGTATAATTTAGACATGAAAAAACAAATATGTTCATCATCGAAATCTAAGTTTAATCTAAAATGATATCATGAGGCAACTATAGTTTATATTTTCTTTATAGACTGATTTGATCCACTACATAACTTCGCATTAAACCCAATGCCAAAACAAAACAAAAACAACATAAACGCAGAATACAAGAACAAATGAATCAAATTTCCACTAAAAATCCAAACTTTATTACACAGCAATCATTACGAAGAATCGTTAAGCAATCCCAATATCAAATGTTAAAACTTAGCCAAAAACACACCTCGTCAAAGAGAATTAGATGATTATTTAAGTACCATTTATGTAATAGTAGTAGTTAATATATGAACTACTCATTTACTGTTTTAAGAAGAACAAAAGTTTTAGTGGGTAAATATTGTTCCATTTTGACCCTTATTAGAAACTTGCACTCATTGACCTAAACCCGATTCTCGCTGAGAACCTATTTTGACCTACCTTCCCAAGTTACCCGTTCTAGTTTATGCATAGGAAAAGTTTGTTCTGTTAAATAGATGCACCTTTGTTTTGTTAAATAGATCTTCTGCAATATTTTCTCTCTGTTTCCGCTTCTTTTCTTCCTTCACGGACTGGGCTATTTCCTCATTATCGTATTCAGACCCACTGCCATAAATTTCAACATCATTACAACAATCCTCCCCATAACTTGATAATATATAAGTAATTATGAACAAGAATGAAAAACTGAAAGCAGGACCAAAGATGTGTCAACATACTTGTATGGATGCTTTGAAAAGGGTATAAGATTGTGGAAATCATTTCCGCATTCAGTCGCCATCTGCAAATTAATTAAATTGTTAGAAATAAGGTCAAATGACTGAAACCGTAGAATGCAACAGAATAACACTAGTCAGATCTGATCGGATGTCGCCGCCGCCGCCTCTGATCGGATCTAATTAGGACGGGATGCGGATGCCGCCGCCGTTGATGGTGGATCTGATCGGATCTATAGATATGGTATTGAATGGATTTAGTTTCGATCATGGTGGCAAACATGAAAGTGGTGGCTAGGGTTTTTTTTAAGGAGAGAATACAAAATCCCAGATCGTGATATATTAGTTAGAGTAATGATCGTGATATATTAGTTAGAGTAATTGTAGGACAGTTTTTTTTTTTAATGTAAACTTCCTATAATACCCTTTCATCTTTACAAATTATGACCTAATCTTTAGTTTAATTACATTAATTGCACAATTCATCATAGCCATTGATCAAAAGATCTAACGGTTCAAAGGGAGTTCTCGCAGTTCCCGCACTTAACAGGGTTCTGAAAATAAAGTTACACTATATATATATATATATATATATATATATATATATATGTGTGTGTGTGTGTGTGTGTGTGTGTGTGTGTGTGACGGCACCAGAAACTGGTGTTATACGAGGGAAAGGTGTTTTTTGTATTGTGGTAACTTCTGGTGTGATGAGAAAAGGTGCTGATGTGGCATCACTTTTCCCCATGACACTCCAGGATACCTAGTGCTCTAAGGTACTAATCAACTTTTTTAAAAGTGTTGGACCCATAACAAATGAAAGTGATATGAGCTTTGTTGATATCTTAAAGTCTAAATCAAATAATCAATAGTCAATTTCCTAATATCCAACATGAATGGCTTTCCTTCACCATATATCTATGTACCATTATCTATTTTATCTGTTTATAAATCACTCCCTCCATCCAAATTATTTATTATATGTGATTTGGAAAACACAATCATTATTTTCCATTCATAATTTTGCTCACCGCTTTAAAGTGATCGTTTGCAATAGTAACGATACAGTATTTGGCACTCAATAATTTATCCTCCAAAAACAAATAATTTTGCGAACTAATCCTATCTAACCTGATTGTTCAATTAGTCTGGACTTAACCCAGGTCACCTGGTGTGCAAATACAAGTCGGTCAATCCTGAATTCCCTATAAAGCCCAGTCCCGACTCCCGACCAAAACGAGTCGTTCAGAAAATAAGTCCTAGTTTAAGTGCACAAAACCCTGATGCAAGCCAGCCCCACAAGCTAATGGGCATCTCTACTGTCTGAACACTACTAAAAAGTAAAAATCATGGCTACGTGGATTTTGAATGGAAGGATGATCTTTATTAGCATCGTTACTTTACCAGTTCTTACTGCAGTCATATTATACCATGTTTTTTTTTCCTTTTGTCATTTGAAGTGTGTCTGAGTGCCCTCGCCATTTACACGACCACTTATGTGTGCAAACCATTAAAAGGGCCTAAATGGGCAATGTATAGAAACAGTATGGAAATTAAACAGAGTTTACTGATTCCTAAAACAAAAAGACCTTTATACTTCACATAAAACTGACTGTCATGTGATCAGATAAGGTCATTTTAACAGGATAGCCACGACTTCAACAGACAACAGCACATAAAAGTTGTGTATCTTTTAAATAATTGATACTTTATAATCAAGAAACACTCAAAAAAGAAAAAGGAAATTATAAAAGATATCCTCAGGATAGGCAGGAGATAATAACAGTGATCACACATAGCCATAAAATAACAAGCATACAGTGGATCCAAAAATGATATTACCATTCAAGAAACCTTCTGAAGAGGGTGTTTGGGATTGCCTATTTTTAGGCAGATAAGTAGTTTAGATGTTTGGATAAACAAAATGCTTCGGTTCTGCTTATTCTAGGGCAAAATTGCAGTTTTCAATAAGCAGGTTCAGACCTGTTAGTTTAAGATGCGTATTTGAGATGAACTAAAATTGTTATTTAGCCCTTGTATCCAAACGTAAACCCCTTGATAGATTATTCTTCAAACAAATTTTTTTTTTCTGGGTTTTATTAGATATTTTACAGCATAAAATCCAAACACTATTTCGCAGAGTACTTACTTTAAGGCTGCCTATCTACTTTCCTGCTTGCATGCAGAAGCATAAGCAATCCCAAACGCCCGTTAAATATCCTAACAGAGGAAAAACATAGAAATAGTTGGGATGGTTTAAGATTTCAAGAATCCCTACTCTCATTTCAAAAATGCAATATTCACCTTTTTAGGATTTCATACGATAAACGCAACAATTCACATTTCAAAAAGAATCGATGCCACAAATGAATCAAAGGTAATACAGTATTGCTTTGGATCCATAAACTCCCCTTTGAGAAATAATAAAACCTTAATTCTATATGCAAAGTCAAACTTCATAAATTATGGGAGGGCCAGCATATAAGAGCTGCAACCAGTCACTGAACCAAGATTAAAAACCACCTTTCAAATACACAAAGATCGCAGGTACATGCAACTCTTAAATGAGAAATGTGGTAAAACCTTTTCTTTATGCAAACTCCACTTGTTGCAAAGAAGAAAAGAACAGGCATTAAATCGACTCAAAAGAAAGACTACAACACTTTTCATCCAGCAGATAATGGAAGTATAAAAGGCCTATAAAGTAGAAACCAAGAGCCAGAACCAGACAGTAAAAACAAGTGAAAAACTCAACAACATAAATTAACTTGAAAGCAGTAAAATGTCATACAAACAAGGAAACCATATCAAAAATCGCATAATAACACGTGATCAAAGCAACTGGTATAAGTAGAATGATCTTACGAATTTAAGAGTTCTAATCACAGTCAAAGTAGCAAATATATACAGATTTTAATGAAGGTTGTTGTAAATCAAGAAACTGTGGATAGAAAAGTTACCCAAAATCTTCAGTCAAGATCTACATAAGAGTTTCTTCTAAAACTGTGGTTTTCTGCTTCTTAATCCCTCTGAAAATCTTGAGAAGCCCTAAAACAAGTACAAATTAGCATGCTGAAATGCAAATTTAAGCAAAAACCAACATAAAGATAACATATGTTTTACCTGAAGTGCTGAAACTGAAGTTATGTCTTTGCCACAACCCATCTTGCCAGCATTTGCTGCAAAATACCTACTCTGTTTGCCCATTTAAATGTGAATTGCATTTATTTGTTCCCTCTAGTCTATATTTTTCCATTATTAACATTTGATCATAAGTTCATAACATTTGTCTCTTAAGCTTGATAATGTAATTCCTTTTCGACAAATGGTTTATTCTTAGTTTAAAACACCTATGAATCTATGATTATGGATTGCAGTACGAACGATCAACGAATCCTATCAGAATATAGGCTAGTTGGTCATGTGAAAAAGTCAATAACCATTTCTGAACACTATGCAAATGTATTTGTAGCAATATCTCGATGCTGCTTTGTTTTTTCTATATACCTAGCTTCTAAGTTGAAATCTATTAGGCTTATTTAAGCATTTAGCAAAAACTTTTGTTAGCCAAAGAGATGCAAACTCTCTTCAACATGCTTCAGATCTCTCTATTCTTTTGAATTATCCCGCAAGGGCATCTCATAGAAAGTCACGCCAAATTTGGTGTAAAAAAGGAATCTTCTTGCATCGAATTTGGTATATATCCACACCGAGTTTTTCAATACATAGTAAGTTAAATACAATTTTATAATATTATATTCCGTTACTTTTTTAGCCAAAAGAGTTAACTTGATGTAAAATGGCATTGACAACATTGGTCTAAAAATTGGAGTTACACCAGCATTGGTGTAAAAAGGCATTGACAATTGTGCCTTGCCAAGAATTGCACCTAATTTGTTTTTTTGGTTGGAGATACAAATCGAGATGATCTAAGGGAAACATTTACTAAGTACAAAGGTGTCTAATCAAACCTGAGCTAAGCAGGTGTTTGTCTAAGCTTATCTTTTGGGCTTAAGATAATGTTTATAGCTTGAAAGTGAGAAGCTCATAGGCCCATGTTGAATGTTTGTATTAGCTAACTAAAGTAAGTCGAAAAGCTCAAATGTTTGCATTAGCTTATGATGGTAAAATGACCAAAAAAAGAAAGACGTGCATGTGTACTTGAAAGTACCTTTAAGGTTAATTATAAGTAAAATTTCTTTTGCTGTAACACCCTACAAGTAAGCCCAAGTCCCCTTAGACAAGCCAACAAAAGTGGGCATACGGACACCAACCTTATAAGTTCGTAAGCTCAAGCCATAAGCTTATCCAAAAACTTAGAGGGACTTATTTTATAAGCTCATAAACCCCCTAAAAAAGCTAAAACAAACACCCCCTAATTGAACAGTCCATAATTTAAGTACAAATATCATTCTTAATTCAGTATCTTTTAGAATTACTTTCCATCCTACTGTGGTTAATGGTAACAGGAAATGCAAGTAACTGAGTTGCAGAAACATAGGAACCCACATAATACTTGTATTCATAAGCATAGTACCACAAACAATGCAGTTTGCAAACTAGAATAATTTAATCACCGACAAAAAGACCACAGATATCAGAAAGATCTTTGTCAGTCAATGGCGAGTCTTGCTAGAAACAGAGGTGACAATCAGCTATGAAAAGGAGTCCTAGGGGCATTCTGTTCTGTAAGCACCATTACACTAGCAAATGTCAAAAAATTTGATATCTGTAGAAGAATCTATATATTTCACACAAAGTATTCCCAGTCCAAGACTCCAACAACAATTTAATATAAAAAGGACTACTTTTCAACCACAATTTACATTTTAGTTATTAACCAGGAGGCAACAGCTAATCAGCTATGATAAGGAGTTCTAGGGACAAGCCAAACTGTAAGAGATAGTTGCTTCATATTTGGGTCCTTTAGTGTCTCTAAAGGATTATCTAGGAACATACAAGGTTGTAAATATCGCTTTTCGGTATCGTCTCGGTCGACCCCCAATAAGCGATATATCGGATATATCGGGGATATATCGGAGGACCTAAATTGTAAAGGAATTTATTTAAAATATATATATATACTAACAATATATACAATTTGTAAAGTATAAGCCCAGCTGTCCATAAATCCATATATAACTAAATATATATTAAAGACATAAATCCAAATAAACTTATAAACTTACCTTGAATAGTTGAATGACACCACCTATGCAACACAAGATCAGCAAACAGACCAAGATCAGCATAACCTGAAAACCATGCAACACAAATTTATCCATAAAAACAACTTAAATCTACACAAATTTATCCAGAAATACAGTTTTAACACCTGTTTATTTAACAGAAACACAGCAGTTTACAGAAACAGAATTACAGAAACACAGCAGTTTAATGTTTAACACAGCAGAAACAGAAAAACTAAAACAGAAACAGAAACACAGCAGTTTAACACCCAATGCAGATCAGAAAGTCTTCTAGTCTTCTACTGCGCAGACCCAGATGCCATCACAAACTGATCAAACAAACTGATATATCACAAACTTAATATGTATGTCACAAACTGAATCAAATTAATATATCTATATAACATATTAAAATTATAAACTGATCAAAAATCAAAAATTATAAACTGATCAAAAAGGAAAAATAAATTGAATACAAAATATCAAAAATAAATTGAAATCAGAACAAAAAACCATACCTGTTGGTGTCGCCGGAGGTGGGTTGGCCGGCAATGGATTCGCCGGAGGAGGGGAACGCCGGAGGAGGTGGGTTAGCTTTTTCGATGTCTGCTGAAGGTACAAACTACAAACCCTAACTTTGAGTGCCGCTCCCAATAATAGATACATATATACCCGACCCGATCGGTTTTAAAAAAAATAAAAATAAAAAAATAATAATAAAATAAAAAAAATCAAACATTTAAGTTGACTGATAAGTCAATTTATCGCCGATAAGTACGATAAGTGCCGAGTTTGACCGAATTTTGACCCGGACGAGAAATACACACGATAACACAAATCTCGTAGCGGTGGAAGGCCGAGACACGATTTCTCGCCGATAAATCGGCCGATATTTCCGATATTTACAACACTGGGAACATACTAAGGTGATCCCCTCGAGAGTGTAAGCATATACAAATATAACAAAATACAGACTAAGAACCTTAAGATCAGATGATGTCAATATCATTAAAATACATTGTTCTTGACAGAAAGCAAGAGCAAAGAGAACTGGAATACGAAAGTATGCTATATTTATCAAGGTGAATAAAGGTATAAATTCGAAGACATGTCATAAAAAAAAAAGTTCTACGAAAACACAATTTGATCATGGCCTACAAAAAGTCATCATTTGGATTGAAAAAAGTTAATCCTTCAACTAAACTATTGCTTTCATGTATTCAGCAAGTCACCAAAAACAAACAGATTTTTACAGCAAGTAATAAGTTAAGATAACCTTAAAAAGCGACCTGCCACAAAATTTTGCTCCATAAACTGTCTACAAATTGCAGACAAGATTGAGCCCAAAAATGAAACTTAGCCCCAACACTACTTCATACCTATCTGCTATCACTTGCTAAACTTAACTGGTTGAACATATTTCTTTCCCTTGAAGTTTTGGCTTTTTACCCGTCTTTCTAACATAAGTTATGATCCCTTTAACCTCGGATTTCTTGGATTTTCCATCCTCCGCAGCCTTACCCTTTGCTTCCGCTGTTGTCTTAAGTAGCTCCGGAGGCAGTGCTGCAGGATCAAGCTCCAAACAACCCTTTGGAACGTTAACCGCTTCTTCACCCGTGAGCATATAAAACGGTACTTGATGAGACAACCGAAAGATCTCTTCTTTAGGAATCATCCAAGCTTCTTTGACATCAGAATGTTGATGAAACACAGATTTGAAACCAGCAACTTTGACCAATGGAGCAACCTTTACTCCTTTTTCCTCGTTAAAATCTTCCACAACAACCACCATGTTGTAGTCATGAATCACTTCATCAGGGGTAAACTCGTTCCAATCAGGAGACCAGTTTTTATAGAGGGCCCAAACGTCACCTTTTCTTGGATAAATTTGAATAACCCCTTTTTTACCTTTGGTCCACTGGATCTTATGTGAGAAAGAATTAAGCGATTTATTGATTTCCTGTTTGCCTGTTCTGAAATCACCACTGGTTTTAGGAAAACCAGATGCAACCCAATTACTTGGTCCTAGTTCAGCATTGCCCTTGGAATTCAGCCAACTTATCTGCATCCTAAATTGTCTTTTTGATATGACACTATGAATCATTGCATAGTATCGAGGCATCCCATCATCATCATCATAAGCAGCCCATATCTGGTTTTCACTAAATGAGCTTTCGGTTCTATCCATGTCAAAATCATGAAAATCTGGATCAGGAACACTCATTAGTATTGCTTCTGTCTCCTTCACATCAGTGTCCATGTCATCCATGTTCATCTTATCCTTTGATGGCGTCTTTACATTTTCAATTTTACTAACATTAACAGTATTTTGTTCAACATACTTTTTACCACTGTTGGTCATCTCACCTTCTTTCTTGCTAGCTTCATTCTTAATAACTTCATTCTTGACAGCTTCTTTCATGATAACTTCTTTCTTTGCAGCGTTTTCTGCATTCCACTCATCAAGTTTCTTGTGAATTACATTCCTTGCTTTTGTCATCAACATATTACGAATTTCTCGTTGTGACAGTTCCCTCGCGCTATGGTTAATCTTGGTTCTTGTAGATGCATTCACCTTATCCCCTCCTAAATTTACCTTCGCATATGCACTGCTGGTAGGTACTGTGAAAGACTGTTCAGCTGCACGTCTCTTCTTCGCAGTTCCATTGCCTTTAACAGAACCTACTTTAACTTCATGCCGTCTTTTGAATTGCCCGCTGTTGTGCACAGTTGAAGTATTTCCCGATGGACCCGGTTTGACATTTACATGATTGACATTGTTTAAGGATGGGCCCTGTTTGGCATTCACATGATGCTTTGCATTTTGGTTCTGCGTTTGAGAAGGCCACGGTGTCGCAAGGTGGCGCATGGGTGGGGCAGGCGACTTTCTAGCGCAAAAGGGTTCACCACAGTTCGGGCAAAGGATCTTCTGGTTGAGATGAGCATTCGCATATTCAAAGTGCATTAAGCATTTTGTACACGAGGTCCAAAATGTTTTACTTTTTGATGGTCGAGGAACCAGTTTAGTGGGCTGAGTAGCAGACGGTGAAGTCCTTGACTTCTGAGTTTCAGTGAAGACTTTCTGATAAACTGGTCTTATGTTACATTTTTGGTCATATGTTTTTCGTTGGATCTTATCAGACAGTAACATCCATGCTTGAGACACGAGCTTAAAGGCTCCTTCAGCTCCAACCGACTTGTTTTTATCAGGGTGAAGAGAAAGAATCAACTTCCTGTAACTTTGCCTAATAGCCTCATCATCTGTCGTGGGTACCACACCAAGAATACCATACCAATCTAGTTCACCACTAATCTTCTTCTCTGAAGCAATGTATACATCAAGTACTATAAAGAGGTGTGAAAGACCTTCAAGCCCCGGGAATAGCTTCGCGGCTTTTTGTGCTAATTGTTTTGCTCCCACGTAATCTTTATCTATTAGCTTCCCCTCGGATAACTCTTTAGCCCGCAGAGCTTCATCTTTATTACATTCCATCTTAACAATGTTTCATATCAAACACCACAAACTAATGATCCTTGAAGCAAAGTAAAGGGCCTGCCTCTGACTGTGCGCCCTAATAAAAAATAAAAAGATAAAAACAAATTACATATAACATAAGAAGATGTTGTGGTTGAAAGTAACAATGATGACGAGTATATACCACACAAAGCACACACATGATTGTTAACAACAAAAATGATTGCGAACAGAGCTAGACATCAAAATCGACAAAAACAGGCATGATTGGGCATATAAATGCATGATAATTAACAACAAAAACGAAACAAAATTGACCAATGGAACTAGTAACAGTTTATTGCAATCTGTTACCCGTTATACAGTTCCCGTATGTCTGTGAAGCATCTGGACAGTGGTTTAATGACGTAACCAGAACAAGTCAATTACTTTTTACCTCACAATTAGCAAAACATGATTCATCAAATACGGAAATACTCAGGATCAAGTATCAACAAATTAAAGGATTTTGCAAGCAAAGTAAAAAGGGCCTACCTTTGATTGTGCAAGCCCTAACACAAATACGAAGATGCAAATAACAAAAAATATAACGCAAGAAAGATGTTTTGATCGAGACGGCAATTGATAACGAGCTCAGTGATATATACAAGACCAACTACCTATTTATATGCCCGATTTTATGAAGTATAAAAAACGCACAATTGACTAATAATACTAGTGGAATACCAAATACAACAGATTGTAAAACGTCACAGATACCATAAATTCATGAACCTAACACAGACTAATAACAAATCAATGCAATACATTAACGCATCCTAATCACTAACAGCATATTCACAACATGCCAATTCCATTAACCCTCACAAAACAAGTACTACAAGGACTAATCAAATCACCCGTAAATACTCAATCATCAATGTGCCATACCAAACAATAATTTTAAAAACCATAAGCAAACTACGCGGCGCACACGTTTTCCTAAAAACACCTGTATATGTAAGATACTATTGCATAAGATTAGATTCATTAATTATCGTACATCAATAAAACAATTCCAATTCAATACAGCATTCAAAATTTTCATAAAAATCATGTTAAAAATATAAACTTTAGTCGACAATAATCAAAAAGACTAGATTTTTTTTATTCTTAAACCCTAGAATACAGAAACAAACAATAAAAAAACAATCTGCATTAGAAAAAAAGCATAGAGTAAAGGAATATACCTAAAATAGTGTGATTGATGATGATTTAACCAAACATGCATATGCGCCAGTGATTCAAGATACGGTTTTTATTTATTTATGGTGAAAGATTTTGATAAAGAACAGAAGAATTGTTATTAGGAGTTAATAATAAATAAATGTAATTTTATTAACAAGGAACAAGAAGAATTTATTATATGTTTGGGATTTTTATTTTTGTGGAATCAAAAACCATGTTTCAGAAATACTATTATTTATTACTCCGTATATGTTTTTCTCTGTATAGTACAGTTTTTTTATTGGTAAAAGCTATAAATGCTTTGTAATCTTATATGTTAGATTTATTATAAAAATCTCATTATGTATAAATACCGGTTTTATAATTCATTATGCATATGTTTATTTTCTTAAAAGAATCATTTTGAATAAGTAAAAAGAATAAGTAAAAAATATGCATAATGAATCATAAATGTCCGGTGTATTCATAATGGAATTTTTATCGGTACTTAGTTCAAAATGAACCAAATGTATAAGTACATGAAGTATTTATAGTTTTTGAACCTTTTTTTTTTAATATATAGATTAACATCTTTTTCCCGAATAATATACTAATATACGAGGTTTGAATTTACCCCGCACTGACTCAGATAAGATAAATCTTTTTTTTTTTTTTTTTTTTTTTTTTTTTTAAGTTGGTTTGTTCACTTCACAGTTGTTTTCACCTAACATGAATTGATCTTGAGATCTTTTACATTTTAGTGATGATTGTTGCAAGTATAATAACAACATTTGACACGATAAGAAATACGACCCCCAATCAAAATAAAAGTAAACGGGTTGTCACTAGATTATAAAGATCTCGAGTTGTGTTTCGCCGACTCAAATAACATGTTTATTAAACAGACAATGTTTGAGTTGGGATGGATAAAATGAGTTGACATGCTAACGAGATTAAGTTTACAGAAGAACTAAATTTATAATCGATTATACGAGTTAAATGATTCAAACAAGTTACCATATTAATCATGTAACCTGTTTAGCATGTTTACTCGTGTAACCCATTATGCTTAACGTGTGTAACTTGTTTTCTTAACAAATATGTGTAACTTGTTTAGTTCATCTAGGGATGAGCATTTTGACCCGAATCCCGGAACCGTACTGGTACCGTACCGAAACGGTACCGTTCCCGATATACGGTACGGTACCGGGACTACCAAATAAGCTGAAATAAAGGGTGCCTTTCAAAAACGGTACAGGACTTATGCGGGAACGGTAGAGGTCGATGTGTAAACCTGTTTACTAAAACATGTCGTGATTGAATTTGATTATTAAGAGCTGCTAACATGGTGAATGAAGATATGAACATGATTGTTATGTTTCTTGATGTCATTGCCATGATCTTTGAAGTTAACCTGGTATGGTGGGCAATGGCGGATATAGGATTGTAGATCATATGTAGCACGAATTTTTGCTCACTTCGTTTCTCGAATAGGTTTTTAGCTTTAGTTGTTCACTAACTTGTGTAAAGCTAATTGTTTTTTACGATTTTAGTTCGCTGATTCAGGTTATTGGAAATTGATTTGATTTTCAAGTATACGGTAGATTATAGTTATAATTTGAATGACTTATAAAGCAATATTATATGTGTTATCAATAGTATATGTTAGTACAAAACTTGGGCTCAATCCGAACGCTAGTGTGGAGCTGCTTCAAATCGAGTGGATCTTGAACTAAGTGAATTTTTCTGACCTGCTAAGAAAAACAACACCGTTAGCCTCACCGTGGAAGGGGGCTTCCGCGGTCCGTGGTCAACCTCCGGTGTGAGAATAAGTTTTAATGGGAGAGAGAGTATATGTTTTAGTGAGAGAAAAATGATACCGTTGAGAGTGGCGAATTCCCTCTATTAATAGGGTGGACTTTCTTGTCGTGTTCTTGTGGTCACGGGTTGTGACAACGACGGCTGTGGGCAGGAAACACCTCAAGGTCAAACCTTGTGGTTGTCTTATTACCGTGACAATGATGCTTTTAGGCGGCAACTGCGGTGTTTCCTTTTCTGGAGCCTGCATGAGTCAGTCTCACAACCCTAGATAATATTCCTTACTCTTTTGGTTGATCCGTGGTCCCGATCCTTAAGTCTGTTCCGGACTTGGCATTCTTCCGCGATAAAGGTGTTAGGCCGCGGTACCTTACAGCAAGGCGTTCCGCCTGGCCTGGCTTTGCTGGGGCCGATGTTGGTGTAGTCCGGACTACCTATGGATCGGAGTTTTTTGTCTTTGGGTGTGCCCGACCCAGTATTTTGGGTTCGGGGGTACTATACGTGATCCTTATATATGAGCAAATTATACATTTCACAAGGGGATAATTGTTTCTAAATGTATCGAAGTTGCCTAATTTTACTAAGTTGTGTATGTTTCTTTTAATTTTCCTAACAAATGTATCGAACTTGCTAATCCCACCTATCTTAACACTTGACGAGGTTTTTGGTTAGAATTAATTACATAAATCGTCCTTGTGGTTACGCCCAAATTGCAAGTTTCGTCCTAACGACCCTTTAGCCAACAATTGTTTGCAACATTAGTCCTTTATACTAACGGTCGTTTCTAATTAACTCAAAATTTGGTTTTCTTAAAAATAATTCTTTTCTACGCGGTTTTATACGCGGTTTTATGCACGTTTTTACACATGTTTTTACACACATTTTTACACACATTTTTATACACGTTTTTATACACGGTTTTACACACGTTTTTATATACGCTTTTATGCATGTCTTTAAACACGTTTTTACACGTGGTTTTACACACGTTTTTATACACATTTTTATACACGTTTTTATGCATGTCTTTATACATGTTTTTAGACACATTTTATACACGTTTTTATACACGGTTTTACACATGTTTTTATACACATTTTTATACACGTCTTTATACACGTTTTTATATGCTGTTTTACATACGTTTTTATACATGTCTTTATACATGATAAAGATTTATTTGGTACATTTTTAAGGGGTCATTTAAGCCTAAAATCGTATTAATATGATCAAATATTGCCTCAAATCATTTCTTTTTGCATTTTAGGTACTTGGGACGAAAAATATGGAAATCAGCACTTTTAGGGCGTATTTGGACGAAAAATTGAAGAAAACGACGAAGTCGCAAAAATTCTGTCAGATATGAAGATCTGACGGTGTCACACGCTACAACGTGACGCCGTCACTTGTTACTAAAGCTGGATTTTTTGTTCAAGATTAACAAGAGACGTCTCAAATGAATTCTGAAGATCTACAACCTGACAATGTCAGGTGTTAATTGAAGATGAGAGTTACGTGTTAAGCTAACAAGAGACGGCCCAGACACTTACTAAAGGATGGCGTTAGACATAATGTGACGGCGTCAGAGGTTACAAGGTGACATCGTCATAACGGCGACTTGCACAAGACGAAACCCTAATCACGGCGAGCTGACGGCGTCAGAACCTATAAGCTGACGCCGTCAGAGTTGTAATCCTATATATACTTTCGTATGTTTTCATTAATTCGTGTAACATCTTGGAGTAGGGTTTTGTGGACGAATTTGGCAGCTTTTGTAAGGGTTTTTCAGCCCCCAAAACATATGTTTCATTGAAGATAAGTTATTCGTTTAATCATTCAATATGTATATGTGTTGTTTGATTACTTATTTATTTTCTCTGCTCTTTAACATGCTAGCTGAAGTTTATTTGATTGCTTGCTTTCATAAAAATATAAAAATGAAACATATGTTTATTTGTCGTCTCTTGTTTAGTTGATTGCTTCACGTTAGGCTAAGAAAATTGGCTGGCCTCTTATATGTAACTAGCTTGAACGTCTTAGAAACGCAACCGTAGAGTGCACTATTGATTTTTCTCATTGTATTTATTGCATGAATTGCGGCTTGTAGATCCTAGAAAACTTAATAGACTTTAAGATTTTTAGGGGAGACTAAGATTCATAGAGTTGGGGACTTCGGCACGACCAATATTAAAGAATACAACGCTTCAACTAAAACAAGGACGTGACAATTCGACAGATCAGTAGGAGATAACTAGGGAGTAATTTAATCTAAGTGAACACGCTTTTCCCTATCATAAGAAGTCACCAATTTACTTTTTCTTTTTAATTAGTTTAATTTCAAGTTATTATTAGTTTTGGGTTAGTTTACTAGCAACTAATTCCGCCCACTCTTTCAAAAACCCGAGATTTTTACTGATTTCATAAAATATAAAAAACACAAAAAGAATCATCCCTCACCTCTAGACCTATCTCGTCATACATCTTGACCTAACGACACTATTCCCCTAGAGAACGGACTTTCCTCCGAGTCTTACCTATACTACACTACAACGATTAGGTAAACTGACTAGAGGATTGTAAAACTTCTTTTCGAGGTAATGCAAATCTCGCATCAATACACGTGTATAAGAGCGTTTTTTTACATGGTTTTATACGCGATTTTACACATGTTTTTATGCACGATAAAGAGATGCATAAAAACGTGTATAAAAACCACGTATAAAACCATGTATAAAAACGTGTATAAAAACGTGTATAAAGAGATGCATAAAACGTATATAAAAATGTGTATAAAAATTTGCGTAAAACCACATATAAAAACGTGTATAAAGACATGCATAAAAATGTATACAAAAACGTGTATAAAAAACGTGAATAAAAACGTGTATAAAAATCATGTATAAAAATGTGTATAAAAACATGTATAAAGACGTCTATAAAAACGTATATAAAAACATGTCTAAAATGCATCTAAAAACATGTATAAAAACGTGTATAAAGACATGCATAAAAACGTGTAAGGGTGAGCAAAACCGATCGACGACCGAAAACCAACACAAACCGACGGAAACCGACTCCGACCGACACAAACCGACCTATACTCGGGTCGGGACTCGTTTTGGGTTTTCCACGATGTCGGGACTCGGGATTAACCGAGAAAACACAAAGAAAACTGAGAAAACCGACCGAAACCGACTCTGACCGAACCGACCTGAGTAAAACCGAGTAATTTCGATTCGGGATTCGGTTTGGGTTTTCCAGGTTGTTGGTTTCGGGATGGGTCGGGATCGGGTCGGGACGGGTCGGTTTTGGCCCGATGCTCACCCCTAAAAACGTGTATAAAAACTTGTATAAAAACGTATGTAAAATCGCGTATAAAAACGTGTATAAAACCACGAAGAAAAGAATTTGTTAGGTCACAAATCTAATCACACAAGCTACTAGATCTAGAGAGAGAAAGAATGGAAGGAATATGAGTATGAATAATGAAATTATGATTAACATGAACCAACACCCTCTCCCTTCAAGGGAGGGGGTATTTATAGTTATTACAAGATGTTGGGGTGTTGCCCTAATAGTACTAAATAAAAGACCACGGCCCATGGGCCTTCTACATAGGCCGAACCTTAATAACTAACATAAATGCCTAGATAATTAAGCAACCTATTACATAAAATATGACCGATACTTGATAATGTGAAATGTGTTCCCAACAATCTCCCCCTAAGTATTGGTCATCAAGGTTGCTTGACGTCTTCTTTGCTTCTTAGGCTTCGACGTCTTTCGTATCTTTGTTCTTTAGTTCTTGTTGTGAGTGATATGGTAATGTTATGCTCTGCCTTCCACCAACGTTCTTTAATCCTGGTGTCTTTATGTCTTTTCCACCATGCTCATACTTCTTTTGACTTTTGATCTTCATGCTTCAAGTCATTCTCACTCTTTAACTTCTATCTTAGACTTTTGAATGTTTACTTTGCTCTGGTCTTTGTGAGATTTTTCTTTGTGATGTTAGCATGAGCATGATGTAAATGGTGGTGGTGGAACTCCTGGTCTCCATGATTTCCTGCAAGTAAACAGTTAGCAACAAATCATCCGGCACTTACAGGTTCGGACTTCGAGATCGTCAACAGCATAGTGTGAAGACTTTCTCTAATCCTTGCCAAGGCCGTTCTTCAATTGGATGCCCCCAAGAGAGCTAACTCAGATACACCGAAGTGTATCAACGATTCAGGTGAGCCGCTGAAGTATACCGAAGTATCAATCCACGACTGTAGACCGTTTGGAACCACCTCGAACACTAAGTGTAATCCACAAGGGATTATCGAAGTGACCTGCTGTCAGGGCTGTTTGATGTTGACCCTGGCAGGAATTTCCACTCAATCACTGGGAATCACAATTGTGAGTTCCCTCATGAATGTTCTTGGCAGAATACTAAGATCTGCGTAGGACTCTTATTATTTACAACTGGTGTCCATAATTTTGAACAACCAGTGTAGAAATGTTAAGTGTTCCTAAGAGATCTTTTGATGTATCTCGCAGCTCTAGACTCGATTCAGTGCTTATTGGTTTTAGTCGTCGGAGGCATGGAGCAGAGTGCCTCCTTTTTCAATATCAACTCATCTCGGAATGAGAGGTCGATAGATAATAAAGGGTTCTCCGTGATAAATGAAACAAGTGTCTTTTGAGAGACACTTGAGTGGCTAGAAGGTTTAGTGCAGTGCGTCACTGGGTCCATGATGGCTTAGTCTTCAATACCGGTGTCACTTGTAGTGACATCCAGTAGCATATGAATTAAAGCCGGTTTCTGCCCTAAGGTTGAACATATGGAGGGCTATTTCTTTTCACCCTTTCTTTTACTTTTCTTTTTAATTCTTCAACCCCTTCTTTCTTCTTTCATTTCTTTACTCCTTTTTTATTAATCATACCTAAGGATTTTCTAGTTCTAAACTATTGGTATTGTCCATGGGTAGATCCCTCCAGCTCTGGCGGATCATAGGACGTATTTCCTATACTTAGTCACCTTATATCTCCATGACTATCCTATGTTGCCATAACCAATCATTTGAAAATCTCTCAAAGTGTTTATGATTATGAAAACATATTTTGTTGAGAGTTTTGCTTTTTCAGAAATACTCCCCCTTCACATGTGCTCATAATTTTTTAAGATAAATTTGCACATGTCGGGTGGAGTTAGCACTTTTTGAATTGATTGATTTTCAGTGAATATGACCGTTGCGAGACACGTTTACATCACTAGTTAAACTAGCTTGAAATTATTACCCGTCCAGGTCATATTCAAAGAAGAATCTCTCGAAATTGGTACTCTCTACTCAGACAAGTCCTTTGCGAGACACGTTTACATCACTGGATAAACCAGCTTGAAATTATTACCCGTCCAGGACATGTCTTTTCGATTAATGACATTTGATATTTGTCAATTCGAGGGTATAATCTGAGTCGAGCTCATGCGAGAGTCCATACTTTAGTTACCATATTTTAATCACATACTTATTCCCCCCCTCAAAAATAGCATATTCATGTTGTTTTTGGAAAACTTTTGATTAAAATATGCTTTTTGAGGTTTATGGGAAGAATTTCAACAAGAACTTTTGTGTTTAGAACAAAGATATTTGTTTCAAGTACTCCCCCTTAACAAGGGCGTACTTGTTCTTTTGAGCAGAATTTTGAAAAAACTTTTCAAAATTTTGATTAATTTTGCTCAAAAGTGAGAAGCTTTCACTCCTTATGTTAGGATTAAGGCACTGAAGCGTACCTCAGGGTCCTTTCCTTACAAGTACGGGTTGTGCACTGTTATCTGTGCACAAGCCATAGTCATATTTAAACAATTATGAATGATGACAAATAATTGACAATGATACCAGTGTTTTACTCTGGACGGCGGAATGTGAGAATATTCGGATCTCTAGCTCGTCCACCCACATAACTTTCCAGCCTTCTCATCTGAACCCGATGCTTTAGCATGTGGTCAATCCGTGCCAAGATCTTGACTGCTTGCTTCACATCGTTCCTTCTCCAAGTCATGTGCCTCAGCCAACCCTGCTTCCTTCCTTGTGTGTGATTTTCCAGAATGTGATCAAGTTCAGCCCTAACTTGGATAAAAGTTTCATCGCTGAACTTGTGAATATCTTGATAGCCCATGAACTTTGGTCTTCCAGATCTCACGTACACTACCCCAAATGGTCTGTTGCTGAAGGAATATGGCTTCATTTTTGCTATACCCGGAGGTCGAAGATCAGGTTTGATTAGATTCAACTGCTTCTGGTAACTTTCAACACCAAGATGAACATCTTCGACTCTTGTCTTGATCACGATACTTCGGATGTAAATAAGTAGAGAGTTGATGATGTCGTATTGAAGGCTTCCAGGGAGATGCTCGAGTTTTCCTTGAATCTTGAGCAGGTACATATCTTCAATGTCGTTTAGATTCAAATAAGGATAATCGGCTTCGTTGAATGTGTACTCCTTGTCGTCTTGTCTTCGAACCGTGATCTTGGTCAGAAAATTATATTTATACTTTGACTCTGTCTCAGCACTCTTAATGGAAAGGATCTTACTTTTGTAGTATACCTTATGTTTCGAGGTAAACGTAAGTTTCCATTTGTAGAACCATTTCCTCATGTCAGGCCAGTGGAAGATTCCCAGAACAGCTTCATCATTGTATTCTGCAATCGAGTTGATGAACAAGTCTCCGATCTGTTCTTCTAAACCTTCTTGCACATAGGTGGCTGCCTTGAACTTTGTAAGAGAGGTAGCATAACGCTTTTCTAGATTCGTATTCCCATAAATTAGATACTCCAAGTCATTGTTGAAGAAGTATGCTTTGGGTATCTTGGGATTATGGGCATGACCGATGAGGGGTAAGGGTTGTGAGTAATCACGAAATTGGAAAGTGGTGGTTTCATGAGAGGGTCTTGAAACATCCCAGTTTACGTTCTCAGATAACGCACGTGCAACTTGTTCTAGATTATATTCAAATTCCAGTTGAGAAGTCGTTGAAGTCTTGAATTGAGAGAAGCCTGCTTTGTGGATTTTGACAATATCGGACAGTTGCAGTTTCTGGATCTTCATTACTTTCTTGAGTTTCTTTGTGAAATCCACAACCGAGCCTTCTGCAGAGACTTCATCTTCTGGAATGTATGGGTAAGCATCCACCATCTCTTCAAACCATTCGAACTTTTCACCATCAAGGTTAACCCATTCAGGAGCGGGTTTGAGAGGTGTGTAGGTGGTGCAGGAACAACTGCAGCTTTATGAGGAATAGCTTCAGCTTCAGCTTGATTAATGGTGATATCATCATGAGGTTCAGCTTCATCAATGGTTCCAGTCTCTTGAGGTACAAGCTCTTCTTCGCCCGTTTGCTGAACGTTAGATGATGGTAGTGTACCAGTAGGTCTAGTTGTTCTCGTTCGTTTCTCGCTCGGCTTCACTTGGTCGTCTTTGTCATGATCATCATGACGACGTTTGCTAGGCTTGACATTCTTGCACGACTCATCCTTCTTTTCTGCTTTCTTCATAGATTTGATTAAAGCTTTGCGAAGATCTTCCTCTTCCAGATCATTGATGATAGCCTCTAGCAATTGTCCTTTAAGATCTGCAGCGGAAGGCTTGGATGGTTTTGTTTGGATTGTAAGCGGTGTTGATTGAATGTGATGTGCTACAATTCCATCAAGCTTCCTTTTGACGTATTCCTTCAGAAGAGTTGGAAGCGTCTCCTGAAGATGTCTGCCGATCTCTTAAGGTAAATTCTTGTTAAGGTAGTCTTCCATTGCTAGAGAGACATCGTATGTCTTGAACTCATTGATTTCATTCTGCTGTGACGTCACTTGAGCTTGTAACGCGCTGAGTTGTTCTTTAAGTGCCAGGAGTTCACTGTTATCTGGTTGTTGTCGTGTAGGTAATGGTGATGGAGGCTTGGTTTTGGAAGTTTGATCCACAGATGATGGAATAACCGGTGGAGTAGGTATACGGACTTGATCTTGATCATCATCATCTTGGTCATCATTATCCTCATCACTTTCATCGTCTTTTTCATCATTACTTTCATCTTCTTCATCCTTATCATCACTTTCATCGTCTTTATCTTCTTCATCTGATCCAGATTCTGAGGGTGTGTGAATGAGTTGTTCTGATTCTTTAGATTCACCCTCAGATTCACTCATAGAGACACTTGCTGACTTTGACAATGTGGCTTCTGTGTCATCGTCGGACTGGGACAAAGTTTCTTCATCACTAACCTTCGATGTTGATCCTTCACCTTTCTTCCTTTTCTCAAGTTTCTCAATATCAGCTAGATACTTTGCCTTGTTTTCTTGAAGGGCTCTCTTTAGTTGTTCAACTTCTTCTTCTTTAGTCTTAGGTGGTTGAAAGGTGTCATCGGGTTTGTCTTGAATCTTGATTGATTTGCCCTTGCCTTTACCCAGTCCTTCATCATGCATTTCCTTCTTTATCTGCATAATTCTTTTTCTTCTTTCTTCCCTTAGGCTATGTTCCTCTTCTTCTTCTTCCTTAGTAGATTCATCCCTGAGCATTGGTTTCTTTTTTGTAGCTCGGGTGATTTTCTTTGTTATTGTTGATCCTGCTTTGATTCCTCTTCCTCTTCCTCTACCTCTTGTTCCAGCTGTACCCTTCACGGTTATCCCAACTGTACCTGCCTTCTCAGCTTCGTCATACCTTTCATATGCCTCAGTAGCCTTCACCGCCTCTGTTATTAATGCGTCTGGAATTCGAAGACCTTCTTTCGTGGTGTGTGGTGGTATGAATTCTCACTCTAGAAAGAACATGGTCCATTTGAATTGTGTGAGCCTTTTCATTTGGACGTTTATCAATTTCTTGTTCTCTTTGCATGAAGTGAGCTATCCGGAGTTTGGTGAAGCTTGGGAAAGGAATCTTGTATCCCTTCTTTTGTTCAAACTGGCGAGCTTGATAGATCATGTCTGTCCAGATGTACTTGGCATAATCCATATGGTAAAGGTTGATAACTCCCTAAAAGAACTGAAGATGTTCAAGCCTGGGGTGCTCGTGACCAGTCTCCTTTCCTGTTATGCAGTGGCTCAAGATGGTGTACATGGTAAACCAAGGTTGAGGAATGTATCTGCGATCCACCTTTGAATGTGAAGAGAGTTCTTCAACCTAATCGTCATAGCCAAGGTGTTTTAATGACCTGACTAAACGTTCAAAAGTAGGATCTTCTTGAAATTTTGTGTGTTTGCCAAATACTATTGGAGGAAGTCCAAGAACGGTGCGAAGAAGATGAACATCGAACTTGATTTGTTTCTTGTCCAAGGTGACTGTCATGGTCTTTGAGTCTCGACTGATCATCAAAGTGTGCCAGAACTAGTTGAGGTAGACTTCTGGAACTGTAGCTGATTTAGTTAGAACATGTCTGCAGAAATGCCTCTTTAGTATTTCAACCATAATCTGACAGGAAGGATGGCATGGCAATTTCTCCAAGTCAACTCTGGAGTTGGATTCTCCATTCTTACGTTCATCACCTTCTGGTATCAAGTCATTCCTTGCTATGGATGTTTGAGACATTTTGAACCTGAGTAGCACAAACACCAACAAAGACACACAATGGAAATTGTATATATATGTTAGTGTAAGTCACTTATTACATGATCTGTGCCTAACTGATATGATGCACTATATAGAGAGACATGTAAGATGATCATTGGTGGGCGTGCGTGTCGTTGCGGTTTAGCAGTATGTAGGCCTAATCGAGTAGTTCGAGCTTGATTGAGCTTGGTATAATCAAGAACCTCTGCAATACAAGTGTTTATGCGGAAACTAAACAACAAGTATTATAAAGAAGAAAAACTCTAAAGGACAATGATCCTCTATAGATCAAAACTAATAAACTATAAATCGTTTATAGAATGTTAATAGTTGTTCAAGGCGTCCATAAACTCATAGACGGGTTTATCTTTTATACTAACAAGATCTCCTAACCCTAACCCGTTCTACAAGAAAACGTGTAAAGAGATTAACAACAATCTCTTCTAAAAATAAATCATAACAAACATTCTAAATATACGGATAACAACTAATACTATCCGCAGCAACAACACTATCGGCAGGAACAAAATAACACTGTCGGCAGCAATGAGCTTTCAGCAGGAACCAAAGCTTTCGGCAGGAACCAACTTTACACTATCGGCAGCAACAATGAATTCTTATTTCCCAGAGATCCTAACAATCCTCCCCTAATCTTGAGGTTGACTAGGTTAACCTGCAAGATTCCCATGTGATAAGGCTTTCATAAACTCAGGCTTGAGGACTGCGACTTAGCAGCAACAATAAGAAGTAACCAGCAGCAACTTCAATAACTTCAAGATTCCAACTTCTATAGCTTCCAGCAGCAACTTCAATAGAGCAGCAGGAACATGAAATCTTCTCCAAAATAGATTTACTGGTCACCATAACATTACTTGAACTTGGCTGCTACTATGACAAAATGTACATCAAATCTCTTTAAGTTTCATACTATTCTCATCACATCCAGGTGTGTTAACTCCTGTGAGAGGTGAATCATTGAAAATTAATGGAGTTGATGTCTCTTTACCAATAGCCATCACTACTGGAGTAGCCAATGTTTAGGTGTGTTAGACCATGGTACATTGATAACCATCTGATTTATTAGCAAATCAGCAACTATAAACGGATTTGACTTGTCTTTACCTGTAGCCGTTTGCTCAGGACTAGTCAATTCTTAGGTTACAGCAAACCTTGGTGAATTGAATACCAAATATGGATACCAAGTGTCTTTACCACAAACCATACTTTTGTGGACTAGCCAATCCTTTGGATCCCATAAGGGTTACATCCATGGTGAATTGAGAACCATTTTCAACTCTCAGAACTTAATCATGGGTGAGTTGAAGTACCCTATAGCTTTAAGCAAGCTATTACAGCTATCAACGGATTTGATTATCACACCAGAGCCGTACCCTCATGGTGAGTCAACTCTTTCTTGTCTGCAAGACATGGTGAGTTGAGCACCATTTATTGTGCAGGTGTAAACACCAACACTGTACCTGCAAGGTGTTACTCAAAACCACTTATTATCACACAAAATATACAAAGAAATTTTTTTTTTTTTTTTTTTTTTTTTTTTTTTTTTTTTTTTTTTTTTAACTAAGAATCACACCAAAATAAAAGAAAATAGAAAGAAAGAAATGAAAACTATACAACAACAAGAATCAACCTCCCCTTAAACTTCATTCCTCCCCTTAAGCTGCAATCCTCCCCTTAAGCCCTGTAGCTAGGGATTGACCATCCCAATATGAACCACCAAATGCTTAAACCTTGGTCCATCAAAAGCCTTAGTAAGCAAATCAGCCACATTATCATCTGTGTGAATCTTTTCCACCTGAATAAGATGCTTCTCATAAGCATCTCTTATGAAATGGTGTCGAATTTCAATATGCTTGGTCCTTTGATGATAAACAGGATTCTTAACAATACACATAGTACTTTGATTATCAATAAAGATCTTAGTGTTCATGAAGTTGAATCCATAGTCCAACAGCTGATTTTGCATCCAAAGAACCTGTCCACAGCAACTAGCAGCAGCAACATATTCTGCCTCAGTAGAAGATGTAGCCACTATAGTCTGCTTCTTGCACTGCCAAGAAACTAACCTTCTACCCAGAAACTGACAACCTCCAGTTGTAGACTTCCTATCAAAGTTAGCCCCAGCATAATCACTGTCACTATAGGCTTCTAACACAAAAGGAGAGTCTTTGGGATACCAAAGTCCCAATTTTGGCTGTCCTTTCAAATACTTAAAGATTCTCTTGACTGCATTAAGGTTAGAAGTCAATGGTGTAACCTGATGTCTAGCACATGCACCAACAGCAAACATGATATCAGGTCGTGAAGCTGTTAAATACATGAGGGAGCCAATCATGGATCGATATAAATGAACATTAACAGCAGCATCAGGTTCATTATTGGACTTAGGTTTTGGAGGTTCAAATGGAGTGACAGCAATCTTCCCATTCTCCATATCAAACTTTTTAAGCATGTCATAAACATACTTCTCCTGAGAAATAAAGATCCCATCTGATGTCTGCTTAACCTGAAGACCCAAGAAGAAAGTCATTTCACCCATAGCACTCATTTCAAATTCACTCTTCATCAAATCTTCAAACTCCCTGCACCAAGCTTCATTAGTGGAGCCAAAGATGATATCATCTACATATACTTGTACCAGAATGATATCTTTGAAGTCCTTTCTGATAAAAAGAGTTTTATCAATAGCCCCTCTTCTGTACCCATGTTTTAGCAGGAAAGCTGATAACCGTGCATACCAAGCCCTTGGTGCTTGATGAAGACCATAAAGTGCTTTAACCACTTTGTAAACCAAATTAGGATTCTGAGGATCTACAAATCCCTGTGGTTGAGTAACATAAACCTCTTCCTCAATCCTTCCATACAAAAATGCACTCTTCACATCCATCTGATAAACTACAAATCCCATAAATGAAGCAAAAGCCAAAAACAACCGAATGGCTTCAACTCTTGCCACAGGTGCAAACACCTCATCATAATCAATCCCCTCCTCTTGTCTATGACCTTGAGCAACCAGTCTAGCTTTATTGCGAACCACAATTCCCCTTGCATCTCTTTTATTCTTTAGAATCCATTTAGTTCCAATAGCATGTTTGCCAGCAGGCAAAGGTACCAACATCCATACTTTCTGATTCTGGAACTGCTGCATCTCTTCTTGCATAGCCTCAACCCAATCATCATTAGCAAGTGCCTGAGCTATGCTAGTTGGTTCAACTTGAGATAAGAAACAAGCATACAAACAATGTAAGTAATCAGTATGATTGCTCCTCAATTGATCCTGTATATAACTGAGAAAAGCAGATTCTCCAAATTTAGATGGATGCAATTTACTCCTTGTTTGAACAGGGGAATTAATATCTCCAAGAATCAAAGACTGAGGATGAACTGTATTGATCCTCTTGGTAGCAATGGGATTAACATCAATGGAGGATGCCTGATTAGTAATTGAAGGGTTGAAGTCATCATCATATGAGGAAGTAGTGAAAATGCCAGATCTGGACTGATGATGAGGATCATTAAGCTTATCTCTTGAAGAGACCGAATTTCCAAGATCAGAAGGGATTGGAAATCTTTCAGGGGAGTTATCAATTCCCAACTTGTCAACAAATGGAGAAGACACAGGAACATCAGCAGAAACATTAGAAGGATCGGCAGGAACCGATCCACTATCAGCAGGAACAGCATCAGCAGGAACAAGAATACTACTGGTTGTATTGAGTTCCCTTCGAACTTCAGCTTCAGCCTTTCTCAGGATCTCCTCTGTCTCTTTAGAAAATCCAGAATCAAACATCTCAGCAGCTCTTTTGGCATTAAACTCTTGTCTTTGAAGCCTAGCAAGATCTTCTGCAAAACTAGAATCACTTCCAGCCATATCAGAAGAATCTTTGAGCTTTGAACCTGAAATGTTGTTAGAGGGAAAAGAAGGAACAACTATAGGTCGTTCATCACTCTCTGCATCAGAATCATCATCTGAGGTACCTGCATTGTTAGTTTGAGAAACATTTGTACCACCAGACAGATTTGATTTGAATCTAGTATACCCTAAGGTGTCAGATAGATAATCCAGATCAAAGTACCACTCTGGACCAGCACCCTGCAAATTAGGTTTATCTTCAAGATATCTTAAGTTGAGAGTCTCTTCTATTCTCTTAGAGGACAGATTATAAACCCTATAGGCTTTACCATGAGCAGAATATCCAACAATAAACCCTTCATCAGCCTTTCCATCAAACTTGCCTAGATAATCGCTAGTGTTCAAAATAGTGACTTGACATCCAAAAGGCTTAAGGTAACTAATGTTTGGAACCTTCCCAGACAAAAGTTCATAAGGTGTTTTATTATGAGGCCTAGTAATAGATACCCTATTCAACACATAACAAGCAGTGCAAACTGCTTCAGTCCAAAACATAGTGGGCATCTTAGATTCAGCTAACATAGTCCTAGCTGCTTCTATCAAGGTCCTATTTTTCCTTTCTGCAACCCCATTTTGTTGTGGAGTTCTAGCATTGCTATAGTCCCTTTTTATCCCCTTAGACCTACAGAGTTCAATAAGATTAAAATTCTTAAACTCTGTGCCATTATCACACCTTATAGACTTAACCTTTTTATTTAGCTGATTTTCTATTAATGCAATAAAATCCCTAAGTACTGGATAAGTTTCATCTTTAGTACTCAAAAAGAAAGTCCAAGAAAACCTGCTAAAATCATCTGTAACCACCAGGCAATAATTCTTATGGTCAATACTTCTAATAGAAGTAGGACCAAAAAGATCCATATGAAGAAGCTGCAAAGGCTCAGAGATGGTGCTCACAGCAGTTATGGCCTTGTATGATGCTTTGTGTTGCTTTCCTTTGTTGCAGGCAACACAATTGTGCTCATTAGAGAAGTTTTTCAAAGGAAGCCCTTTCACCAGACCATTCTTAGCCAGCTTGTTAATGGTCTTGAAATTTATATGTGCCATTCTTCTATGCCATTTATTAGATTCATCCACAGAAGCTTTTGCAACCAGACAAGCAAGTGACCCCTCAGGCTGAACATCACTAAGATTGAAGCTATAAAGATTGTAAGTCCTAGGAACTTTAAGTTCAACCTGACTTTCATCAGGCAACTTGAAGTCTTTGGACAACACAAAGCACTCATTCTCAGTGAATAGAACATTGTTCTTCTTGTCACAGATTTGAGAGACAGAGAACAAATTGAAGTCTTGGAGTTCCTTCACATACAGCACATCTTCAAAGTCAAGCTTGGCAGTCTTGATAGTTCCTTTCCCTGAGATTATTCCATCTCCTCCTCCAAATGTCACAGTACCTCCATTCAAAGGAATAAAATCATGTAACCTTTCCAAATTCCCTGTCATACTCCTGGAACATCCACTGTCAACAATTCCAACATCTTTGCTTCTAAAAGGAAAATCCTGTGATGGATGACCCATCAATCCAAACTGACCAGCCACTTGTTTCTTTTCACCATATCCAGCTACCATCCCAAAGACTTTATCTGATCCACTCCCAGCAGCCTTCTCATGATGCTCCCAATCCACCAGCGAATCCACATATACCAAAGCCTTGGGGTCGTCTGACTCCAACTCTTGAATTCTGAAAGCAGAATACCGAGCTTTATCATCCACCTTCTTGTCTGGGCATTCCCTGGCAAAATGTCCTGTTTGAGAACATTTATAGCACCTCACCTTCCTTCTGTCAAACCTAGCAGGCTCTTGTCCATCAAAATTGACCCTTCTACCTGCCTTCTTTTCAAACCTATCCAACTTCAACGATATCATAGCCACCTGCCATCTTAAGTCCATCTCTTCCAGATCCAATTCATCAACCTGTTTAAAATCATCATACACAATCTTCTGCTGTGGTGTACTTTCAGCAACAAACGAGTGAAGCACATCCACTACAAGATTATCAGATCTGGACTGAGTTTTTGGTGTAGGAGATGAGTAGGAGATTGAGGATGTTGATGGTGTTGGACTATTTCCATACAATGCTTTGTTAGTACTAGAGTTACTAACAAAAGCAGTATGGGTAGAAGTATAAGGTGAATAGGTGGAATACCCTTTGATATCAAGTTCAAGGGTTTTTAGTTTGTTGTACAGATCATCAAAGCTCATGAAATCCAATCCTCCTTTGGCCTTGAGGGTTATGGAAACCTGTGACCAGGATGGTGGCAAGGCCCTCAGAAACTTGGTATTACAATCTTCATCGTCCGGCCTAGCTTTCAACTGGTTAAGTTGGCTCAAGATCTTGTGAAATCTGTCATAGCCTTTGTGAATTCCCTCAGCCTCAGAAATCTTGAATTCTTGAAACTCTTGCTTGAGCATAGACTTTCGCATCTTCCTGGATTCATCATTCCCTCCAAATCTGGTCTTTACAGCATGCCAGATCTTTCTAGCATCATCCAAGTGATGAAAATCACTCATATGATCCTCTGGAATAGCTTGAAGTAGAAGAGTTCTTGCCTTTGTTTCCCTTTGAACAGCAAGGTGTTCCTCTGCTGTAACTGGTGGCTCTATATAAACATTGCCATCATCATCCCTTCCAATATTCTTCTTGCTATTTCCCTTAAGAATCACATTCCACAGATTATAATCAGTGTTTGTGATCCAATACTCCATTCTCATCGCCCAGACTTCATACTCATCTTTCTTCAGATATGGGAATTTAGCATTGTTGGTGGACATGGTGGTGAGGACTTGTGTTTGGACTTGAGTGGTTTCTTGTTTGGGTTGTTGATCTTCCGGGTTAATGACATTGGTTTCAGGATTATCGTCTGCCATTGAGAGAGGGTTTAGAGATATGAGATCGACCTTTTTCTTCTTTATCAGAGATCCTTACCAGGCTCTGATACCACTTGTAGGATCGAGTAGTTCGAGCTTGATTGAGCTTGGTATAATCAAGAACCTCTGCAATACAAGTGTTTATGCGGAAACTAAACAACAAGTATTATAAAGAAGAAAAACTCTAAAGGACAATGATCCTCTATAGATCAAAACTAATAAACTATAAATCGTTTATAGAATGTTAATAGTTGTTCAAGGCGTCCATAAACTCATAGACGGGTTTATCTTTTATACTAACAAGATCTCCTAACCCTAACCCGTTCTACAAGAAAACGTGTAAAGAGATTAACAACAATCTCTTCTAAAAATAAATCATAACAAACATTCTAAATATACGGATAACAACTAATACTATCCGCAGCAACAACACTATCGGCAGGAACAAAATAACACTGTCGGCAGCAATGAGCTTTCAGCAGGAACCAAAGCTTTCGGCAGGAACCAACTTTACACTATCGGCAGCAACAATGAATTCTTATTTCCCAGAGATCCTAACACAGTATTAATGCCTACTCAAGTTTTAAATTTATATTTAGCCGACTTATCAATAACACACACACTTAACGAGCAGTGTACCCGGTCAGTATGAATATAATGGTAAGTAGAGTGTCGATCACTAAGAGTGGAACGTATTATCTAGTTATTCTAATCAGTATTTTAATATCTTAAGTTAGCTATACAAACTAATCTAACGCAAGGGGGTTTAGCCTGAGAGACTGGCACGGTTTGGTTATGATTAAATAGTAAACTAAACTAATGAGCACGAATCAGCGATTAGCATACACGTACACAGATAGATACTTGAGACAATAAGAAGACCTGTCCTGATAATTAAGTAGCTTGTCACTTGTTTTATTGCTAGTTTTATATGAAGTGTATGTAATTAAACCTTTCTCGTTAGCTCTAATCTTATCGGCGAGTAAACCCTTAATGATTACTTATGTCTATCCTATTTATTAAGCGTCTCTTAAATAGGCGAGGAAGGGGCATGGCGACCCAAGCAATGCTCAGCTAGACACAGAGGTTATCAATGCACTAATAAAAGTCACCAAAGACATCAACATATAAACTTTAATTAATGGGAAAGCAATATTAAGGGGAGTGCATGATTTTCCGTAGTCACATGACACAAGCCCATCAATCCTGATGAATTAAAGTGTACTAATACAATAAAACAAAACTACTTAATGAATTGAATACATGCAGGACCTTCTTACAGCTCTTGTATCTTCGTTTAGGTGTGTCTTGTGCTGCTTGGTCGTCTGAATTCGGCTTCTAGGGTTCTTCTGTCTTCGGTCTCTAAAGTCTAGTGTCCCGAAATTCGTCTGGCCTTGGGGTATTTATAGTTTCTGTCTGAGGGATAGATGCGGCGCATCTAATTGATAGATGCGGCGCATTGACTTAACTTCGCGTGGGGTCCAAGATTAATATATTCAGGAATATTCGTACACCGTCTTCAGATGCGGCGTATCTCGATCTTTGTATGCGGCGCATGTACTTGGATTGTAACTTGTGAAATCTTGATAGTGATACGCCGTATGTTAGAAGTATGTTGCGGCGTATCTGGAGTAGAACAAGCTTGATCTTCTGGATTTCAGTAGGCTTTTGACATCTTGCTTGTTTTGCTCCATAATTAGTCCAAAATCGCCAAGTTTCACATAATGCTTGTTTTTACCTGAGAATTACTAAAGTAAACATTAATGTATCGATTCTCATAGATAATATAATAAAACAAGTCAAATAAATAGGATAAATGATGATAATAAAATGTACTTATTTGAGTTCATCAAATATCCCCCCACTTGAACTTTACTTGTCCCCAAGTAAACCTTAGAATTAATCATATGAAAATGTATCCTAAAAGATATTAGGATTTATTTTTATATTTAAGCACGTATTCGTTTTGTCATAATCACACAACCAAACACTTAACGAAGTAGAAACCAAAATAATTTTTAATGTAAAACAATTCTAAATCGTTTAGTTGCTTAGTCGTGACGAATATTCTATCATAGGCTTGGCAAGTATACGCATCTCCCCCAGTAAAAAGGGTTTGTTGGTTAAGGGTTGATCATCCTTTTTAATCTCTATCGATCTCATATTCCAGAAAAGGCGACAAAATCACAAATACATGATCGAATCCACGACCACGATACTTGCAATTGCTCAAATCCTTAACTCGAATAGGCTAAAGATAGGACCAAGTAATCTTCACCAATAATATTATATCAAAAAGGGCGACAAAATCATAAATACATAGCCGAATCCACGACTACGATACTTAAGATTGCTCAAATCCCTAATCTCAATAAATCAAAGGTTTGGATGAAGAATGATATAGGGTATGGATAATATTTGGGATACAAATTGGTGTAAAATGAAAAATAAACAAAACAGATAAATTAAAATCCTAAGTGTGGTTAATCACTTTCCCAACCATCCCATGAATAAGACTCATATCATTGAATAACTCACGCTTTAACACTTGAAACACACGCTTTAGGTAGACACGAATTATACTCAACAAGATCTCAATCAAAGAATAACCTTAGTTGGCGTTCCCATAACGGCCAACTCCCATTCAATCCATAAATATAATATACAACATATATGTGTAAAATTTCACAACTTTTCTATCACTATTTTTCCGGATAATTTTTCCATACTCTTCATACTTTCAGAAATAACTGTAATAGTGAAAGTAGCAAACACACGAAAAATAAACTAAAAGTTATACAATATTTACTTTCATACCAATTGCATTGTGCAATTTCCCGACCTAACCAAAGATAATGAATTACGCACGCGATGTAACACCCCCTAATTTGTTTAGTGGCAGCGGAAAAGTAATTAGGGTGTTACGGTGAGGATCGAGTTAAAATTTCAGAAAAACGGCCTGGAAGAGGCGTTTTGAAAGTTATATGTCATTCAAAATAATAGTTTTAGTACAAAGGAAAAATATCTATTATGAAAATCCCACAAAAATGTGGTAATTTAGAAAGAATGACATATTTGATTTTACACCATTTTATTTATCAGAGTATAAGATGCCCGCTCCGTGTCTTGTCCTGCTCCGTTAATTACCTGAGATAAACATGCTTAAAACCTCAACACAATGGTTGGTGAGTTCGTGGAGTTTAATAGAAAAGAACTTTCTTTCAATAGATTTTAAGAGGTGTACAGTGATTGTCGCAATAAATAATAGTTCTTCATTAAATAACCATTTGTGTTGAATAAAATCCACAAGTAATTCATGTATGATCTCCAAAATCATAAGTTTCAAGTTTTTAAATGAAAATGAGCTACGTTGTTATACGCTCGAAATAAAATGTTGGGTCAACTTTTAAACGTAACGATATACCAAGCATTTTGGATTGTCTTTTGTAGAATTCACAATTAAGTCACATATGATAACAACTAAGGTTCAAGTACATGATTCATAATCATAACACATAGTAAAAATATTAATCTAGTATCTGAAATCTATCAGTGTGGAGTGGTGTTTACTAAATACAGCTGTATCCTAATATATATATGAAACATTCATATATTCATAAAGTTATATTGCCCTAAGCCTCATGATACGCAAACGTTAACAATGTATCGCACAAACGACATGTATTATACCGCACAAACGATATGAATATATCGCACAAACGACATGTATTATACCGCACAAACGACATGTATTATACTGCACAAACAGCATGAACTATACCGCACAAAGCAATATGAAATGTATCGCACAAACGGCATGTATTCAATGAAAATCAGTGTCATGTTATGACAAGTAGTTTAGAGTGCTTTTATCCAAGTTCAGCATGTAAGGTACGCAAGTAAATTGCAAGTAAAATGAGCATACAACTCTACTAGGGAGTATATCGTAACATGTAACCAGGAGTAGTAATTCATAGAAATCTTCCAAGTATAAAGTAATTGAAAATCATTTGAGCATGTATCTCCCCCAAAAAGTTATTAAAACAAGCATTAAAAGAGTAGGGGTCACGACTCACGATAAGTCATAAGAGTTTTCATAGTGCTTATAGAAGTATAAACGTCAAGCAAATCATATAATTGATAATGAGTAAAATATTTACAAGCATGTATCTCCCCCAAAAGAGTTATTAAAAACAAGTATTAAAAGAGGGGGCCACGACTCACCTTAGCCACAGCAAAGCAAAGATCACACTGACACGACTGGCATCTAGAACATATCGCAACGGTCTCAAAACATACGGCACGAGGGTACACGGAGGTACAAGCACAGTGGTACACAACAGTCTAGGATCGGCACAACCTAATACGTATACGATTATCTCAAAACACGTCTCGCAAAATAATAAAGTCTATAAAAGACAGCGTGTCGTAGTTTTCGTGGATTACTCAGTTTTCAAAACTTATCAAAAACTTATTCTCAACGTTTCGTGTGGTGTGGTAAGAAGACATAGACTCGACAGACAACTCACGCCAAAAAGGATAGACGATGACACAGTCGAGAGAATACTGACGAGAACTCAAACCAAGGAAGACAACTCTAGGAATTTACGACAAACAAACGCCTCAAATAAAATAAAGCAGTTTGTACGTTTCGACATTTACCCCGTTATCCCCAAATAATTTGTATAAAACATAAATGTTTTATAATAAAAATAAGTTTAGCTAATAAAATTAGTTTTTCTCGAGTCGTCGAGACTTGGGTTAATCAAATATGAAATTTCAATATTTAATAAATTTATGTCTCGCTATTGTTCTTGTAAATATTAGTTTTGGTTTTATTGAAGATTTTGTGTCCGGTCCGAGTTTAATATATTAAAGTCTTTTTTAGTTTAATATATTATACCGTCTCAAGTCTCAAAATGTTCAACGAATCCAATATCTAATATTGTAAGTCCGATAACGATCAATGATTTTCCAAACGTCCAAGTATAATAGACAAAATCCGTATTCACATCCAAATCACGATTCCAAATATAATCCGAAACGTACCATGTAGTATCCATGTCGAAATAATTGATACCCGTAATATTATTACCAGCTAAACACCATTTTTATTTCATTGGGCTAATCCCATGATCAAGCCCAAACATATTATTAATAAGTGTTATGGGCCTCGACCCAAGTTAAAGCAAGTCAAACGCACCCTTAATAATTTTTACAGCCTAAGAAGGCCAAGAGTAGTTTAAGACAACCAAATCAAATTTTACATTCATAGGTTTTCCTATTCGACTGATCATGTAACAAAATGTATCGACACACTCTTGCCGAAACCATTTGGCCTCGGTTTAATTAGTATTGAGCTCACTCTCACCAAAACGGACCGAAACTGATATTCACAAGACTCACCGAGACCACTTGGTCTCGGTTTAACTTACTTTGTTCGAACCAGTAGACCAAAATCAAACTATACCCATCCTAACTCAAAATAGATCGCCAACTAATCTCTAGACCCCATCCGGGTCGTACAGGCTGACCCGTATCCAAAATCAAAACAATGACAATAACAACAATAATGCCAAAAATATTGCCGAGACCAAAATAATTAAACAAGCACAATATAACTTGTTATGCCGAGACCAAGGGGTCTCGGCTTCACACCCTTGTCGAGCACCAACAACAACATAATAACGACGACACAACCATAAAGACCATTTCACTAAACCAAGACAAACAAGCACCCTAATCGGTTTTTACCATTTTTAATCGAATCTAACCACACGAATAAGTTTCCAAAACAAGTTTATATCCGGTTTTTAATCACAAAATTATAATGAGTTATTTTCGTTTCGAATCCACGAAAACTATAACAAATCAATCGGTAATAAAAAAAAAACAAAGACGGGCTTCTCGGTTTTACCATGACGAGAAGAGAGTAGCACACGACGGTGGAGACGGCGCGTAGTGATGACAGCAGCGGTGTCGGCAAAGGCTTGAGTCGCCGGAAATATCGCCGAAAATTTTTTAAGTTATCGAGAACGAGTGGGTTTCTTGGCGCGTGGATTATGTGGAAATGATGAGAAGATTTAGAGGATTAAAATGGTGTTGGCGGTGTAGTAGGGTGAGCGGCGGTGTGCTGGTGGTGGCCGGATTTCGTGGCCGGAAAATGAGGAAGGAGAGAGAGGTGAGGGAGATGGGATTGTCGGCTATGAAGTTTATATAAGTGTGTGTATATATAGTGTAGAGATAGATAAGATAGATATGGATAAGGAAATCTAGCAGACCAATCATATTGTAGATTGTGTTAGATTTTTATAGATTAAGGAAATGAAACGTGTGAGAATGGGTAGGAAGATATTGTAGATATTTAGTAGGTTTTTGATGTCCTTTTTATGTATACGTGGAATGAGAAGATATAAAACATGTGGGAATTGAGGTATGATATGTGAGGGAATATGTATGGGCTAAGATAACATGTTGCTCAAGTGGTTATAGTAGGTATAGATTGATTACATATTTTTATAAAAAGAGTCGGTTTGGTTTGTATCATCCGAAAGATCTATGTAATATTTCTATATCAAGAAGAAAAATAAAAGGGTAGATCGTATATAAAAGATATAGAACCAAGTGGACACATTTTGTTTGTGAAAAAGAAATAGATCAATTTATTATAGAGTAGAATTTGCATGATCTACGTATTACATATAAGAAGAGTTTGCATACATAACTTCATATTGTAAAATGAAGGTAAGTTGGAATTGAGTTAAATATTCAAATTGTAGAAAAGCTTTTCATTATTTGGGACGTTTGAATTTAGTGAAAATGGGGTGTGGTGGTTTATTCGTGTCTCGTAGTATGTGTCGCGAAAATGTAACGTGGTAATGTTAACAATAAGAGAAAAATTTTAATTTCCCCGTAAAAATGGGATTTGTTAAATGGTAACACCAGATTAGTATTAATCAACGAGATTTATCACAGTGGATTTTTACGGTATCTTACAGTATCTACCCCTAAATTTTGAACTTCGTCCCGAAGTTCAGTCTGCGATAGGTGTTGAAAAATGTGGTGTTCAAGGGTGAGGGGTTATTGAAAATGTTGTCGAGAGGTTTCTATCCGAAAATTGAGGAAACGAGATCTAGTTAGATTTATTCATGCTAGATGAAATAAATTCGAATGTTTGGTCAATTAATGAACCTAAGGATTGCGAATAATGAGAATAACGGTCAGGAACTGTGGAAATTTAACGGCTAGTGAACAGTGTATACCAACGGTCGAAATTAGTGAAATGTAACGGCTAGTTTTTGGCTCCAATGGTTAGTTTGTGGCCTATATATATATCCATTTTACTTTTCATTCTTCCACAAACTATTTTTCTCTTATTCCACATCTCAAATGCCGTACTTTATCACTGTACTAGCGATTGTGTACGTTATTCTTGTGGTTATCTACTTGAGGTATGCCCCGGACGAAGACTTCCAATATTTGGTCGTGATTTTAGCGTTTGTCATTCCGTTGGTGATTGTAGCCCTTATCGTGGATATGGCGTGTGGAAAATAGATAGTAGGAAGGTTGGGATAAATAGTTATAACTTTAGCATTATCGTTGCTAGTCTTATCGTGATGTACTAATTTCCGTGTATTCTAATAAAATTTCTTGCTAATTGCGCTTTTCATAAGTCTTTGTGGATTCTTAAGATTCTAATATTCGCACTTTTGTCGGTTGCTTATCATAAGAATAGAGGATAATATGTGTAGGTATTTATTTGTGGTTGGTCAAAAGTGACGTTTATGGGCAATTTATTTTGTCTCAAGATTTTTCTTTTGAATGGAGATTGTTATTAGGAAATCCGAAGGATAACTGTTTCATTCATGACATGATTCTTCCTAAATTAGACATAGTTGATCAGGCTATGTATAATTTGAGGACCAAATGATGTAATGCTTGACTCAGTCACCGTGATATTTATGCTTATTCAAGAGTTTGATATGGTTCCATTATAATGGTTTCGTCACAAAGTCGGACACCCTCTGATTATTTTCAAATGAATTATAAAGTTTTTTGTTCATATTCCGAGGATAAGTCAGGAATTTCTAAAGTGCTACTAGGATATCTTTGGTATAGACTTAAGTTTTAGGTGAGGATTTCTTACAATGTGGTAATAATCTATTGTTTGGCTTAGAAATGGTGTTGTCCAATTTTCTAAGATGAATACAGTGTATTGTTACATAACTACTATGAATAGGGAGAATAGAATAGAAATTGAAATAGACGTGGATTATAATTATTTCGGAAATATTACAAGGTAGAGTCTTCATACTGTAGAAAGATAATTGTTACACTTAGGTTACATCCATCATACATAAGGTGAATACAAACGGAGATACAACTTAGATGGTTTTAGACTAGAGTTTATTTATCCATGACAGGAATTTATTCTCTGCTTAACATTGGTGTCATCCTTCGGCGTTGTTAAGTTCCTAAAGAGTTTCCATTCTCTTCCACGGGTCTTGTCGTTCTAATTGGTATTTCGTTTTGGGCATCGGTTCTTGTAGTGCCCTTGCTCGCCACAGCCGTAGCACACTATTTCTATTGGTTGCAAGTTTGCATCCGTGGCTCTGCAGTCCTTAGTTTTATGGCCCATTTTTCGGCACTTTCCGCATCGGTCAGGACAAGGTCCATTGTGATGCATCCGACATTGGTCACACTGGGGTAGTGTCCCGGCATAGCCCTTTCCTTTAGTGGGCACATCCACATAAGCCCTGGCGGTTTCCTGACGGCAGTTTTGCGGGTGGTGGCGGTCGTTGCGGTGTTGCTAATAGTTGTTGTGGTTGTTGTTGTTGTCGTTCTTCTTGTTGTTGTTGTTGGGAGTGGTGGTTCCATGATCATTTATCTTTCTCTTATGATCATTACCGTCGGAGGTAGAATTTCGTTTGATTTCTCGATCCAATAATCGCTATGCAAGTGTGATTGCATCCTCAAGAGTCTTCGGGTTGGATGCGGTGACGTCCCCCTCGATGCTTTGGGGTAGTCCTTCCACATAGCGTTCTAGCGTCTTTTCTATGTCTGACACCATGGACGGGCATAGAAGAGATAATTCTTGAAATTTTCGGTTGTACGTCCTCAGGTCATTATTTCTCACCACTAGTTGATGAAATTCATCCTCTAGTTTCCTAACCTCCGTCCGAGGACAGTACTTCCTTAACATCTTATTTTTCAATTCAGTCCAGGAGATTTGGAATGCTGCATCGGCACCCGTGGTTTTGACAATAGCATTCCACCAAGATAGGGCATCTCCCCTTAAAGTTCCAGTAGCAAAAGTGACTTTGTTGTTCTCTGCGCAGTTACTTCTCATGAATACAGTTTCACTACATTCAAACCACTGAGCTAACTCTGTCACTCCTTCTATACCCTTGAAGGTGGTTGGCTGACAACTCATGAAGTCTTTGTAAGTGCATTTACGCTGTGTAGATGCCTCACCTTCAGTCGTTGCTCCTATGTTATTGCTTGTGCGGGTGGCAGCATCGGCCTCGCGTGCTGCGGCGATGCCGGCATCAATCATTCTTTGGACATCCTCTGGCGTTAGTGCTGCGGTAGGGTTGGTAGTTTCGTGTCCGGTACGCACCATTTTCTATTAAGGCCATAAGGAACACGGATTTAGAATTTACATAATAGTCTTGTTAGAACGATTTGAGAAATGGAGAAGCAAGTATATGAGTTCTAACAATCCTGCCAAAACGTGAGGTTATGATTAAATTGAAGATCACAACAATTACGACATGTTTGGATACCATCGTAAGTGAGTGATCACTTCTTGGTATAGAATTGCTAAGGAACAAACTGATTCATCTACAAAAGCTGAAGTTCAGCAATTTTTTTTTTTTTTTTTTTTTTTTTTTTTTTTTTTTTTCATCAAGTTTTCTTCCGAAGATTTTTCTTAGTGAATTCTATGGTTGTAGCCTAGCTATGGCAGGTATAAGGAATCTTAACACTCGTAAGTTATATTATGGTAGGTCTGGATATAATCACTGTAAACATCATAATCTTAATAACTTGATCGATTGTTTTTACAAAATCAACGATACAAGGTCTTTTATTAATGTTCCATGAGGTAAGTTAAGGTGTCTCTGTTAACGACGTTCAGGAGTGTATTGATTTGTTCCTCATGATGCTCCAGTTGCGTCATGATAGTGGGAGGAGTAGGTGTGTGGGCAACTGCTGTCCTGAAGCTCTTTCCAGTCTCGAGGACTCGGGCTGGAGGAGTGGAAGCAGGTGGGAAATAGTAGTGATGAAGGAGGCCTGAGAGAGTAAATTCTCTCTAGGAGTCGGCTCCCGTTGGTGGGGTGTAAATGGTTAAGTCTGGACGAGTAGTTTTAACGAGTAGCCGGGTCCAACCGACGGTGGAAGGGATGATGATAGTAGTGGTGGTAAGGTATGGTGACATTATCCTGATCATGTCTAGGGGTGAAATAGGGGAGTAAAGTGGAAATGGTGGTACAATCGGTACTAAGCGTAGGTGTATCTTGTTAATAAGTCCATTGAGGTGGCTCCAAAATGGTGTCATAAAATATTCGAGCTCATAAGGTGCTAAAATCCTGACTTTTCTGCGCCGGGCTACCGGGGCAGGTGGGAGTGGTGACGTAGGTAATGGAGAATTTGGCTCAACATCTTTCCAATTCGTTTCTTGGTGTAAATTCTGTCCAACCTCGAATGTTGTCGGACAACCAATCAACTCTTCATTTGAATAAGGTTTAGTAGTTCTCCTAAGTTTCCGACTTAAGGGTGAGTAAGTAAGTGATGATGGGAGTGGTATCTGAGTAAATTTCGTATCAGGTTGGGGTTGTGACATTAATACATAAGGATTTCAGTATTTGGAGCAATTTGATAAGTAGGTAATTTACGAGTAGTACGGAGGGTAAGTTTGGTAATGTCAACTGGCTGGGTAGACATGGTATTGTAGTAGCCGAACATAATAATTATAAATAATTCGTACGTTAAGAGCGTAATGGTAAGTGTTAGATAATACAGTGGGTAACGTGTGAAGAGTGAACATCCAGCATGTAAAGATTAGTGCAAAATAATCTTAATAGGTAATGTATTGAGCACGACAGTCTGCAGACACGGAGGGCGTAAAATGGTATGGTGTAAAATCATTTATTTTGAAAGTGTGGTTATAGTTCGATGTTTGAAAACATTTGATTCTCTATAACCATAGGCTCTGATACCAATCTGTAACACCCCCTAATTTGTTTAGTGGCAGCGAAAAAGTAATTAGGGTGTTACGGTGAGGATCGAGTTAAAATTTCAGAAAAACGGCCTGGAAGAGGCGTTTTGAAAGTTATATGTCATTCAAAATAATAGTTTTAGTACAAAGGAAAAATATCTGTTATGAAAATCCCACAAAAATGTGGTAATTTGGAAAGAATGACATATTTGATTTTACACTATTTTATTTATCAGAGTATAAGATGCCCACTCCGTGTCTTGTCCTGCTCCGTGAATTACCTGAGATAAACATGCTTAAAACGTCAACACAATGGTTGGTGAGTTCGTGGAGTTTAATAGAAAAGAACTTTCTTTCAATAGATTTTAAGAGGTGTACAGTGATTGTCGCAATAAATAATAGTTCTTCATTAAATAACCATTTGTGTTGAATAAAATCCACAAGTAATTCATGTATGATCTCCAAAATCATAAGTTTCAAGTTTTTAAATGAAAATGAGCTACGTTGTTATAGCTCGAAATAAAATGTTGGGTCAACTTTTAAACGTAACGATATACCAAGCATTTTGGATTGTCTTTTGTAGAATTCACAATTAAGTCACATATGATAACAACTAAGGTTCAAGTACATGATTCATAATCATAACACATAGTAAAAATATTAATCTAGTATCTGAAATCTATCAGTGTGGAGTGGTGTTTACTAAATACAGCTGTATCCTAATATATATATGAAACATTCATATATTCATAAAGTTATATTGCCCTAAGCCTCATGATACGCAAACGTTAACAATGTATCGCACAAACGACATGTATTATACCGCACAAACGATATGAATATATCGCACAAACGACATGTATTATACCGCACAAACGACATGTATTATACTGCACAAACAGCATGAACTATACCGCATAAAGCAGTATGAAATGTATCGCACAAACGGCATGTATTCAATGAAAATCAGTGTCATGTTATGACAAGTAGTTTAGAGTGCTTTTATCCAAGTTCAGCATGTAAGGTACGCAAGTAAATTGCAAGTAAAATGAGCATATAACTCTACTAGGGAGTATATCGTGACATGTAACCAGGAGTAGTAATTCATAGAAATCTTCCAAGTATAAAGTAATTGAAAATCATTTGAGCATGTATCTCCCCCAAAAAGTTATTAAAACAAGCATTAAAAGAGTAGGGGTCACGACTCACGATAAGTCATAAGAGTTTTCATAGTGCTTATAGAAGTATAAACGTCAAGCAAATCATATAATTGATAATGAGTAAAATATTTACAAGCATGTATCTCCCCCAAAAGAGTTATTAAAAACAAGTATTAAAAGAGGGGGCCACGACTCACCTTAGCCACAGCAAAGCAAAGATCACACTGACACGACTGGCATCTAGAACATATCGCAACGGTCTCAAAACATACGGCACGAGGGTACACGGAGGTACAAGCACAGTGGTACACAACAGTCTAGGATCGGCACAACCTAGTACGTATACAATTATCTCAAAACACGTCTCGCAAAATAATAAAGTCTATAAAAGACAGCGTGTCGTAGTTTTCGTGGATTACTCAGTTTTCAAAACTTATCAAAAACTTATTCTCAACGTTTCGTGTGGTGTGGTAAGAAGACATAGACTCGACAGACAACTCACGCCAAAAAGGATAGATGATGACACAGTCGACGAGAATACTGACGAGAACTCAAACCAAGGAAGACAACTCTAGGAATTTACGACAAACAAACGCCTCAAATAAAATAAAGCAGTTTGTACGTTTCGACATTTACCCCGTTATCCCCAAATAATTTGTATAAAACATAAATGTTTTATAATAAAAATATGTTTAGCTAATAAAATTAGTTTTTCTCGAGTCGTCGAGAATTGGGTTAATCAAATATGAAATTTCAGTATTTAATAAGTTTATGTCTCGCTATTGTTCTTGTAAATATTAGTTTTGGTTTTATTGAAGATTTTGTGTCCGGTCCGAGTTTAATATATTAAAGTCTTTTTGAGTTTAATATATTATACCGTCTCAAGTCTCAAAATGTTCAACGAATCCAATATCTAATATTGTAAGTTCGATAACGATCAATGATTTTTCAAACGTCCAAGTATAATAGACAAAATCCATATTCACATCCAAATCACGATTCCAAATATAATCCGAAACGTACCATGTAGTATCCATGTCGAAATAATTGATACCCGTAATATTATTACCAGTTAAACACCATTTTTATTTCATTGGGCTAATCCCATGATCAAGCCCAAACATATTATTAATAAGTGTTATGGGCCTCGACCCAAGTTAGAGCAAGTCAAACGCACCCTTAATAATTTTTACAGCCTAAGAAGGCCAAGAGTAGTTTAAGACAACCAAATCAAATTTTACATTCATAGGTTTTCCTATTCGACTGATCATGTAACAAAATGTATCGACACGCTCTTGCCGAAACCATTTGGCCTCGGTTTAATTAGTATTGAGCTCACTCTCACCAAAACGGACCGAAACTGATATTCACAAGACTCACCGAGACCACTTGGTCTCGGTTTAACTTACTTTGTTCGAACCAGTAGACCAAAATCAAACTATACCCATCCTAACTCAAAATAGATCGCCAACTAATCTCTAGACCCCATCCGGGTCGTACAGGCTGACCCGTATCCAAAATCAAAACAATGACAATAACAACAATAATGCCAAAAATATTGCCGAGACCAAAATAATTAAACAAGCACAATATAACTTGTTATGCCGAGACCAAGGGGTCTCGGCTTCACACCCTTGTCGAGCACCAACAACAACATAATAACGACGACACAACCATAAAGACCATTTCACTAAACCAAGACAAACAAGCACCCTAATCGGTTTTTACCATTTTTAATCGAATCTAACCACACGAATAAGTTTCCAAAACAAGTTTATATCCGGTTTTTAATCACAAAATTATAATGAGTTATTTTCGTTTCGAATCCACGAAAACTATAACAAATCAATCGGTAATAAAAAAAACAATGACGGGCTTCTCGGTTTTACCATGACGAGAAGAGAGTAGCACACGACGGTGGAGACGGCGCGTAGTGATGACAGCAGCGGTGTCGGCAAAGGCTTGAGTCGCCGGAAATATCGCCGGAAAAATTTTAAGTTATCAAGAACGAGTGGGTTTCTTGGCGCGTGGATTATGTGGAAATGATGAGAAGATTAAGAGGATTAAAATGGTGTTGGCGGTGTAGTAGGGTGAGCGGCGGTGTGCTGGTGGTGGCCGGATTTCGTGGCCGGAAAATGAGGAAGGAGAGAGAGGTGAGGGAGATGGGATTGTCGGCTATGAAGTTTATATAAGTGTGTGTATATATAGTGTAGAGATAGATAAGATAGATATGGATAAGGAAATCTAGCAGACCAATCATATTGTAGATTGTGTTAGATTTTTATAGATTAAGGAAATGAAACGTGTGAGAATGGGTAGGAAGATATTGTAGATATTTAGTAGGTTTTTGATGTCCTTTTTATGTATACGTGGAATGAGAAGATATAAAACATGTGGGAATTGAGGTATGATATGTGAGGGAATATGTATGGGCTAAGATAACATGTTGCTTAAGTGGTTATAGTAGGTATAGATTGATTACATATTTTTATAAAAAGAGTCGGTTTGGTTTGTATCATCCGAAAGATCTATGTAATATTTCTATATCAAGAAGAAAAATAAAAGGGTAGATTGTGTATAAAAGATATAGAACCAAGTGGACACATTTTGTTTGTGAAAAAGAAATAGATCGATTTATTATAGAGTAGAATTTGCATGATCTACGTATTACATATAAGAAGAGTTTGCATACATAACTTCGTATTGTAAAATGAAGGTAAGTTGGAATTGAGTTAAATATTCAAATTGTAGAAAAGCTTTTCATTATTTGGGACGTTTGAATTTAGTGAAAATGGGGTGTGGTGGTTTATTCATGTCTCGTAGTATGTGTCGCGAAAATGTAACGTGGTAATGTTAACAATAAGAGAAAAATTTTAATTTCCCCGTAAAAATGGGATTTGTTAAATGGTAACACCAGATTAGTATTAATCAACGAGATTTATCACAGTGGATTTTGGCGGTATCTTACAGGCGAACACAGTAATGTAAGGAAACACACTTTGCCTAAAGCAATTAACCACGGATTTTAATCTACAAGGGTAGCTAAGGTTAAGGGTGTATCGAACATTATAACTAAGGTGTTAGGAAACGAAAGGAATGGCTCTGAGGGTTTTTCTAGGGGTATCTTACTCTAAAAGTGAGAGTAACAAAGGGTTTATACGGGGGTTAACTAACCAGTGTAGTTAGTTAATATCACATAACATATAAAGGCTATTTGGGTGTAATCCTAGAAATTTACCAATTTAGACAAGTCACTCCAATTATATAGATAATACTTATTATGGTGGTCTCGAATAGTATACAAGCCAAGTTCTAAAGTTTACAAGTCACCAGCACACTAAAGTTTTAATATTTTTGAAAGAATAGAGTTATGTGTGCGGTTATGTAATTTAGACTTTAAACAAAAACATGCTAAAAAATTTTAAATTTTGATATATTAAACGCATTTTAAGCATATTTTGAAAAAGTTTAGGACAAGTAAGTGTTCTAATTCTCCAATCCCCCCACTTAAGTTAAACAACGTCCTCGTTGTTTGTGTCAAAGATTAAAAACTGGAAAATAAAAGAATTAGAACAGAAAAACTCCCCTGAGATTTGCTCGGTATGATCCTCCATTATTCGTATAAGAGCAAAAATCAACTTTCTTGTGGATTAGAACGTTTAAGCTTCATAGATGATGTATCCACAGAAATGCAGGAATCTATAATACCATTTAGACTTTAACATACCTGAATTAAGAAGGTTCAAACTTGCATAATACATTAGTAGTTAGTAAAAATAAAACTTAAAAAAAATTAAACTGTAAATCATCAGGTCAGTCGATACGCCGTATCTTATGGAAAAAGATACGCCGTATCGAGCCTGGAATAAATACGAAATAAAATAAAATAAAGGATAGGATGCGTCGCATCTGTTTTACTAGATGCGGCGCATGTATTTACCAAACAGACTGTTAACAGTCTGTTGTAAAATGGGCTCGTTCCACGGTTTACCTCTCGGGTTTCATCAAACACAATAAGAAACACAAACAGAAATATCAAATAAATACATGATAATAAAATTCAGTACAATCCCAAGAAGAATAAAAATGTATGTGGAACAATGTCTATAAGATCAAACATATGAGATCAAGGGTGTGGGGAGTCGTCCTCTGCAGCTGAGTGAGTCCCTGAGGTGCTGGCATCGTCGGTCCTAGGTCGGACTCTGCGAGTGGGGAGCCGGGAGTATGTGATCATCCCTCTAACGAAAGTACCATCAGGGCGAGTATGGCTCGTGCCCTGACCCTCCAAAATCTGGCTCACAGTCCCGACTAGCCAACCTAAATCCCTCCTGACTACAGTGAGGTCAGCCCTCATACCATCAACGGCGCCCCTCAAAGCTCTAACCTCCCCCTCAACTAGCTCTACCCTTTGACCGACCGTACGTGCGACTGGGGGCTGGGGTACCTGTGGCTCCTCCTGGGCTGGAGCAGCAGCCGGAGCTCCCTGGGGACCTCCCTGCTCCGCCTCTACCTCTGCTGGTCTCGCGGGACCCAACGCCACCCAATAGCATCCCCCCATAACCATCTCACAAATCCCCAACCTGACCAAATAATCCTGCCCAATAACCGGTAGACTGGTCACCTCAACCTCTAACCCGGCAGGAATCTCATCACCGATCACACCAAAATGACGGGCCAGTCTAGATACAAAATGCCCCCCAGTCATCTGGCTCCTCCTATCTCTCCCCAAAGCACCCCTATGAAGGAAATGCGCCAAAAAGTAAGGGATGTTCACCGCCAATCCCTCATCCATGCTCCTGAGAAGGAAGAGGTTCGATCCCCGGCAAAGGCGCCAAAAACTTGGTGGGCGTGCGTGTCGTTGCGGTTTAGCAGTATTAATGCCTACTCAAGTTTTAAATTTATATTTAGCCTACTTATCAATAACACACACACTTAACGAGCAGTGTACCCGGTCAGTATGAATATAATGGTAAGTAGAGTGTCGATCATTAAGAGTGGAACGTATTATCTAGTTATTCTAATCAGTATTTTAATATCTTAAGTTAGCTATACAAACTAATCTAACGCAAGGGGGTTCAGCCTGAGAGACTGGCACGGTTTGGTTATGATTAAATAGTAAACTAAATTAATGAGCACGAATCAGCGATTAGCACACACGTACAGAGATAGATACTTGAGACAATAAGAAGACCTGTCCTGATAATTAAGTAGCTTGTCACTTGTTTTATTGCTAGTTTTATATGAAGTGTATGTAATTAAACCTTTCTCGTTGGCTCTAATCTTATCGGCGAGTAAACCCTTAATGATTACTTATGTCTATCCTATTTATTAAGCGTCTCTTAAATAGGCGAGGAAGGGGCATGGCGACCCAAGCAATGCTCAGCTAGATACTGAGGTTATCAATGCACTAATAAAATTCACCAAAGACATCAACATATAAACTTTAATTAATGGGAAAACAATATTAAGGGGAGTGCATGATTTTCCGTAGTCACATGACACAAGCCCATCAATCCTGATGAATTAAAGTGTACTAATACAATAAAACAAAACTACTTAATGAATTGAATACATGCAGGACCTTCTTACAGCTCTTGTATATTCGTTTAGGTGTGTCTTGTGCTGCTTGGTCGTTTGAATTTGGCTTCTAGGGTTCTTCTGTCTTCGGTCTCTAAAGTCTAGTGTCCCAAAATTCGTCTGGCCTTGGGGTATTTATAGTTTCTGTATGAGGGATAGATGCGGCGCATCTAATTGATAGATGCGGCGCATTGACTTAACTTCGCGTGGGGTCCAAGATTAATATATTCAGGAATATTTGTACACCGTCTTCAGATGCGGCGTATCTCGATCTTTGTATGCGGCGCATGTACTTGGATTGTAACTTGTGAAATCTTGATAGTGATAAGCCGTATGTTAGAAGTATGTTGCGGCGTATCTGGAGTAGAACGAGCTTGATCTTCTGAATTTCAGTAGGCTTTTGACATCTTGCTTGTTTTGCTCCATAATTAGTCCAAAATCGCCAAGTTTCACATAATGCTTGTTTTTACCTGAGAATTACTAAAGTAAACATTAATGTATCGATTCTCATAGATAATATAATAAAACAAGTCAAATAAATAGGATAAATGATGATAATAAAATGTACTTATTTGAGTTCATCAATCATGAATAGTATGAATATAGCAAACAAACGACCATATTGGAGCAAACACTCTTTTTCAACTTTGCTCAATTCTATACTTAGAAAAAATTCACTAAGTCTGAAAAAACATGCTTACTCGAAGGAATTTGTGGTTACTCGAAGAAAGTATAAAAAATTATCCTTACTCGAAGGATTTTAGAAAAAATTTGAAAATAGCATCCCTAACTTGGAGATAACCATTTTCCTTACTCGAAAATTATGAAACCCTCCTAACTCGGAGAAACATGATAAAATTCTTACTTGAAGAAATAGCACTCTTAGTCGAAGAATCTGATAAAAAATTGCTTACTCGAAGAATGGTGTCTTACTCGAAGAGTTCAATAAAAATTTCCTTACTCGAAGAATGATGTCTTACTCGAAGAGTTTAATAAAATTTCTTAGTTGAAGGATATTTCCTTACTCGAAGAGTTTAATAAAATTTCTTAGTTGAAGGAAATTTCCTTACTCGAAGAATTTTTACAAAACTTTTCTAAGTAGAAGAGATATTGCTTACTCGAAGAATTTTATAAAATATTTCTAAGTAGAAGGATTTAACCTGTTACTCGAAGTATTGATAGAACTTTTGCACGCCATCATCTATAAGTTCTTGGACCGTTTTGGACTCTAGGTTGTTTAGACCTTGATCTAGGATAAACAATAAGCACAATGATAATAATAAGCACAGCGGAATAACATAAAGAATATTATTATTATCAATAAGGTTCTTCTTCATCATCTCCTAACACTAACAATACACAAAACCTAGGCATCCGTTGTAGGAACTCGATGCCTAGACACAACCTACACCTTTCCTGGTGTTTACATCTTGACACACACACACTTTAATGAACGCCTCTAACCCTCTTTATATAATAGAGGATTAGGGTTACAAAGGATATATTCTATAAATATAAAAAATCTTCTGTAATCTTTATCTTGTTGAAGAATTCTTCCTTTGTCATCTTTATTCCTTCATGTTTCACATGTTTTGTCTTTATCAACTCAACTATAGACCCAACAATCTTCCCCTAGTTGATAATGACAAAACCAATAAGCATGAACTTCCCCTGAAGTTAATATGTCATGAAACATGCGACTTCCCCTTACACCATGCAAATCATCAAGGATCTTCAAACTGCAATCTTCAAAATATTCTTCCCCTTTTTGTCATCATCAATCAGGGGACAAAGGTATGCAACTCTGATATTCATAATCATGAATCAGTATCATACATCCAACTTAGTCTTCCAATGTCTTGAATCGCCCTCCATGAATGAATACCAAAACGCTTTCTTTTATAAATGAATTCAAGACAGAAAAATCCCAAATCTTCAGTAAAAATACCAACTAGCAACTATAAAAACCTTCACCTCGATGTAGCATATAAATGGTTAATCATTTAAACAATAAGCTTCCCCTGAAACCCATATGTTAACCATTTGAATCTCCAATTCTATAGACTGTATGTATTGATGAAGAAAACTAACCATTACCAATTTGATGTTGAAGTAGAAGAAACCAACCTTGTGTCTTATGTCTTGTACTAAAAATGACTTCGAACGTATACTTAACGTATAGGGAGATCGCAATCCCTTGACAATAATCACTGAGCACAATAACGTAACTCCTTCAAGTGTTTGTCAATTCGTAGTCACCTGAACGAATGAACAAGTTATCTTTAAAGTGTAACACCCACCTTAAGATATAATAAAACACAACCTTGAAAAATTCCATTGCATCATCAAATAAGCAACAACTAATCCACTTTGCCAATAAGAAAATAAATTCCAGCCATAAATCGTTTAACGAACATAAACCAAATCCAAAAATCAAATCTCCTTTGGTGCGTGTCTTCACCCGTGTGTGTGTTGGAACCAACATGTTCCAAATCAATAACCAATGCTTCCCCTTACTTCATGGTTCTCATGCTATTACTGACTTGAGTAAAACCTCTTTCGACTATGCATGAAACCAACAAACAGTAAGGAAGAAAACCCTTCACAAATAGCACAAAATAATAATATCCAATCTATTTGACTTCACATGACAAATTATGGTGTTTTGAGTAAAGCATGCAACATTTATAAATTTCCTTGGCAACTGCATGCAATCTTAACATGCAACAATAATGAAATCAGAAACACCGCAAGATACGTTGCAAGCATGGGCCATCAAATACTTGTCAGGTCACCGTCCCACTATTTAAATGTTTAGCTTGTACCACCGACCCATTATAATACTTGTCTTCATGATATAGCATATCGACCTCACCATCCAAGCATGCATGAACTTCCCATCATAAATAAAAGGATAAAGAACCGACCCATTATAGAGTAAAATAAATAACAAATCGAACCGACCCATTATCTCGTTATATATATATTTGCCATGCACATCTTCTCACCGTCCAGTATTTGCCATTGATCAGAATAAGTTAGCCATTCATCTCCAACGAACTCAATCAGCAGGACTAATAAAAGAGCAGTACTAAGTAGAACAACGAGCAGTAGTAATAAATAATGCTAGCAGTAGAAAAACATGACAGCAGTAGAAACACTTTAGCTTAGCAGTAGAAACATTTAACATCGAGCAGTAGTAACTCTTAATGGGCAGTAGAAAAATCAAACTAGCAGCACTATCATACGAGAGCAGTATAAAAGTTACCTTGGCAGTACTAAATTTTTTAACAAGCAGCACAAACCAACTGGGATCGAGCAGTTTATAAGGAGCAGCAGAAACAAAGGCATTAACCACAGTCCTTGCACAAGTAGATCTACTCCAAGAGTCATCTTAGTCATTCCATGCCTTTAGGACCAGTGACCTCATTGGACGTATTCTTACTCCACACAAACCATCAGACCAGTAACTTCAATCTTTGGGAGTATTGCTATTCCATTCAACCAGTATTCTTTGTCAATCAAAACAATAACTGAAAATATGCAATGCGTAGCCCTACAATCTGTTTGAATAATCATGCTAAAGACCAGTAACCACGTATCTTTTTGCTTTTCATGATCGTTCTTTATTATGTTCGTCTTTTAAAAACCCTTACCAAACAAAACCAAACTCTAATCTTCTGAACCGACTCATAACAAGCTAGGGTTTTGACTAGTTAGGGTTTTTATAAAACCTTCAATTCCCTTAATTGCTCCAGACATTAATCATGATAAAGTGATTGATAACAACAGTAATAAATCATGATAATCCTAAAACAATTAATAACAAACCCTAAAGATCGATTATTGAAAAACATGTCTGCAGCAGATTTCGACAAGCCATAACTTCCAAACGAACACTCAGATCGAAGATCCCATCGGTGAAAATTAACCTTGCTATATGAAGAATCTTCAGTAAAAATTTTAGCATGATCCAACGGTTAACGAAAAAGTTATCGTCGTTTGAAAACAGCTCTGCAGAAAGTTACGAAAATGAACCAAAATCGATTTTTCTTCATCTTCTTCGACAAAAACCTTATAACATCCCTAGATCGAGAGCCCCCCGCTCTGATACCACCTGATAGAACTTATGCACGCCATCATCTATAAGTTCTTGGACCGTTTTGGACTCTAGATTGTTTAGACCTTGATCTAGGATAAACAATAAGCACAATGATAATAATAAGCACAGCGGAATAACATAAAGAATATTATTATTATCAATAAGGTTCTTCGTCATCATCTCCTAACACTAACAATACATAAAACCTAGGCATCCGTTGTAGGAACTCGATGCCTAGACACAACCTACACCTTTCCTGGTGTTTACATCTTGACACACACACACTTTAATGAACGCCTCTAACCCTCTTTATATAATAGAGGATTAGGGTTACAAAGGATATATTCTATAAATATAAAAGATCTTCTGTAATCTTTATCTTGTTGAAGAATTCTTCCTTTGTCATCTTTAGTCCTTCATGTTTCACATGTTTTGTCTTTATCAACTCAACTATAGACCCAACAAGGATTTCACAAAATTTTCTAAGTAAGCAACTAATTTCTTCTTACTCGAAGATCTTCATCCTTAGTTGAAGGATTTCATGCTTACTCGAAGACATTCAAACTTACTGAATTTCTATGTTAGACAGTTATAGACATCAAGCAATCATCAAATATCTTCCTAAGTATATTCTAAACATATCCTACTACCCAGAAATCCAAACAAACATGCACATTTGTCACCACAGTTGATTATACCTTATGCAATTCTTCGACTAAGACCTTGTGTTTGATTCAAGCTATAAGACTTTAGGCGAATTATTTAGGGACATATACAAGTACAACCAACTACTTAAAACACACAAACACTACACCAACAAGTAGCAGCAATCCATTTGACCACATAAACCCTAAAATTCTTAAATTTTATTCGCAGATGTTATCCAACACAATTAAGCAGTTGTAAAACACTCCTAGACATGATGTTAAGCTATACAACTAACTTAATTAGACTATAAGCTAACATAGAAGTAATGCCCGATTCGAATCCTTAAACCCTAATTTCACGTATGAACAATTAAGCCACAGAAATGGTATGAGAATTCAGGTGAGTGATTAGTATGGATAACTGAGTTGGTATAACACTTACAATTGAGGGTTTAGTGAAAATCAAAAATCTTGAATGTGTGAGTAAAATTGGCGGTATTTTGATGGCGTTATGAGTTTTGTGAGTTTAAAAACTGAGTTGGGGCTTATATAAACCAAATTTGAAGATTTGTCACTTTTAGTCCCTTAACCCGTTTTCTAATACAAACAAAGTCCTTATGTGGTAAACTTTTGACAGTTGATAACAACAGCCCTTGAGGTTTGTTGTTGTTTCAACCTTGGTCCAATTGGTTGTAAACTTTAGTAATTTTCATTTCTTCCCCTTGAACTAACACATACTTTTAAAATTTTGTCAAACTTTTAGTTCAAGAGATCACGGAAATGTTGCATGATGAAGATTTTTGTAAATGATGAAGATTTTGATAAAAGTGTGCAAAAATTATAAAAATTACCCCCCTCAAAATATGTTCGTGATTAAAATTGATTAATTTTGAATTACAAGAACATATTTTGATTCGTTTTGAATTTTGCACACTGAAAAAGAGATGAAAATTTGTTTTTTTTTTGAGTAAAAGAAGAAAATCTTTTTGTGTTTTTGTTAAAATATTTACAAAGATAGTTTTGGTGTTTGACTTTCTTAATTGTGTTTAAGAAAGTTATTTAAATCCTCTGGAGTCAAACACCGCATACCAATTTGGTGAACTAATTCCACAAATCTTGCATGGGGCAAGGCTTTGGTGAATAAATCCGCCAATTGGTATTCAGTACCCACAAAATATAATTCAATAGTACCCTGTTCCACATGCTCCTTGATGAAGTGATATTGAAGTGCAATGTGTTTTGACTTCGAGTGTTGAACTGTGTTGCATGAGATGGCAATGGCACTCTTGGAGTCGCAGTACATGGGAATCTTGTTGAAAACATAACCGTAGTCCATCAGTTGTGATCACATCCAAATGACTTGAGCACAACATGCTGACATGGCTACATATTCAGATTATGTAGACGATAATGAGGTACAATCTTGCTTCTTTGACTGCCAAGATACAAGTTTGTCTCCTAGAAATTGCACTCCCCCAGATGTACTTTTATGTGTATCTAGACATCCTGCATGATCAGCATCTGAAAAAGCAATTAGTTCAAAGCTAGAATCCTTCGGATACCAGATCCCCAAGTGGATGGTTCCCTTTATGTATCGAATGATTCTTTTAATCTCAGAGAGGTGTCTTTCAGTTGGTCGAGACTGATAACGGGAGCATAGATATACAGCAAATACCATATCTGGTCGGCTGGCTGTTAGATACATGAGTGACCCAATCATACTTCGGTATTTTGTTGGGTCAATTGGTGTCCCATGTAAATCAGCATCCAGCTTTGGAGATGATGCAGACATAGGTGTATCATAAGTGTCACAACTTGTCATGCCATGTTTCTTCAAAATCTCTAGAGCATATTTGGACTGATTTAGAAAAATAAAACAAGGGGATTGATGAACTTGAAGTCCTAAGAAGAACGTAAGTTCACCCATAATAAACATCTCAAAATTTTATTTCATTAATTTTACGAAAGCATTTGAGTACTTTTTATGTGTTGAACCAAAAATGATATCATCAACATAAATTTGAACAATTAAGATGTCCTCCCCGTGTTTTTGAATAAATAGTGTAGGATCAACAGATCCTTTGGTAAAGTGATTAGCAAGTAAGAATGTGAACAGTTTATCGTACCATGCCCTCGGGGCTTGTTTAAGGCCATAGAGGGCTTTCTTGAGTCTGTACATATGATTTGGATGATCTGGATCGATGAAGCCCTCTGGTTGTGTGACATACACTTCTTCACGGAGTTTCCCATTCAGGAATGCAGTCTTCACGTCCATTTGATAAACGGTGATGTTCTTGTGGGCAGCATACGCCAGAAACATGCGAACAGATTCAAGTCTAGCCACTGGTGTAAAGGATTCTTCAAAGTCAATGCCTTCTTCTTGGCTGAAGCCTTTGGCAACCAGGCGTGATTTATTACGAATAACTGTTCCATCAGCATCAAGTTTGTTTTTCCAAATCCATTTAAGTCCGACAACATAGACTCCATCAGGTCTTTCTACCAATTCCCAAACTTCAAGACGTTTGAATTGATCAAGTTCTTCTTGCATTGATTCAATCCAATTGTCATAAGTTAAGGCTTCTTTAATATTCTTTGGTTCTGCTTGACAGACGGTAAGTGCAAAAATGCATGTTTCACCATCTGTGTGAAGTCTTTTCCGTGTCATGACTGGATTGTTTGGATTACCAATCACATTAATTAAAGGATGATCTCTTGCCCATTTGTGGGTTGAAGGGTAATGTTTAAAATGATTATGCATATTAGACGGATCAAAGTTGCTTGTTGACGACTCAGCAATATCGGGAACGGTTGGAGCCGGAGCAAATGGATTAAAGAATGCATTTTCGTCATAATTTGCAGGTGTGGGTACTTGTTGTTGTAGGGGATCTTCAGCTGCATTCTCAGTATTGGAAGCGATTTGTTCTTCTGTTGATAGTGATTCAGTTGGATGTGCATCTGCAGCAACTGTTGTTGTTGTAGTGGCAGGTGTATCAGGTACTGGAATATGATCAGGTTGTGCAGCAGAACTTGTAGATACATTTGGTGCACGATTTGCAAAAGAATCATCGAACAGTGGAGCAAACAATGTTTCCAAATCCTTACGGTTGAGGGAGAGTGGTGTAGCTGATTAATCGGGAAAATTGAGACGGTTAGTTGCGGGTCCTAAGCTATTTTGCTCAGTAGCCATCTCTGTGAGCTTATCAAAATTATCATGTATTATCTCTTGAATTTCTCTAGTGTGACGGTTCCAGATACGAAAACCTTTCGAGTTCTCACAATATCCAACAAAGATTCCAATGTCAGCTTTGGCTTTTTGTTTTCCAAAGTCATCACGATCATTATTAGGGTAACAGAGGGCACCAAATAAATGAAAGTAATTTATGTTCGGTTTACAATTGTGAACAATCTCATATGGAGTTTTGTGATGCCTTTTGGTGATCATACAACGGTTTTGTGTGTAACAAGTAGTGGAGACAGCTTCAGCCCATAGGTAATCGAGTAATTGAGCGTTGATTAACATCATCCTTGCAGCTTCCACTAACGTCCTGTTGCGTCTTTCGACAACTCCATTCTGTTCTGGACTTCTGGCAATAGATGTTTGGTGTTCAATTCCCACTTTCTCAAAGTAATCTCGAAGAGTTTGGTTCTTGAATTCAGTTCCGTTATCTGTTTTGACTTTTCTGACTGTATTACGAAGCTGAACTTGAATTTTAGTGAGAAAGGTGATGATCATAGAAGGAGCTTGATCTTTGGTTCGTAGAAAGTAGACCCAAGTCCACATGGAAAAATAATCAATAATTACCAGTATGTAGCGTTTCCTGTTGATTGTTTGAACATGCATCAGGCCATATAGATCCATATGGAGAAGTTGTAGAACATGATGAGTAATGTGTTCGGTTTTAGAAGGAAAACGAGCACGAGTACTTTTCCCTTGTTCACATGCTGGACATAGGTGATCTTTTGCATACCGAAACCTTGGAAGACCGTCGACTAGTTTATGATGAGCAAGTTCCGTCATGGTCTTGAAATTCAAATGAGACAGTCGTTTGTGCCATAGCCATGATTTTGTTGAATGTGCTTTGGAGAGTAAACATATGGGAGAAGAAGCGGTCATGTCAGACATAGAAATGGTGTAGAGACTTGTTCCGCGTTTGCCCGTTATGAGATCGCTTCCTTGTAAATCACGAACGAAGCAGGTTTTCTCCCTAAATGCAACTTCCAAATCACCATCACAAAATTGCCCTACTGAGAAAAGGTTGTGTCCAAGGCCCTCAACATAATATACACGGCTAATCTCGATATTGCCATTGACATAGTCTCCATAGCCCATTATAGCAGCGAAGTGATCATTCCTGAATCTGACAGTGCCTATGAACTTTGCAACAAAGTTTACTAAAAGTTTGAGGTTGCCTGTCATATGTCGGGAACAGCCGCTATCAACAATCCAAAGAACAATTTGAATTACCTGCATCACATGAAGACAACGCAGATGGAGAGATGGTAATGGTGGAACCCGTTGGGTTAGTAGCACAGTTATTAGGCACTTTAGGTAACCAAGTAAAACTAGGTTTCCGTTGTAGCCAACGTTGCCATGTCCAACTTCTTTCAGATTTCTTCTTAGTGAATGCACTAGGTGATTGGATTGTTTTAGTAACAACTATGGTTTTGTCTACGGCATTCTTAGAAACTACACTTGGCGGTTTTCCTAATATAGACTTAGAGGCAGTAGTGGGCCTAGAGGAAATGCCATATGTACGTTTCTGATTACGAGACAAAAGAGACTTTGCAACACACTTTTTATGATCACCAAATAACATGCTTTTTCGACAAAACACACAAGAAGCATCAACATTCAAAATATTCAAAACATTCAAAGCATTCAAAGTTTTAGCATTTGTTACATCACGATTAGAAGTACAAGTTTCTAAGTTTGATTCTACATCAGACACAACATGCTTTTTATTCAAACTCCTAAGGTGGTCTTCTACTTCTTGATCTTTTAGTGTGCCGCTCTTACGTTGCCAGATACTAGTCTCCGTTTTAAATCTTTTAGTGTAACACCCCCAAATTCGGGTCCAGCGGAAGCATACATGTCGCTGGGGTGCTACTAAATTGGTACCATAACACAGAGTAAAGAGAACGGATTTACCGTATCTGTTAAAAGAAATTTTTAAACTCAAAAGTATGTTGTTTTACATCGTTCAATGAAATGCGGAAATATAAGCCCATAAAAGATTTCAAGTGGTCCCGAATATATCAGAGTCTTCTATGACCATGTCATGCCATGCCACCAGCCTCCAATAGTGTGCTATCGCTTTATACCTGAAAATACATGCTAAAGTGTCAACACGAGGTTGGTGAGTTCATAGAGTTTAGTGTAAAATGTAAAGCATTTGAATAACGATTTCCCAACAAAGGCATTGTAAATCCACTCAGTCCCATGTCCCGCCCATACAAGACTTGCAACCTGTGTGTTTACAACCCACTGCCAAATAAGATTTTGTTTAGGTAAACAAAAGTAATATATGGACCAAGATTTAAAGTTGGTTTGACCTGTACATTTGGTTACGTGACCAATTCATTCGGTTATGTGACCAGTTCATTCTGTCATGTTACAAGTTCATTCGGTCATATTACTAGTACATTCGGTTATGTGACCCGTCCATTTGGTCATGTATGTACATAGCAGTTGAGCCGGTTCATTCGGTTAAGTATGCATAATCGTTTAAAGTGTTTGTGTCCATGAGTAATGAGAATTAAGTATGAAACAAGTGAATATACAACGCATTCGAGTGAATAACAAAGTCATAAGTAACGCAAGTAATGATTTGAGTAAACAAGTAGCATATTCAAGTAAATCAAGTATAGCATTTAGTTGAAAACGAGCATGTATTCTCCCCCGTAGGTTTGAAATGAAATATGAACTTGAAAAACAAGGCTATGAAAACTCACCTGATGCAATAGTTATGATGACAAAAGTTGATACACTGAAATGAGGCACGATCTCTAACTGTAACCTAATATGAATGATATGATCTAATGTAAGTCATGAAGTGATGCTACACAAGTACACATGCAAATACGTATGTTATCGATACCACTCGTGAAATTTGGAAATAATGTTTATCGTCGAAAAATATATTTTTGATGTCTTGTTAAGTTATAAAACACTTTACGCGTATATATGTTGTAACGGCCTTCTACGATAGTCGTTGGTGATTTATCAAAAAATAGAGTTTTTCGTCGCAATTAAAACACTTTGATAAATTTCTGAAAATGACTAAGTAGCCTCGTAAAGCTAGTCGTAAGTTGTTGAATATTGAGTGTTAGGAAACGATCTCCGTGGTTTTAGAAAGCTTGTAACAACATCTTAAATTCGTGTCATCAAAATTTTGTCCATACGAGTCCCGATCATAAAGAAAAATAATCGTCAAGTTAGTTAGTCGGCTAAATTTACTGTTTTTGTGTAGTTTTCGGGTATGTTTGGAAGGTCATATCTTATTCGTTACAAGTCCGGTTGACGAACGGCTGGTCAATTTAGAAAATAGGCCGGGAGTACTTGATTTCACTTCAAAGGGTTAATGTCTCAAACTGACTCGATCAATGAGAAAAATGGCTCCGAACTTGGTTACTTGCAAAAACAGTTTTATACTTAGAAACATTTTTAATAAAAGCTGATAAAAATGTGTTGTGAACGTCGGGTTTCAAACGCTTGTATCTCGGTCGTTATAAGCTCGTTTTCTACGTTCTTTACGTCCTCGGCTTCGTATTACAGTGAATTAATATATTTTTGATATGTCGGCTTGTCTAAATTGCATTCAATGCCTCATTTTACCCATGGAAAATCGTGTAACAACATACTATTTTCAGAAAATATAGTTTTCGTCGTCAAACTTGTAATTAACGTATCTTTCGCGTCGTTAACTCGTTTTTACTCATTCCAGTGGCCACGGTTCGTTTTTGAGTGTATTTTCTAAATATGTAAACCAAAATAACCCATGGTCTACTGAATTTTTCAGAAATTTCAAAAGTGGACAGAACCTCATCTATCTTTTGTAAAAATCATTTTTACTAGTTCAATACTTTATACAACCCTTCCAATCAACACCAATGCTATTCTAAACCTACCATACACCTTCTTAGAGTGTCATGGGTTCCTAATCTTCTCCAAAAATGATGGATCTCATAAGATTACTCATAAAATTCTTTAAACTCATTTTATTGACAAAAATATGTGTTAAGTGGTACATAACATATGTATATTTGCATGATTTGTTACTAGAACATCAAAAAAGATTAAATGGAAGTATATAAGAGTAGAAAATTTATTTAGAAACTTACTTGAGTGATGAAGGGGTTTTTGTAGCAAAATACTTAATTACTTCAAGGGTTTTTATGCCAAAACCTTAACTAGGATCACTAATAGAACTTGTAAATTACTTGATCTTGAAATCTTGATGGATTTTTCTTCCTCTTCTTATGTTGGCCGAGCCACACAAAGAGTGGGAGAGACGAGAGAATTTTGCTAGTTACTTGAAGTGTTTATGTGAGAAATGTAGTGAAAATGAAGTATAATATCTAGTTAAAGAATTATTGGTCAATGTAATCAAGTATTTTAAGACCTGGGGGGGGGGGGGCATGGGGCGTAGAATTGGGGAAAGGTGGAAGAAGTTTGTGTGCTAATTAATAATCTTGTCTCTTGGGTAAGATTTAGCTATATTTTATGTGTTTAGGTTAGCTTTAGTTAGGATAATATGTGTTACCGGGTATTGAGCTAGCTAGAAATAAATTTTGATGGAACAAAATAAAGTATGACAAAGTTGTAAAAATTATAAAATCTCATTTCTTGCAAGTATCGGGTGTTCAATTAGTTATTGCGTTGAAATTTGTAAACCGTCGTAGTTATAAGTTTTTAACCGTATATATAATAAATGATTTCAAAACACCGGGTAAACTAATAATATAACTTTTATATCATTATAATGAGTGTGAAAATATACTAGGATCATAGTCGGGAGTGTCGGGTATATTGTTCGTAGTAAATGATTGAGTGGTAGCGTTTATTTAATAAACAAACATACGTGAACTGAAATTATGCAAACCTGTGAATGACCTTACATGCAAATGATGTTACTGATGATATGTAGACTACTCTAGCCTATACGATGCGTCCTAGTGATGATCCATGAATACGCAGCTAAACCCTTACGGTTACGCGAATTCTATACCCGTAAACCTAGTTTCCGAAATGATGAATGATAATCATGAATAGTGATTTCCCTCCGGGAATGAATAATGTTTCGTGAATAGTAAATTTTTTGATAAAGTTTCAAAGTCGCAAACTGACTTCAAAATTGATGAATAGTAATATGTGAATAGTAAATTTCGAAGTTTGGAAAATGACCTGAAATTACGATTTGTCACAGTCTTCCACCCTAAAAGGAATTCTGTCCCTGAATTCAGTTAGTGTTGGTCTCTAAAGTGGATTTGGTGAAAAGATGTGGATATTTGAGTCGCATTGTGGTGTTAGAAGATAAAACATTCATTAGATAGGGTTTCGTAATAGTACATGACACTTATACGATAGAGCTTAAAGTGAAACGCAAAAGAAATACAACACTAGGGAGTTTAGGTTTCGGTTTATTTTTAAGGCAGGAGTTCTCTCCTTAACCATTGTCATTGTCGTTGTTGTCTTGATGAGCTTCGCACCTCAACGAGCTCTTCCTTCATTTTGGTTTCTCAGCTCTGGGCACTCACTCTTGAAGTGTCCAATTACTCCACACTCATGGTAGGTTACCGTGACTTTCTGATTCATTACGAGGGTGGTAGCCTTGCAATCCTTGGCTTTGTGTCCGACCTTTTGGCAGTTTCCACATTGAGTGGGGCAAGGTCCATTGTGGTGAAACCGACACTTATTGCACTTGGGTAAAGTCCCTGCATATCCTTTCTTTTCACTTGGTCCAGCAACGTAGGCCCTAACCACTTCATCTTGTTTGTGTGGCGGCCGAACTTGATCGTTTCCTTTGTTGTCATCCCTTTTTCTCTTGTTGTCGTGATTGCTGTTGTTGTTACGGTCATTGTTGTTGACAGTAGTTCCCTTCTTCACCACTTGTGCTATAAGCTTTTGAGATATTCTGATAGCTTCGTCCAGTGTGTGTGGATCAAAAGCAGTTACATCCCCACGGATGCTGTGTGGTAGCCCACCAATGAAGTTTTCCAACAACTTCTCATTATCCGGAACCATAGTTGGACATAGCGCGGCCAACTCTTGAAATCTCCTGATGTAGGCTTCGATATCATTACCTGTAGTTACTAACTCATAAAATTCTGTTTCCAACTTCTTCACTTCGGTGCGTGGACAAAACTTCTTACTCAGTAGTTTTTTGAATTCTTCCCACGTGAGCTTGTAAGCGTTTTCCATACCAATAGGTTGTGCATAAGAATTCCACCATGACATAGCGTCTTCAATGAGTGTACCAGTAGCGAACTTTACCTTGCAATCATCTGGACAATTGCATAGAAGAAATACAGATTCCGTCTTCTCAAACCAACGGATCATAGCAGTGGCTCCTTCAGTGCCTTTGAATTTTATGGGATCGCCGTTCTTAAAGTCCTTGTGTGTACATTTGCGAACATTAGTACCATTAGCAGCTAGTCCTGCAGCTTTTGCTATTTCTGCCCGAGAAGCGGCTTCAGTAGCGGCTTCAGCAGCCCGTGCAGCTACGACCTCTCTTTCAGTTACTAGTGCTGCCTCTATACTATCGGCAACAAGTTTTCAGATAGCAGCTGGTGTCATAGCTGGAGTAGCTTTCTTTGGTGGCATAATTCTTCAAAATAAGAAAAGAAGAGTGAGACGTAATAAAGACGTTTCCTAAAAGTAGGTGCCCTAAAGTGGCTTGTCATAAAATGAAAGCTTGAGGTCGAGTTATGATTGGCTGGCGTGCTTCTAGGCGGTGGTTCACGAGGTGATGTAGATGTGAATGTTCTTGCAACGATTGTATACACACACACATGAATTCTTGATATCTTTAGAAAACGAGTAGGGAATCAGTCTGGACATAATTCTATTATAACTACTCCCAGTATTGCAAAATTCATCTCTGAGTCGGACACAGGTGATCAGGCTATGTCCCATTGTCCCTGGTCGAATATAGGTGATCAATCTATATTCCACCGAGGTTCAGTGAATTTTGAAATACTCAGCTCAGTTATACTAATAATATGTCCCTCACATTTAAAGGACGTTTTGAAAGACTAAGGCATGTGACCAAACTCGAGGTCGGATGATGAGATTACGTAAGAAAAAGGCGTAACGCTGTGACGTGAACGATACGTAAGCATACTTATATGGAAGACAATTATAGTAATAAACGAGAATAAGTGAGTATAATTTATCTGATAATAAGATACAAATCTCATCAAATATGTCAGCAACAAACCACAAATGAGGTACCAGCTTGGCTGGCAGGCACGTGGTGGTCATAGGGTTAAGTTTTTGTAAAAGTAGTTATAGTATAGGTTTTAAAATTACCCAGTTCTCTATAACCAAGGATCTGATACCAATCTGTAACATCTCCAAATTCGGGTCCAGCGAAAGCATACATGTTGCTGGGGTGCTACTAAATTGGTACCATAACACAGAGTAAAGAGAGCGGATTTACCGTATCCGTTAAAAGAAATTTTTTTACTCAAAAGTATGTTGTTTTACATCGTTCAATGAAATGCGGAAATATAAGCCCATAAAAGATTTCAAGTGGTCTCGAATATATCAGAGTCTTCTATGACCATGCCATGCCACCAGCCTCCAATAGTGTGCTTTGCTTTATACCTGAAAATACATGCTAAAGTGTCAACACGAGGTTGGTGAGTTCATAGACTTTAGTGTAAAATGTAAAGCATTTGAATAACGATTTCCCAGCAAAGGCATTGTAAATCCACTCAGTCCCAAGTCCCGCCCATACAAGACTTGCAACCTGTGTGTTTACAACCCACTGCCAAATAAGATTTTGTTTAGGTAAACAAAAGTAATATATGGACCAAGATTTAAAGTTGGTTTGACCTGTACATTCGGTTACGCGACCAATTCATTCGGTTATGTGACCAGTTCATTCTGTAATGTTACAAGTTCATTCGGTCATATTACCAGTACATTCGGTTATGTGACCCGTCCATTTGGTCATGTATGTACATAGCAGTTGAGCCGGTTCATTCGGTTAAGTATGCATAATCGTTTAAAGTGTTTGTGTCCATGAGTAATGAGAATTAAGTATGAAACAAGTGAATATACAACGCATTCGAGTGAATAACAAAGTCATAAGTAACACAAGTAATGATTTGAGTAAACAAGTAGCATATTCAAGTAAATCAAGTATAGCATTTAGTTGAAAACGAGCATGTATTCTCCCCCGTAGGTTTGAAATGAAATATTAACTTGAAAAACGGGGCTATGAAAACTCACCTGATGCAATAGTTATGATGACAAAAGTGGATACACTGAAATGAGGCACGATCTCTAACTGTAACCTAATATGAATGATATGATGTTATTGATACCACTCGTGAAATTTGGAAATAATGTTTATCGTCGAAAAATATATTTTTGACGTCTTGTTAAGTTATAAAACACTTTACGCCTATATATGTTGTAATGGCCTTCTACGATAGTCGTTTGGTGATTTATCGAAAAATAGAGTTTTTCGTCGCAATTAAAACACTTTGATAAATTTCTGAAAATGACTAAGTAGCCTCGTAAAGCTAGTCGTAAGTTGTTGAATATTGAGTGTTAGGAAACGATATCCGTGGTTTTAGAAAGCTTGTAACAACATCTTAAATTTGTGTCATCGAAATTTTGTCCATACGAGTCCCGATCATAAAGAAAAATAATCCTCAAGTTAGTTAGTCGGCTAAATTTACTGTTTTTGTGTAGTTTTCGGGTATGTTTGGAAGATCATATCTTATTCGTTACAAGTCCGGTTGACGAATGGCTGGTCAATTTGGAAAATAGGCCGGGAGTACTTGATTTCACTTCAAAGGGTTATTGTCTCAAACTGACTCGATCAATGAGAAAAATGGCTTCGAACTTGGTTACTTGCAAAAACAGTTTTACACTTAGAAACATTTTTAATAAAAGCTGATAAAAATGTGTTGTGAACGTCGGGTTTCAAACGCTTGTATCTCGGTCGTTATAAGCTCGTTTTCTACGTTCTTTACGTCCTCGGCTTCGTATTACAGTGAACTAATATATTTTTTATATGTCGGCTTTTCTAAATTGCATTCAACGCCTCGTTTTACCCATGGAAAATCGTGTAACAGCATACTATTTTCAGAAAATATAGTTTTCGTCGTCAAACTTGTAATTAACGTATCTTTCGCGTCGTTAACTCGTTTTTACTCATTCCAGCGGCCACGGCTTCGTTTTTGAGTGTATTTTCTAAATATGTAAACCAAAATAACCCATGGTCTACTGATTTTTCCAGAAATTTCAAAAGTGGTCAGAACCTCATCTATCTTTTGTAAAAATCATTTTTACTAGTTCAATACTTGTATACAACCCTTCCAATCAACACCAATGCTATTCTAAACCTACCATACACCTTCTTAGGGTGTCATGGGTTCCTAATATTCACCAAAAGTGGTGGATCTCATAAGATTACTCATAAAATTCTTTAAACTCATTTTAGTGACACAAATATGTGTTAAGTGGTACATAACATATGTATATTTGCATGATTTGTTACTAGAACATCAAAATAGATTAAATGGAAGTATGTAAGAGTAGAAAATTTATTTAGAAACTTACTTGAGTGATGAAGGAGTTTTTGTAGCAAAATACTTAATTACTTCAAGGGTTTTTATGCCAAAACCTTAACTAGGATCACTAATAGAACTTGTAAATTACTTGATCTTGAAATCTTGATGGATTTTTCTTCCTTTTCTTATGTTGGCCGAACCACACAAAGAGTGGGAGAGATGAGAGAATTTTGCTAGTTACTTGAAGTGTTTATGTGAGAAATGTAGTGAAAATGAAATATAATATCTAGTTAAAGAATTATTGGTCAATGTAATCAAGTATTTTAAGACCTAGGGGGGGGGCATGGGGCGTAGAATTGGGGAAAGGTGGAAGAAGTTTGTGTGCTAATTAATAATCTTGTCTCTTGGGTAAGATTTAGCTAGATTTTATGTGTTTAGGTTAGCTTTAGTTAGGATATGTGTTACCGGGTATTGAGCTAGCTAGAAATAAATTTTGACGGAACAAAATAAAGTATGAAAAAGTTGTAAAAATTCTAAAATCTCATTTCTTGCAAGTATCGGGTGTTCAATTAGTTATCGCGTTGAAATTTCGTAAACCGTCGTAGTTATAAGCTTTTAACGGTATATATAATAAATGATTTCAAAACACCGGGTAAACTAATAATGTAAATTTTATATCATTATAATGAGTGTGAAAATATACTAGGATCATAGTCGGGAGTGTCGGGTATATTGTTCGTAGTAAATGATTGATTGGTAGCGTTTATTTAATAAACAAACATACGTGAACTGAAATTATGCAAACCTGTGAATGACCTTACATGCAGATGATGTTACTGATGATATGTAGACTACTCTAGCCTATACGATGCGTCCTAGTGATGATCTATGAATACGCAGCTAAACCCTTACGGTTACGCGAATTCTATACCCGTAAACCTAGTTTCCGAAATGATGAATGATAATCATGAATAGTGATTTCCCTCCGGGAATGAATCGTGTTTCATGAATAGTAATTTTTTTGATAACGTTTCAAAATCGCAAACTGACTTCAAAAATGATGAATAGTGAAATGATGAATAGTAAATTTTGAAGTTTGGAAAATGACCTGAAATTACGATTTGTCACATTTAGGCTTGGATCTGCTAACGTTATAAGGGGTGACTATTCCTGTAGAAGTCGAAGCATTCAAATTAGTAGTCTGAGGGGATGCCTCCCTAGGTGTTTTATCCACTTTATACATTCCTGGTGCAATCACATTTGTGTGAACAAACTTCCCTTTTTCAAGTAATTTAATTTTCTCCTTGAGTTTAACGATGATGTGATTCTCTTGTTGAATTTTTGAATCCAATTCTCGATTTAAGCGAACAGTGTCATTCCGATTTTGACAAACTTCATCAATGTCCTTTTCATATACGAAAATTTGACCTTTTAAAACAACATTTTCCTTTTCAAGATTCTTAACTTTTGAAGCGTGACTGTTTTGAAGGGACATTGTTTCTTTTTGATTTTGCAACTTTAATTCAAAATCCAGACTTTGAGTTTGACACCATTGCAACTTTTGATTGAGTTGAAAAATCTCTTTTGAAAGTTTTTTTTGCACATCATCATTGACTTTGCTTATTCTCTCATTTTCTCTTTTTAAATTCTCAACTTCAAGTCTCAAAATTTTAGTATCAACAGAATGATCATCAACAAGTATAGCATTGCAAGACACATAAGTGGAATTCATGAACACAGAGATAATATCAGAACATAGAACATCTTCCAAGAGTCGATCTGCTTCTTTTTGTAAAACTTTGTTTTTACGTTTTTGTTTTGAGATCGCATTTTCAGTTGCGTTGAAAGTGTTCATCATGGATATTACTTCTGATTGAAGTTCCTGTTCCCAGTGTGTAGCTCAAAGACGCAAGTGTTGAACATATGGCAAGAATTGTTTTTGAAAAATTTCTCGCTTTTCTTTTTCATAGGGTGAAAGAAAAGTAGAAACTGTTATCTCAGAATTACGTTCAATTGCTTATTCCAAAATTTTAATGTCTTCCATAAACGTATTAAATATCTAAGTTCAAGACATTGTTTTGGTAATGGTGCAATTACACCTGAATTAGGTAAAGGATCATTTACTTGTGCCACTGCTTTAACAGGACCAACCTCAGAAGAAGATTCATTAACTTGCATTAAAACCCATGATTGTTCTGTTTTATCTTGTTGAGTAACGAAGGTGTCGGTAATACGAGGTATTTTTGAGTAATCAAATGGTTTATTAAACTTGACATTGCTCATTTTAGATCGACTCTCTTCTTCCTGTTCTTGTTCTTCTTCACAATTATGTACAACAACACGCATAATAGAGTCATCAAAAAGATGTTCTGCACTATACAATTTTGGATTTTCCTTGAGTGCTTTGTGTAGAAAACGTGGTTTGTCATCCCCAATAGCAAATCCATATCCTTGGGGATTTTGCTTTAGTGTAAACTTCTGAATTGTTGTTACCGACTCACCAGTTTTATAAACAACTTTTTGAAAATCTTTGAGTTTACATTCCAATTCGACAATTTCCTCAAGATAAGAATCAATCCGTTTCCTAGATACTTGTTTGTGTTCAGAAAAACTGTCTTGACAAGTTGACAACTCTATTTTTGTTTTTGAAAGTTCAGAGTGTAGGTGTTCAACCTGTTGTTTGAAAGCTAATTTTTCTTGTTCCATTTGAGAAATCAAGGCATTTTTGGAAACAGTTAATTCTCGTATCTGATGTTCTAACTCTTGTTCTTTCACATAAGATTTTTGGAATGCAACTTCAAAACTTTTTTTGTGTTTTTCTTTTGTTTCATAATTAGTAAGTTGTATTTTATAGCACTCAAGATCCTTAGTCAATAATGCAACTTTTGCTTTTAAATTTCTATTTATCTCATTACATTTATCAATCTGGGATTTTTGTGAGTCCAACTGGGTTTGGGTGGTCAAGAGCAAGGTTATGAGTTCTGGATCTGGACCAAGCAAAAGGTCACTTTGTTCAAATTGATCATTGTTATCATCATCAATTGGATAATCAAATGTAACAACTGTGTTAATTTGATCTTCATCAAATGTAACCACTGTGTTCATCTTCTTGAGGAGATAATAATGAAGCATTTTGAACAATTTGCTCTTCGGCTGATGCAGATGCAGATGGTGATACAATTTCATGTATTAGACATGTTGAATTAGGTACCTGAGATAGGCCATCAGTATCATATACTGGGCTTGTTTCACTCATGTGCAATTCTTGCATGTTGGCCATCAACATCACGGCTGCATTAGCTTCCAAGTCTTCCATATCATCATCATCAGAGTATGCACTTGCCATGAAGTTGTTCTCTTTTTCAGTAAGAGTGCCCCCGGATTCATCCTTAAGAGCAAGAAGTAATGCTTGCTTGTGGTACTCACTACCTCTTGTCCTCGGTTTGGGGTATGCACTAGCCAAATGACCCTTCCCATTGCATTTGTAACATCTAACCACTGTATTTCCAATCCCTTGATTCCCGGTTTCAACAATCTCAGCCCTTCTCTGTGGAGTACCAGCATTGATCCGACTGCCACTTGCTGCATTAAACCTTTGCCCTGTTCCTGAGTTTCCCATGTAACCACCCGATCCATTTCTTCCATAAGCTCGGTTCTGAATCTCAACTCTTCCATCTTGGACAACAGCTTGATTTCGAGTGTTGGATGAAGTACGAAGACGGTTGTTGGATTTTTTGGAGAACTTGCTGAAAGCACGAGCAATTAATGCAAATCCTTCATTCAATGAATTGAATGCATCATCTTCATCACTGTTGGCATTGGAGTAAAGCATGGTATCCGTGTTGTCATAAGGAACCAGTTGATTATTAGTAGATGATGGTGTAGATTCATATGGAATGAGTTGATTTGATGAGGTTTGTTGAGGATAAGCAAGGTGATGTTGTTGTTGGACAAAAGCCTGGTTTGACTGTGGAGTAAAATGAGATTGAGCTATTAGTGCTAATGAGTTTGGAGTTGTTGACGGTGAATAACTACCACGAGCAGCTCTATCTTTATCAACTTCTGACTAATGATGCTTCAAATAATCATACAATAACCCATAAGATGCGTCGTGTAGATTCTTTGCTTGACGAACAAAGGTGACATATTTCTGCCAGTCAGGACCAAGACAACTGAGGAACTTTGTGTTTACTGCAATCCTAGGTAGAATAATGTTGTGTTTGTCCAAGTCATTTATGATGTTGGTGAAACTATGGTAATAAGACTCTAGTGATTCTCCTGCTTCAATCATGAACATTGTGTATTCGAGATAGAGTTTTGATTCCATATCTTCTTGGTTCAATTCAGTGCCTTCCATGAGAAGATGAACGTGTTCCCACATGTCCTTGGCAGTCTTCTGTGCATCAATACTTCTGAAGATTGGATTAGCAATTCTCTGAAGAATGTAAGACATTGCAAGTTCATTGGCTTCTTTATGAAGTACTTGTTCTACTGTAAGCTGAGCATCAGGAATAGGGGTCACAGTTGCTTCTCTTGGAGGAATGGCATTTGGATCTCCAGGAACCGTTGTCGTTGGCACTTGAAATGGCCCTTCAATGATAGCTTTTTTCATGTATTTTCCATGCGGTTTCTTGAGTTTGATGAACCGTAAAAATCGACTTGCCCATTGCACATAGTTACCTGGGGTGAGCATAGGAGGTGTGTCTAATGATCCAGCCTCGTGTCTTGATTGTTGACTGCTTATTGCTTAACACATCTGATCAAACCAGTGTGGTTGTTTTGCTGGAAGTGGGTTGGACTGCATCGGTTGCTGTTGATATGGTTGTTGTTGAGGGAATTGTTGTTGTGGGAGAAATTCATGTTGTTGCATGAAGATTTGTTCTTGCGGATATTGTGGTTGTTGAGGATACGGTTGTTGCTGACGATACTGCTACTGTTGATTGTAGAAGTAATTGTAGTTCGGTGGTTGAGATATTATGAAGAAGTAACTTGTGGATGATGGATCTTTTAGGATAAAGATGGTTGTTGTTGTAGTTTAGATCTCTATGTAGAAGATTTGAAGAAAAAAAAAATCCGTAGTAGAAGAATTTAGTCCTTACTCGAAGAAATCAGTTGTAGTTCTTACTCGAAGAATTTGGTTCTATTCGAAGTTCCTTACTTGAAAAGTGGTTGCTCGAAGAATACAGTCTTACTCTGAGCTTCCTTGCTCGAAGAATCCTTACTCGAAGAATGAGATTTCACCAAGTATATAATCCCTTAGTAGAAGAATTATAAATGAAGAAGTTCTGATTTCCTAACTCGGAAAGTATAAACAGAACTTAAAAATAATCTTCTAACTCGAAAGATGTTCTTACTCGAAGGATGAACTTCTAACTCGAAGTGTTACTCGAAGAACTAATGCTTACTAGAAGACTAAGTTGAAGGAACTCTTCTAACTCAAAGAACTTCAACTCTTACTAGAAGAACTTACGCTTACTCGAAGGACTAAGTTGAAGGATCTCTTCTAACTCGAAGACCTTCAACTCTTACTCGAAGAATACCTTCTTACTCGAAGGACAGAACGTGTAATTCTTCAAATTTTCTAATAAATCGAATCTAAAACAACCTAATCTGTCCCTTAGCGATTGATACCACTTGTTAGGTCACAAATCTAATCACACAAGCTACTAGAGCTAGAGAGAAAGTTAGAGAGAGAAAGAATGGAAGGAACATGAGTATGAATAATGAAATTATGATTAACATGAACCAGCACCCTCTCCCTTCAAGGGAGGGGGTATTTATAGTTATTACAAGATGTTGGGGCATTGCCCTAATAGTACTAATAAATAAAAGGCCACGGCCCATGGGCCTTCTATATAGGCCAAAACATAAAGGCCTAAATAATAAAGCAACCTATTACTTAAAATATGACCGATACTTGATAATGTGAAATGTGTTCCCAACAGAATTATTTTTAAGAAAGCCAAATTTTGAGTTAATTAGAAACGGCCGTTAGTATAAAGGACTAACATTGCAAACAATCGTTGGCTAAACGGTCATTAGGACGAAACTTGCAATTTGGGCGTAACCACAAGGACGATTTATGCAATTAATTCTAACCAAAAAACTCGTCAAGTGTTAAGATAGGTGGGATTAGCAAGTTCGATACATTTGTTAGCAAAATTAAAAGAAACATACACAACTAAGTAAAATTAGGCAACTTCGATACATTTAGAAACAATTATTCCTTTTATAAGTGTCTTAAATAAAATAAATTCAAAACTCCATAACTACCCTGCCCCTGTTATCTATATGGCTTGAAGGGTTTGCACACCACTAATTTATTATTCAGACACCATCTCATAAATGTGCACTGTTTCCAAGTTAGTTTCCTTGATGTTATAAAAATAATGATTATGTTTATTCAAATGTTTTATTAAATAAAGAAAATTACTCCTTCTTCTTCCTCCTTGCAACCCCCAACACCATTTTATTGATGTACCAAAAAATGCAAGAAAATTTCACATGTCTGAAAAATTGAGGGTTTATATATATATATATATATATATATATATATATATATATATATATATATATATATATATATATATATATATATATATATATATATATAACAAAATGGCAAGAAAAATCACAGATTTACATAAGTAATTAATTAAAAAATATCAAAATCATTTTCCATCTCTTCCTCCAACAGACACTTTATCTCTCTACCAATTTAATCTTTCACTTTCTTGTTTCCACAACAAACCTTAATCATTTTGAGATATGAAACCAAAAGAGCCTCGGCAGAACCATGTCTCCGATGAAAGAACCCATGAGATCTCAACCTCAACACAAACTGAGTATACAAATTTGAAGTGTATTTGAAGCTGGAAAAGGTGTGGTGTCGCTGCCGGAAAAATGAAATACAAAAATGAGTTTTAGCCGTTTTCTCCGGCGCGTGTGAGCGCATGACGATGCCTCTGGTGGTTTGGTTAGTGGGGTTTTGGTCGTGGTTGAGTGGCAAATCTGGTGGTGGTATTTGGTTGTTCATATTTGGCCAGAAAAATCCAAAAGGGTAACGGCTCTGGTGATGGTTTGTTTGGTCGGGTTTGGGTGGGGAAGACGTGGTGGTGAGATTTGTATGCTGGAAAAGTAGAGAGATTGACTATTGTTTACATAAAAAGTGCTAAGTATGAAAAAATGTGAGAAAAAAAAAAGTTGAATTAGACAAATAAAGAAGTTATTGGAAAATGTGAAAAAATGAGGTGTTTGATGGTGTCCAAACCAAGGCTGTCAAGATCGCGATCCCGCGTGAGATCGTTTTTGTCTTTGCAAGATCGAGATCGTAGGATCGGATCGCAATCCTACGATCCTACCAATTTGTCATAGTTTGTAAACAAATGATAAACGAGTTAAACTGTTTTACATTTCTACTCAACGTCAAAGATAAATTCATATAATATCCTTTTGAAAATGACAAAGTTCAAATTTCAAACACCAAAGTAATAGTAAAACACAAAAAAATCAAGTTTCAATCGTTACATTAACAATTTAGCGGAATAATATTACATAACATGCGTCCTAAATGTCTCAAAACATACGAGCCATCTACATGATTTCAAGGAAACAAATGTTTCATTAGTGGCATTCCAAAATGTACCCTTTGATTAGTTTAATCACAATCAAGTAAAGTAAATTGAATTATTGAACACTTTTAGACTATAATCTATTTAGAAAGTAGAAAATAAGGTATAAACTATAATCTATTTAGAAAATGAAACAACAGTGGTTTACTTATTAGACATTAGTAAAACACACGTTTTTATTTATTTATTTATTTATTTATTTATTTTTTGTCTAAGCAAGTGAGATGGACTTAAAAATAATAATAATAATAATAATAATAATAATAATAATAATAATAATAATAATAATAATAATAATAATAATAATAATAATAATAATAAAAACTCGAATCGCGTGACGATCTTACGTGCGATCCTACGATCTTACTTACGATCATACATGGTTTTAGCTAGTGAACACGTAAACTCGTACGATCCTACGAGTTTACACGCGATCTTGACAGCCTTGGTCCAAACCACATGACCTTATCTATATATACTTCGAAGTTTGCAGCCAAACATATTACTGTAAAAAGAAGACACGAAAACCAACTAAATCAAATGACAAAACTATGCAAAAATTGAAAACTACTATTCATCTTCTTCCACCTTATTGTCTTTCTTCTTTCTTTTTCCTCAAAACTCAAGAACCAAGATCTTCTTCGTATATATTTTTCTCATCTTGTGTAACACCCCACCTTTTCGGAGCATTAAACCCTCTTATTTACCTTATATCAGCGGAAGCGTCTATTCTTACACGGCCTCAAATAATATCTTGATTCTTAAACAGCTCATCTGGTTTTCATGTACAAAACAAGTTATATAATCCAAACACTTTTCAATAATAGCAAACTTATAAAATTATCATGCAATTTGTTCAAACATCATATAAATGCTATTCAATTACAACATATTCTTAATCAATTCAAAACCAACAATTTAATATAAACCAACGATTCAACTTATATCACGTTACAACATATACCAACTATTCAAATTTCCTTTCGATTCAACGGTACCAACTTATTCATATTTCCGTTCGGTTCAACGGTTCCAACGATTCATATTTTCGTCGGTTTAACGGTTTTAACAATTCATATTTTCGTTCGGTGCAACGGTTCCAACTTATTCATATTTCCGTTAGGTTCAACGGTTCCAACTATTCATATTTCCGTTCGGTTCAACGGTTCCAAATATTCACATCCCACATTTCAAAATTTTCATAATTAAACGGTTCACAATTTACGATTCACAATTTAACGGTTCGCGATTCACGATTCAACATTTATATATCTCATCATATAAATATAGCAAATTTCACAACTTTCTCATATTATCAAACAATCGAAACACGTAGCAAATAATGATCATTTAAACAAGTTTTCATGATAGCATTTCGAATAAAAGTGCAAACCAATTTAAAAGCACATGAAAACTCACCATAAATTAAAGGAAAAGTAACTGACTGGTCGCATTCACCTTCAATTTATTCATCCATTAACTCATTGATTTTCTTACTCTATATAGTTCCATGTATGTTAAATCCTAAAAATAATATTTAGCTTCTTTTGCCGTCTGTGTCTTTCGAATTCGTCTAGCGCATCTGCCTCTCAATACCATATATTTTATTTCTTTTATAATTGATAATGAATCAATGTTTTGTGTATATAATTAGCCCATAAAATGCCATAAGTCCAACCATGGTGTCGCCGTTCAATTTATAATTTTAATTTAGGGTTTCACAAGTCTCAACTAATAAAAAGGTGTAGTAGTTATATGGTGGACTAAGCCCGAAACTACGGACTATACACGAAAGACGTAACAAACATGTTACACACGTTTTTTACTTGTGAATTTCAAGATTATATAAATTTATACTATTAAACATCATAGACTCTATTGCTTCTATTTTATACCCTTTCAAGTTTTATAAAAATTTAACCATATAACTTAATAAACATTCAAAATAGTTGGGTTGTTACAAATCTTTCCACTTAAAAGAATTTTGTCCCCAAAATTCGTATGCCCGCTGGGGGTACGTTTATCATCAATAGTTTTCAAAACAAAAAAGAATATGATGCCCTTATAACATCAATATATGCAGCAATGCAACATAATCTAAATCCTTTAATTAGATAATTCTCAACTCCTAAAACCCATACAAGCCGGTCATTAGTCGGTGATCGCATCTTCTTCTTTTAGATTTTTTTTACTTTTCTTTTAAGATTTTTGTTTTTCTACGGTGTGTTTTCTTAAAGCTTATATAGAAAAACCATAAACAAAGTAACAAACAATATTCGTCATATACCTTTACACAATTCTTCCGTCAACATATTCTTATCATTTAATCCAAAAAAAGAAATTGCTTATTAGTGTCACAATTATCAGGTTCCAACTTGCAAACTAACAATTCTTCATTCATTTAAATATACAAAGTACCCATGCATACATGTATCTCATTAGTAATCTAAAATTTGTTACATTGATTAATTTATTCTTTTTATAGTTACTTGGCAATAAATTTGCATCATGCATTCTAGGGGTAAGCAAAACCGATCGATGACCGAAAACCGACACAAACCGACCGAAACTGACTCCGACTGACACAAACCGACCTATACTCGGGTCGGGACTCGGTTTAGGTTTTCCATGATGTCGGGACTCGGGATTAACCGAGAATACACAAAGAAAACCGAGAAAACCAACACAAACCGACTCCGATCGAACCGACCCGAGTAAAACTGAGTAATTTCGGGTCGGGATTCGGTTTGGGTTTTCTAGGTTGTCGGTTTCGGGATGGGTCGGGATCGGGTCGGGACGGGTCGGTTTCGACCCGATGCTTACCCCTAATGCATTCACAACTCAAATGTACATATACATATAGAGCTTATTTTTACCATTTTGTTGAAGCAAACATTTTTTTTTCACTTCTTGTATAATCAAACATCTAGCAAGCCCATGACCGCATTATTCGCTCATCGAAACTTAACCTCATTTACCTATCCCAAAAGTAATATGCAACTAGCAAACTAAACATATAATACCAAGTCTTTTTCATTTAAAACTTGAATACAATTTAGGCAAATAACGTTTACTCTTATCATTAGATTAAAACATTACCACCAATGTCTTTTCTACCGTATTCTTTATTGTCAAATTCTCGTATATCGCTTCTTTTTTCTTTATCTGTAGTTTCATCTTAGACATTCTCAGTTTTAATAGAAAATCGACAACTTTTTTTTCCACACTTGTTTACTAAGTCAACTTTTGATGCCCCTGTTTAGTCATTTACATTAATGTTCCAATATCACCTAATTGACCAATTCCCATATAGATCCTCTTTTCAAATTCATTTATCCTATCGCTAGTTAGGTTAATTAGTAACCTAATTATTTTACACATCAATCCAAGGTCAAACACTTCACTTAAAGCATTTATAGTCAGGTACTTCATAGTCTCGTACATTTAAACCAGTTCTTAATTCAACGTTCTCCAGTAATATTATAGCCTAAAATTGGTCCAACTATATACTATTATTATTTGGCAACATTATTCTCTAATCGAGTCTAAACACTTATAACTATCTTTAATAACGTTCTTTTTGTTTACGGTCTAAGACTAGGTTGTTAAACCTAATTCACTTAAACCAAAGGCTCTGATGCCAACTGTAACCTCGGTTTTAAAAAGCGCAAAGCGCTCTGTTGCGCTAAGGGTCAAAAAACCGAAGTGCAAAGGCGATGAGGCGAGAGAGCACGCCTTTCGTAGGCGAGGCGCATACTTTGTACAAAACGGTTCCAACTGTGTTAGAATGTATAATTCATATATAAAAACACATCAAGAAGACATTTAACAACAACTCATTCCCCATTCATTCTCAATGTTTGCGATTCCATATCGCTAAAGTGCTAGACATTACATGACAAAGATCATAAGCTTATCAAATTCCTACCTGAGAATAACCAAAAGACCACAAAGGGATGCTTGTGAACAAAAACCATGCAATGCATAAAAACGAATGGGGATTTATGCAAATAAGAAGAAAACATACATTCCCCATTCATTCTTAAAGTTTGGGGTTCCCTATCTCTAAAATACTAGATATTACAAACCATAGACCATAAGTTTATCACAAAATCATGGATGTGAACAAAAACCATGCAATGCATAGGATTGAATGGGGATCTATGCAAATCAGAAGCATGCATAATCGCTCTCCACCAGATCATCATGAATTTTTAGCACCTCATTCACCTCATGATCTGGGGAAAGTCCAATATCCATTTCCATTTCGTTGTCTTCATCAAACAATTAATCTTTTCGTTTGGAACCAGAAGTAGAAGCATGAGCAACACTCTTACTTTTTTTACTTCTTGCTTTTCTTGGTTGAACATGAGCAGGACCTTGATGTTGATGCTCCAGCTCTAGTAGAGTAAGCTGGCTCAGATGCCCCAACAGCCCTATCAACATCAGCCCATGTTAACTCATCATCTTCAAACACAAATTCAGTTGCACCTTATTCACCATCCATTTGGCCCATCAACCATTCGTTACTTTCATCGATATTGTCCAAAAGAATAGGATCAATGGTATCCACTCTGTTATATCGACATTCCATAGCACGATTATATTTGACATAAACCATGCCATTTAATCGGCTATGTGCTAATCTGTTTCTTTTCTTTGGTATGGATCTGTTAAAAACAAGTATTAACTCGATACTTCAATTGGCATAGATAATGATGTGTGTAGATATATGTTAGAATGACGTTCTAATTTACGACTTAGTGAACTTACATGTTGAAAAACACTCCAGGTCCTCTCACAGCCAGTGGCACTACACGTGAGGCTAAGAATACGTATATAAAACTTTTGTAAGTTTGGAGTTGATGATCCGTATGAAATCTACCAATCCGCTAAAAAGGAAATGTGATCAGTTTGGTATGTTAAATGTTAAAGAGATGTTATGAGTTTGATGTGTCATGGAGATGTAACATTATACCTGGAGATTTTGTCTTCCTATGTCGTATTGCCATAGGATCTCCAAACAACTTTAAGGCATTCTGATATACATCAAGCTCCTTAGAAATAAGGTCTTGAATTCTAATATCAGGTGTCAACCTCCGAATTAAATCATACAAGACGGTCGTAACCTCTTCACAAGTAGCTTTCTTTTCCTCGTCGTAAAACATCTCTGGATTTAGAAAATGTCCAGCCGCATGCAAAGGTCTATGAAGTTGGGCAATCCACCTTCGATCAATGATCTCAAAAGCTTTCTCGTAAAGGTGTTCATCATGGGAGAAAGTTGCAGAAATGGCCTCTTTGAGCCTATCCATAGCCTCATAGATATATCCTATTGCCGCCCTTTTATCGCCATCAACCATTCTAAGAACCTTTACAAGTTGTCCGGTTAACTTAAGAGCATAAGTAAAATTTCTCCAAAATGAATCATTTAGAATGATTTTTGACACTTGCTTCCTAGCCACCTCCTTTGACCATTTGCTATTATTCCAATCATCGAAAGTGATCATCTTCTTCAAGTTGTTTGGTTGAATGTGTAGTTGTGCAAGAGTGATGAACGATGTTGCAAATCAGTGATTGCAGGCCTATGCAAGTTTCTTTGATTTGTGAACCTTCTCATCTTGTTCACAAGGCCAACATGGTTATTGTTAATACAAATATCATCTAAAAAACGTTATTTATATTTTACGATCTTTGTTATATTTTGTTAACGACAATTATAAACTTTATTTTAGCAAAACATAAATCTAGTTTAGTCTTTCGTATATATAGTTACAAGTCTTTCTTAAACACAAATAGATTTTAACATAAGTTACAAATTATTTTTTCATATATAAGATTTTAGTCATTTTAAGAAACGTGACACATTAGATGTTAAAAACAAATAAAGTGCCACATTAGGTGTCAAAGTAAAATTAGTATGTTTTACATATAATAATAAAAATGTGTCTTTTGATAACATAAGTAATCAAACTTTTTTATTAACTCATTAACTAACCAAGTTACATCTTAATTAAACACCATTTAGTTAGCTAGTATATACATGTTACATGTTTACTTTCCTAAACATTTTAATCAAAATGTAAATGCATTTTTGCATCATTCCATGGATCATCCTACTCTAAGATTGCATATCTCTATAGGATCCTTGGAAGATATGGTAAATATTTTGGTTAGATTTGATAAAGATTTTGATGATCCTTTGTCAGGTCCCGACGGAACCAAAATTATACAAGGACGGAACCAATTATTTGGTTCCGTCTGATCCGTGGCTTGCTGGCTCTTGTTGCCTATAAATAGCAAGCCACACCATGTTGTTTACTCACCACTCACATACATAAAAACAACATACATTCTCTCATTCATTCTCTATAACTAACTCATTCTTATTTCATTTTAGTGAGCTTCTTTTGTAGCAAGAAGATCAAAGCATCATTTAAAGACTTACGAGCTTTAACGAAACATTGCAAGTCTTGTTTGCTTGTCATTGTGTGAATTATATTAATTCATACATCATTGTTTGTACCAAAGCATCATAAACCTCTGATAGTGATCGGTTAGTATTTTAGTCCTCAAAATACATAGTGTGACGGGAGTGGTGGTACCCTTGTAAAAGAACTCGACATCTAGCTTTGTGTCGGAAATATTGTGTAAGCAACGTGTAAAGGTTTTCTCCGGCGGATAAAGGAGCTTGTTGACTAGTGAAGAAAACTCTCGAGTTGGATACTCGGGGAGTGGAGTAGGGCAAGGAAAAAGAGTCCTTGTAGACCAAACCACTATAAACACTCGTATTGTGGTTTGATCGTTTCTATCTTTCTTGCAATTTACTTTTTGTTATTTTGTTTAAATACGTTAAGTCATTTCACACACAAAGATAACTAAGAAAAAGGAATTAAAAATGGTAAAACTATTCAACCCCTCTTCTAGTTTTCCACAATTGGCTTCAGAGCTACGTTACTCAAGATTTTTAAAATATATTGTATTTTAAAACTTGGAACGATCCATGTATTTTGAAAACTTCAAAGAAGGGCAATATATGCAAAGACCACCACTATTTGAACCAAATGGTTTTATCTATTGGAAAAACCACTTTGAAACTTATGTGAAATCAAAAAGACATATATCTATGGTATATAATTATAGAAGGTGATCATAAAGCTATAATAAAAGATATCACAAGTGGTCGGGATGAGGATACTTCACTTGCTCGTCATAGTGATGAGCAAAAGAAGTTAATTGCTAAAAATAATGAAGAAAAAATGATGCTTTACAATGCTTTACCAAAAAAAGAGTATGAAAGAGTCTTTATGTGTAAAACCACCAAAGTAATTTGGCAATCTTTAATAATCACTCATCAAGGAAACTCACAAGTCAAGGATAACAAAATTGATCTTCTTGTTCAACAATATGAACAATTTGTTATCCCTGAAGATGAGATCATTGATAGTGCCTTTGCTAGGTTTAATACTATCATTACTTCCCTTAAAGCACTTGATGAATCTTTTTGTAGCAAGAACTTTGTCAGGAAATTTCTTAGAGCACTCCATCCGAAGTGGAGAGAAAAATTGACGGCCATTGAAGAATCTAAAGATCTTTCAAGCATGTCACTTGACGAGCTAATTGGAAACCTCAAAGTTCATGAAATGGTAATGGAAAAGGATTCGGAGATAGTTAAGGGTAAAAAGGAAAAAGTCAAATCCATTGCCTTGAAAGCTAGAGTGGACTTAAGTGATGACGAAGAATCTAGCTCGGGTAGTGAAGATAAAGAATATGCCATGGCCGTAAGAGATTTCAAAAAGTTCTTTAGAAGACGAGGAAGGTTCGTAAGACAACCTCGAGAAGACAAGAAATCCTTTCGAAAGGATTGTGATGACAAGAAAGGAAAAGGCGAAAGAAAGTGTTTTAGATGTGGAGATACAAGTCATCTAATAGGAGATTGTCCCAAGCCACCCAAAAACAAGAATCAAAGGGCTTTTGTAAGTGGTGCTTGGAGTAAAAGTGAAGATGATGACGAGGAGCCAAAGAATGACGAAATTGCTCTTATGGCTCAAGACTCAAACGAGGTACACTCTGACTCATCTTATTCTTCTATTGATGATGACACCGTGCAAAAGGAATATAACAAACTATGTGAACTTAGCTTAAAAATCATAAGCAAAAACAAGTTTTTGAAAACCAAAAAGGATTTTTTAGAAAATGAAGTTTATGAGTTAAAAGAAAAAGCAAAACGTTTAGAAAAGAGTAAAGCTATTGACGAGGTATGTACATCATGTCTGGAGCTTAGACTTGAATTGGAGAAAATTAAAATCACACAGGATGGACTTATCAAACAAAACTCTAAGTTTAAAAAGTTTGATAAAAATATTTGTTGTGCGAATGAAATAATGAAAATCGAGAAATTACCATACGATAAAACTGGACTAGGATTTATGAAATTAGGAGAATTAAGTAGTCTAAAGAGACAAGCCAAAAAAGTACAAGAAACTGTTCCAACTGTCTCAGGAACCCACGGATCAAACGGAACCAAAATTTTGGTTCCGCCTATAGAAAAGATTGGTTCCGTGGGTACCTCAGCAGAACAGAAAACTTGTAAGTTGGCTCGTACTGAGTTTGTTAAAGTCACAAAGAAACCTAACACTATTACAAATGAAACTAAACAAAAATCAGCTATTACAATAGGATTAGGACTTGCTAAAAATGAGTATAGATCCAAAACTACTCAACAGAGGCCTAAAACACGTATTCCCAAACGCCCCTTTCCAAAACACAACTACAACGCACAACCCAACTATCAACATAATGGTTGGAATCAAAACTTCGCAAAGCAATATCAAACTCCTAACTATATGCTATGGAACTCATAACCACCATTCCCATACATGAATCAAGTAAATGGGATGTTTAACCAAAATGGACCCATGAGATATTTGGGACCAAATGCTTGAGTTTTCATGTGACTTAGGTATGCTTGAAAGTTGGGTTGGAACCAGACGAGTGGATCAAAGATAGTGGATGCTCAAGACACATGACGGGAGATAAAAGCCTCTTCTCAACATACCAAGAGTACGACGGAGGTAATGTCACTTTTGGTAGCAAATTGAAAAGCAAAATCATCGGAAAAGGTACAATCTCTCATGACTCACTCTCTATTGAAAATTGTTGTGAATACGTTTTAGTAATATCAAGTGTCGGTCATTTAATTTGTGTAATAGGTTGCTATTCTTAGTAGGCTTGTATGTTAAATATAGTTTATGGTCCATGTAGCAAGCCCATGGGCCTTAGCTTATGTTGAACATGTGGATGGAAGGGACTAGGGGTGTTGCCCTAGCCTTCTACTCCTATAAATACTCATGTACTCTTACACTTATGAGTGTTGGTTATTCATATATGCTACTAAACATTTGCTACTCTTTCTTATGAAATAATCGACCATCTATTTATCCCTTACTCTCATTTCTCTCATATCTTAACTTGTGTTCTACTATTATGGTGACCTAACAAGTGGTATCAATCACCTAAGAATCATTGTTTTGTGTGTTTTAAGTCGAACGTACAAAAGGTTTGGTTTTTATTGGTTATATCGCAACTAAACTTTGTTTCTTACACTAGTTCTTAAAGCTTGTACAAGTTTTAAGGATCTTTTAGTGTTTAGAGATCTAGTCAACAGTCAAAGTTAAGTTTTTTTTTAAGTTTTTATATGTTTTGGTCGTAGTTTAGATTATTACGTTTCATCGAACTTTTTAGACATTTTAGTTTAAAGTTTAAAGTTTGCAACTTTCTTGTTCTTTAAGTATTTTTAAGGGTTTTTTGTTCATTTGGAATTGTTTAGAAGGTTATCTTTAGTCGTTAAAAGTGTTTTTCAAAAAACTGTCAATCCATCGAACTTTCACCTAAAGTTCATCGAACTTTGCTAAATTGAGGGTTTATCGAACTTGGAACAGTAAAGGCTCATCGAACTTTTGACAACAAGGGTTCATCGAACTTTGGCAAACTTTGGATCATCGAACTTCATCAAAGATACGTGGTTTACTCAGTACTTTCCTTGCTTGTATAAGCTTGTGAATTACTTCGACTAAGGGAAAATCTTTGAATTTGTATAAGTTAGATAGATTGCATCGAACTTGCATTGTTCATCGAACTTGCAGTGTTTCATCGAACTTTAACTTTCTCATAGAACTTGCACTTTCATCGAACATACGGTGTTCATCGAACTTGTAACTCAATCCATCGAACTTGGACTATTTAAACTACATCGAACTTACAACCATTAATTTACATAAAACTTGGACTTTAAACTCTGAACAGTGATATCGAACTTACATCTATGAACAGTAATATCGAACTTACATCAGTGAACAGTGACATTGAACTTTCTTTATATCCAAAACCAAATCTCATCAACTACAACACTCTTCACAATTATCTATAAGATCCATAACAACACAAGTTAACAATCACAATCATGTCTCAACCACCTCACTACAACTACTTTCCTCAGTAGTATCCTCAGCAACAGTAGTATCCTCAGCAACAGCAGTATCCTCTACAACAGCAATATACTTAGCAACAACAGTATCCTCAGCAACAGCAGTACCCACAACAACAACAATTCTTTCCACAACAACAATTCATTCAACGACAACCATATCTTCCACCACAATTTGCAATGCAATCATTAACTAAATTTCCTCCTCTATCTAAAGAACCACATTGGTTTACTCAAATGTGTGCGGCAATCAGTAGCCAATAGTCTATTCATGAAGCTGGATCACTTGAACGACCTCCAATGCTCACTCCTGGAAATTATGTTCAATGGGCAAGTCGATTCTTTAGGTTCATCGAACTCAGGAAAACTCATGGATAATATCTGAAGAAGGTTATACTTGAAGGTCCTTTCCACAAGCTATTCCTCCAAGACCTGAAACTATTACCACCCTTCCTGAGAATCAACTAACTGCAGAATAAATACTTCACCGTGAAGCTGATGAACTTGCAATGGAGTATATTGCTCTAGGTATACCTAATCCAATTCTCCTAAGTGTTGATGCTCAAAAAACTGCAAAGGACATGTGGGAACATATGCATCTCTTGATGGAAGGCACTGAACTTAACCAAGAAGACATGGAATCCAAACTTTATCTCGAATATGAAATGTTCATGATTGATCCAGGGGAGTCACTTGAGTCTTATTATCATCGATTCATAAACATCATTAATGACTTGGACAGACACAACATCATCTTACCAAAGATTGAAATCAACACGAAGTTTCTCAATTGTCTAGGTCCTGATTGGAAAAAGTATTTCACATTTGTTCGTCAAGCCAAAAATCTTCATAATGCGAAGTATGGATTGTTGTATGACTATTTGAAGTACCATCAACCTGAGGTTGATAAAGATAGAGCTATGCATGCAATGCTTACACCTTCGAATCCACTAGCACTTATGGCTCAATCTTATTGTCCTCCATATCTACCACCTAATAACTCTGCTTATCCTCAACAATCACCCTCAACCCAAATCGTTCCATATGATTCATCACATCAATCAACTAACACTCAACTAGTTCCATACACCAACTCATATTCCATGTTTATACACAAACAAATGATGAGGACGATGATGCATTTAACTCATTGAATCAAGGATTTGCTCTCATTGCTCGAGCCTTCAGCAAATTTTCAAACAAATCCAACAATCATCTCCGTACTTCATCTAATACAAGGAATCAAGCTGTTATACAAGATGGACGGGTGGAAGTACAGAATGGTAATTATGGACAACAACTGGGCTCTGGAGGTTACACGAGTAATTCAGGGAATGGACAAGCTAGTGGAAATAGGAACAATGCTAGTGCTCCTCAAAGAAGGGTTGAAATTAGAAATTCATCAAATGGGAATACAAGGATCAGGTGCTACAACTGTAATGGGAAGGGTCATCTGGCTGATGCATGTCCAAAACCAAGAACTAGAGGCAGTGATTTTCACAAACAAGCATTACTTCTTGCACTTAAGAACGAAGCTGGTGGAAAGCTCACTGACAAAGAAAATAGTTTCATGGCAAATTCTTACTCAGATGATGATATGGAAGACTTAGAAGCTAATGCAGCAGTTATGTTGATGGCAAACATGCAGGAACTTCACATGAGTGACACAGGCCCAGTCTATGATACTGATGGCTTGTCTCAGGTACCCGATCCAAATACATGTCTCATACATGAACTGATATCTCCATCTGCATCTACGTCAGACAAGCATCAATTTATTCAAGACAATTCATTGCTAACTCTTCAAGAAGATGATCAAATTAACCCTGTTGTTACATTTGATGATCCAATTGAGAACCTTAACAATGATCAACTTGAACAGATTGAAACTTCGTCTGATCCAGATCCAGAACTCATGACCTTGCTTATGACCACACAATCCCAAGTTGAGAAAAATGTAATGAAATCAACCGTAAGTTAAAATCCACAATTGCATCATTAACTGCGGATCTTGAGTGCTCTAAAACACAACTCGCGAATTTTGAAACACAAAAAAAATGTGAACAAAGCTTTGAAGTTGCTTTTCAAAATGCATACATTAAAGAACAAGAGTTACAACATTAACTACAAGAGTTAGTCGCTTCAAAAAATAACTTGATTTCTCAAATGGAACAAGAAAAACTTGAATTCAAACTACAAGTAGAACACCTCAATTCTGAACATTCAATAACAAAAACGGAGTTGTCAACTTGTCAAGCTAGTTTTTCCGAACATAAACAAGTGTCTAGGAAATGAATTGATTCTTATCTTGATGAAATCGTAGATTTGGAAAGAAAATTCAAAGAGTTTCAAAAAGTTGTTTACAAAACTGGTGAGTCTGTCACAACAATTCAAAATTTTACCTTAAAACAAAATCTGTTGGGAATTCTGATAAGTAAGAATTCTGCTGAAAAATACTGTTGATGGATTCTGCTGAAGAGCTGGAATCTGCTGAAGAAGTGTTTCTGCGGAAGTAGAGATTCCGCGTATTATGTTTCTGCTGAAGAAGTGTTTCCGCGTATTTTGTTATTAGTTAGGATATGCATGAGTTTTATTAGGAAATTATAATGCATATCTTCTATTAGTTTTAAGAATATACGTTTCTTGTGAAACAGTTTAGGGTTCCTTGTCTATAAAAGGAACACATTATTATGTATTATGTACGAGTTTTGAAAAACAAAATTTTAGTTTTAATCAAAGATCCATAGAGAATCAAACCATTCTTAGTTATTTGTGTTTTATACTTGTGTTTGATTTCCGCTTTAGAATACAAGTAATAGAGACTTTCTATTAGTGTGTTTGTGATTACATAGACATAACTAACGATCCACGAGCGCTCAAAGATCTATCAAGGTCTTAGGTTCAACAAGTGGTATCAGAGCCTCGGGAGAGTCTCTATGATACTAAGAACATCTTTTCTTTTACACCCTCTCAAACAAAACAACCAAAACAATGCCTGAATCAGACGATGGATCAGAAGTTAACAACAACCAAAACACCACATCTATGCAACAACTCACTCTCACCAACAGCAATGCAAAGTTCCCATACCTCAAGAAGGAAGAGTATGAATTGTGGGCTATGAAGATGCAGAACTGGATCACTAATATTGATTGGAATCTTTGGGAAATTGTCAAAAAGGGAAATAGTTTGAAGAAGCACATCAAAGATGCTGATGGTAGAGTTACCATTGTTGATCCTAAAACTGCTGAAGAGATTCTTGTTGTACAGAGAGAATAAAGTCAGAACTATTCTCCTTCAGGCTATTCCAGATGATCACATTGGTGACTTTCACTACATGGAGGATGCAAAGGACATCTGGATGGCCATCAAGGCTAGGTTTGGTGGGAACGATGAGTCAACGAGGATGAGGAAATCAATGCTGAAACAGCAGTTTCAAGAATTCCAAGTCTCTGAGGAAGAAGGTATCCACAAGGGGTATGACAGGTTCCATAGGATTTTGAGTCAATTGAATCAGCTGAAAGCCAGGCCAGACAATGAGGATTGCAATGCAAAGTTCTTGCGATCTTTACCTCCATCTTGGTTGCAAGTAAGCATTGCACTCAAAGCTAAAGGTGGACTGGATATGCTCTCTTTTGATGATCTCTACAACAAGCTTAAAACTCTTGAGCCCGATGTCAGAAGTCCCATTCGTTCATCCACTCCCACTTACTCAGCTTTTGTTAGCACCACCTCCAATAAGATGACTCAAGCTTCAAGCCCAAGCTCCTCAGCATCATCTTCCTACACCAACTCCAGATCAAATTCTCAACCACAGTCCAGTGGTGTATTGGAAGATGTACTTCACTCTTTTGTTGCTGATTATGAAAATCAGCAGCAACTTGCTTTTGAGGATTTTGAACAGGTGGATCCTCTGGATTTGGAAGAGATGAACTTGAAGTGGCAGGTGGCCATGATCTCTTTGAACATCAAGAGGTTTGAAAATAAGTCTGGGAGAAAGTTTGGTTTCCAGGGAAGAGATCCAGCTAGATTTGACAGGAGGAAGATCAAATGCTATACATGTGGTCAGTTGGGTCACTTCTCAAGAGAGTGCAAGGATAGGAAGACTGGAGATGAGGTTAGGTATTCTACCTATCAGCAGAATCAAGTGAAAGATGGATCTACCAAAGCTTTGGTCACTCTGAATGATCATGTCAACTGGAAGGCGCATGAGCCTGATAATGAGGAAGCTTCTGGTTCTGAGTTGAGTGGATTGCTGGCTAGCTGTACTACAGAGGATCAGCATGATCAAGTTGCCTTTATGGGCATCTCTCAGGTACATAATTGTGTTTTTGGTTGTAGTGAAAGATATAATGAACTTAAGGAGGCTTATGATGAATTGAAACCTAAATATAATGAATGTTATGTAGAAGTTGAGGCTTACAAACAGGCTTTAAAAACTTTAGAAAGACAAAAAATTTGGTTTCAAAAGAATCAGCTTGCTTATGATGAAAAGATAAGGGTGTTAGAAAGTAATTTAGAATGTACTAGAATTGATTTAAAGCGTACTGAGAAAGAAAAAGCTAATATAGATTCAGAAAACAAAGTGCTGAAAGAGAAGCTTGATAAAGAAGTAGCTTTACATAAAAATTTGTTAATTTCAGGAGATAATTTAGCTAGCTGTCTTTATGGTAGTCAAGCTGTAAACTCTAGTATAGGTTTAGGTTTTAAAAAATATGTTGGTTTAGAGGCTAGGAATGATATGGGTAAATCTACACCAGCAGGCCTAGAAAATTTTGTTAAAGAAGGAAAACTACATGCTGTACCTGGACCTATTAGAGGAGAACACATGCCCACAACCAACACCACAGACTTTGATGGATCACACCATCTTTATGGCAAAAAGTCAAGTGACTTGCCAGACCCTGATTCTAATTCTACTGACTTTGTCTCTTGTTTTGACAGTGACAAGTCCTCTGACCAAGGGTCTACTACCTATACCAGTTGTGATTCAAGTGAAAAGTCAGACCTTCCCAAGACCTCACCCAAGCCTACACCCAAGACTCCCTACAAGTCTGTTAGAGTTGCTACTGAGGAATCACATTCCAAGACAGTTTCCTCTGAAGACTTGTCATTTAATTCTTTGCAAAACAATGTTTTTAATTCTGTCAAAAACAATTCTGTTAATGTTAGTGGTTTGAATAATTTTGCATGTAATGGAACATCTTTCACTTTTAATAAATCTTCTAAAAAGAAGAAATGTTTTGTTTGTGGAAGTAAATTTCATTTGATTAAGGATTGTAATTTTCATGAGCAAAGAATGGGTGTATGTGCTGGTCAAAATAAACCTAGACCAATGTGGAAAAATGTTAATGATATACCACCATATGTTCCACAAGCAACTCATAAGACCAACAATTCTGCTGATAGACCTTCTCCATCTGCTTGGAAAAGATCTGTTGCTAGACCATATGTAAGACCAACTAGTTCTTATTTTCAGAATGGTTTTTGGCCTGGATGTTTTGACTCAATGTATGTGGGTAGGGGATATTGGGATACTGCTGTGAAGCCCTCAGCAGATTGTTCTTGGACTAAAAAGGGACCCTATTTTCAAAGAAGGCCCAAGAACAATGGTGGATCTTATACATCTACATGGCCTAACTCTTATGATCCACAAGGCAGGCTCAAGTCAGTAATGACTTGAGTCTCCAAAGTGTACTTATATTTTGTATATGTTTTTGTTGTTATTGTAGGATCATCCTCTGAAAAGTAAAGAAGTAGGCATAGTAGATAGTGGTTGTTCTAGGAGTATGTCAGGAAACATAGAGATGATGCATGATTTTGTACCCATTGAAGGAGGAGGCAATGTGACTTTTGGTGGAGGAGATGGTAGAATCACTGGGAAAGGAACTATCAGAACACCTAATTTGGACTTTGAGAATGTGTATTATTTGAAGGAACTGCAACATTTTAACTAGTTCTCAGTCTCACAAATTTGTGACACCAAGAACAAAGTATTCTTCTCTGAGGATGAATGTCTTGTGCTCCCTAAAGACTTCAAACTTCCAGAAGATACAACAATTCTATTGAGAGTTCCCAGAAGCTACAATTTATACACATTCAATTTGAATGATGTTCAACCTGAAGGTGACCTAACATGTTTGGTGGCTAAAGCATCCCTGGATGAGTCTACTAAATGGCATAGAAGGATGGCTCATGTGAATTTCAAGACCATTAACAAGCTTTCTAAACTTGGTCTAGTTCATGGACTTCCTTCCAAAGTCTTCACCAATGAGCACAATTGTGTTGCCTGCAACAAAGGAAAGCAACACAGAGCCTCATACAAAGCCATTACAGTAGTGAGCACTATCTCAGAACCTCTTCAGTTGCTGCATATGGATCTCTTTGGTCTAACTCAAATCAGAAGTATTGATCATAAGTACTTCTGCCTGGTAATCACTGATGACTATAGCAGGTTTTGTTGGGTATTCTTTTTGAAAACTAAAGATGAAACATCTCCAATTTTAAAAGAATTCATTACCCTTGTTGAAAACCAACTAAACAAAAAGGTTAAAGGTATTAGGTGTGATAATGGGACAGAGTTCAAAAATGTTGTTTTAATAGACCTCTGTCAGTCTAAAGGGATAAAAAGGGACTATAGCAATCCAAGAACCCCACAGCAAAATGGGGTTGCTGAAAGAAAGAATAGGACCTTAATAGAGGCAGCAAGATCCATGCTTGCAGACTCTAAATTACCCATTATGTTCTGGACTGAAGCAGTAAGCACTGCTTGTTATGTTTTGAACAGGGTATCCATCACTAGACCTCATTTCAAGACACCTTATGAACTTCTCACTGGGAAAGTTCCTGATATTCATTATCTCAAACCTTTTGGATGTCAAGTGACCATTTTGAACACTAGTGATCCACTGGGAAAGTTTGATGAGAAAGTTGATGAGGGGTATATTGTGGGATATTCAGCTCATAGTAAGGCTTATAGGGTATATAATTTAAATGCTAAAAAGATTGAGGAGACCCTTAACCTGAGATACCTAGAAGACAAGCCTAATGTTCAGGGTCAAGGTCATGCTTGGTATTTTGACCTGGATTACTTAACTGATTACTTGGGCTATACTCGATATGTTGCTAACCAATCTGCAGGTTCTCAAGAGTCTCCCACTAACAATGCAGGTACCCTGGATGATGACTCAGATAGTGAGTCTGAGCATGATGAACAAACAATTGTTGTACCTTCTTTTTCTCCTAACCATTTTTCAGGTGACAGCTCTAAAGAAACTTCTGATGAGATTGAAGATGAGTCACACTATGCAGAGGACCTTGCTAGACTCAAGAAGCAAGAGCATGCAGCCAATCAAGAAGCTGTAAGGCTTGGTGTGGAGTCAGCACAAGCAGTCAGTGGAAACCAGGATTCTGCTGACAGTTCTCCTGACAGTTCTTCTGTTTCTCCTGACATCATCAAATCTGCTGATAGTCCTACTGCAAATACTCCCATTTCTACTAGTGTGTCCACAGACTTCGAAGAACCATATACACGATTTCCAAGTCCTTCAGACCTTGGTAATCACCAACCCAAAGCTAGCATCTTCACCTCATCTTCCTATGACAGTGATTTTGGACCAACTGTGAACAATCTTGACACCACAATTGATGTCAACCCCACTGCTACAAAAAGGATCAACATTGCTCATCCCCAATCAAATATTCTTGGTGATCCTCAAGCACCTGTTAGAACTAGACGTACTGTGAAAAGTTCTAAGTATGGTCAAGTTGCTTTTCTTTCCTATGTCTCCAATCAGCAAAGGGACAATCACACAGACTTTAAGCATTGTCTGTTTGCTTGTTTTCTTTCTCAAGTGGAACCAACCAGTGTTACTCAAGCTCTTGAAGACTCAAGTTGGATTGAACCAATGCAAGATGAGATGCAACAATTCAAGAATCAGCAGGTTTGGATACTGGTACCACTACCTGATGGGAAGATTGCAATTGGGACAAAATGGATTTTGAAGAATAAAAGAGATGCAAGGGGTATTGTGGTCAAAAACAAAGCAAGGTTAGTGGCTCAGGGTTCAGGAAAGAGGAAGGAATTGATTATGATGAAGTTTTTGCACCTGTAGCTAGAGTTGAGGCCATTAGAATCTTCTTGGCCTATGCATCTTATATGGGTTTCATGGTATATCAGATGGATGTGAAAGGTGCTTTTCTGTATGGTGAAATTGAAGAGGAGGTATATGTCACTCAACCCAAAGGTTTTGAAGACCCAAATAATCTAAAGCATGTTTACAAGGTTGTAAAAGCTCTCTATGGACTACATCAGGCACCAAGAGCTTGGTATGCTAGGCTTTCTGCATTTCTGCTGAAGCATGGTTACAGAAGAGGTGCCATTGACAAAACACTATTCATAAAGAAGAATTCCAGAGACATCATTCTTGTGCAAGTTTATGTGGATGACATTATCTTTGGCTCCACTAAAGAAGCTTGGTGCAGGGAGTTTGAGGAATTGATGAAGGGAGAGTTTCAGATGAGTGCTATGGGGGAGCTTACTTTCTTTTTGGGTCTACAAGTTAAGCAGAAACCTGATGGTATATTTATCAGTCAGGATAAATATGTAAGAGACATTTTGAAGAAGTTTGATATGGACAATGTCAGAACTGCCACTACACCTTATGAAGCTCCAAAACCAAAGAACAATCTTGAACCAGATCTTGCTGTGAATGTTCACCTATACAGATCCATGATTGGTTCATTGATGTATTTGACAGCTTCAAGGCCTGACATTACATTTGCTGTGAGTGCTTGTTCTAGACATCAGGTCACTCCACTTACTTCCCATTTGAATGCAGTCAAAAAGATCTTCAAGTACCTCAAAGGCCAACCCAACTTAGGTCTTTGGTACCCTGATTACGTGGTTTTGTAACCTTACAACAGGTTTTACCTCTCGAGGGATCTCAAGAGGCTTACAACCCCACCAGGCAGTGTACCTGACCGATGTAGTATAGTGTAGTGGTAAGTACGGGGGATTGATCGTTCTCCACAGGGAATAGTGTTCGTTAGGTATGAAAGGCTACTCTAATTAGGTCTAAGGGTTGAGGAAGATTCTTTTTATGTTTTTATATTTTTATGAAAGCAAGTAAAATCTCGGGTTTGAAGGAGTGGGCGGAATTAGTTGCTAGTCAACTAACCCAAATGACTACGAATGCAAATAAAATAAAATAACAAAAATGAAAAGTGGTGAGAAACTTATGTGTAGAGAAATGTGTTTACTTAGATTTCCTTACTCCCTAACTATCTTTTACCGGTTAATTAGTGTGTATTAGTCGCGTGGATGACGGGTGTATTCCTTAATACCATTCGTGGGGTGGCGTACTTACTTCCCCAACTCTACAAGCTCCTACTTCACTCCTATGTCGAGCCGGCTAGGAAGCTCCTAACATGGGATCACTAGAATTCGCTTGTGCATTAAATACAACCATAAAAACCTTTAGTACGCGTTTGGTTCATGTTTCTTAAGACGTTCAAGCAAGTTACCGAATAGGAAGTTAGCCAGTTTTCTTAAGCCTAACATAGATAAACAATCATCCAATACAACTAACAACACACTAACAACCAATAATCAATAGCTAGGTTTCATTAGATCTAAGCAAACACAAGATAAAATTAGCCTAACATGTTAAACAAAAGACAAGCATAAGATAGAATCAAACAATACATAGACATATTGAATGATTAATTGATAACTTATCTTTCAATGAAACATGGAAGATCTCAAGGCAAAAAGCCCTGAAAAAGTAGCTAAAATCGTCTTAGGGTTTTATCCCAAAATTCCACACACTAAGCTCTCTCTAATGACAAAAGATTAGAAAACTATATATAGATTTTTGGATCTGACGGCGTCACCTTATGGAGTGTGACGCCGTCACCTCGCCGCTTTTAGGGTTCCCGGATGACCTTCTTGACGCCGTCCCTCTTTAGCTCTTCAAAAATCCATTCTGGCTTATCAAGGCTTGACGCCGTCTAACCCTGAACGTGACGCCGTCCCCTTATGATTTAAGCCGTGACGCCCTTGATTTAGTTAAAGCGTGACGCCGTCAGAATTCTCATGCTAACTCACTGGCCCGTCATGAGTAAATTTCACATCCAACTTTTCTTGCCAAGGCATGACGCCGTCCCATGTTAATTGTGACGCCGTCAAGAGTAACTTTTAGCCGATTCTTGACACTTTGTCGTTTTCTTCACTTTAATGCTCCAAAAACGTCCAAAATGCCTCCTTTTCCAGATTTCTCCTCAAAAGTACCTAAAATGACAAAAGGAACGATTTAGGGCAATATTTGATCAAATAAATACGATTTCGGGCTTAAATGACCCCTTAAAAGCGGTACACTTTTCGCCTCATCAAATACCCTTACACTTGAGATTTGCTTGTCCTCAAGCAAATGCGCTTTTATTCTAATCAAAATACAAGTTAGGGGTCATTTAATGCAAACATAAAAGTAATTACAACAAATAATCGTTCCACTTCAATCATAATAAGCACGGAGATTATATACTAGCACCTCACAAATAGTGTTTAGATACTCACATCTCTCAAGTGTCATCAAAATAAATCTCATAAATGAAAACGGATAATATCTCTCACTACCTGTCATAGCAAATAGATTACCATAGGCTTGGGAAAGGATCGAAAACCTCCTCCACTAGGCGTAAGCACCTAAGATAAACTATCAAAGAGGGCTTTTAAATGGGTTATAATGTTAGGTGTAGGGAAAAGGAAAACACGGTTTTGTTGGATACGGGATATTTTACTGGTGGCTAGTTAAAGATCTTGATCAATTACATGTACTATACAATGTTGCTAAGCCAAGACTCGACTCGATCTTAAGCTAGAAACAAAATAACAAAATAACAAAAACATAAAGATAAACATAAAATGAAACGGGATGGTAGTCCGTATGTTTTTTCTATTTTTCATTTTCTCATTTTTTTGTATTTTTCTTGATTTTTTCGATTTTTTTTTTTTTTTTTTTTTTTTTTTTTTTTTTTTTTTTTTGACATACATTCTTGCCCTACCATCCAAAATAATACATCATAGGGGCGTTGCATTCCCCTTACACTTGAATTTTTACATAACTTTACAAATACTAATCTAATGACTCGAATTAAGATAATTGAAAAACTTGGAGTACTTTTAAAACATTTAGCACATATGGGGGTAATAAATGATGTTCTTCCCCATTACTCCATTATACTAGTACTTTACCCATGAGTCCCAATCGTCCCAAAACAATATGTACAAGGATATGACTCAACTTAGCAACCATGTAATCAACTAGATAATTAACTTGGGTTTAAACAAATGTTGTAACAATAATGCACTAAAGATGAGTGCATACAAGGTAGGCTAAGGCGATTTGGGTGTACATTTTAGTGGGGTGTAACAAATTCTTCCTTTAAGTAAGATGCTTAAAGGTCGAAACGAAAAGATAGGCTCTGAGGGGTGTACTAGGGGTATCGTGTACTAAAAATGAGTACAACGCAAAGGGTGTGGGAGAATTACTTGACCAATGTAGCCAATGTAATTATAACAAAAACACATGTGTAAAACAATGGGTTAATCCTAATGCCTCTTATCATGTAGTAAATCTAACTACACGAATGTAGTCTCACTTGTGGCCTTGGAATGGTCCTAACGCAAGTTCTAGAATCTAAGTGCTACCGGTACACACATCATAGCATAAATGCTTTTCCTACCAATTCTAGGGGCGAACCTCACATATTTGGGGGTGGAAAATTTTTTAGTGGTACGGTTTTTGTGCTAGTCATATAACTCCTATCCGTGAGACGCTTATTAGAACTAAAGTTTCACTCCTATATGTTGTAAAAAATTTTAAATTTGGCACTAAAATTACCCTAATCAAGTATTTCTCTCAGTTTTATTACACATCTATTATTAAACAAACAAAAATCAAGCGTAATTGTATTCTCTAAAATCGTACTTTTACCCTCCCCTTACACTTAAGATGAACATTGTCCCCAATGTTCAAATAACAAGATGTAAAAGTAAATAAGGTAAAAGAATGAAATCAAATACTCCCCTGATTCGCTCGTTGGATAGTGAAATCACACGGTTAAATCTTCTTCCAAGGAGAATGTTGAAGCTCCATGACTAATGCATCGCCACAAGCTTGATCCCATAAACATCTCCTTGTCCAAAATAACCTGTTAACCTGAGAAAACAAACACGAAAACCTGCATAACATCGGCGGGATAAAATCTATATATAAGGATATAATGCTTGTGGACTGATAATTTTGCAGATTCCTGGAGATTATAAGTTGGAGATTTAATAAAAACTTTTTATGAAAACAAAACTTTCAAAAATTTCTGGAAATTAAATCTGACGCCGTCAGGTTATAACCCCTGACGCCGTCAGAAATGACCGGACAAAAATTTTCATTTTAAGTTTCCGGAAAATTTCTGGAAAAACCTTTACCTTACTTCCTGGAAATCCTGCAAAACATCATTATGACTCGATACAAGCATTTGACTCAAACAAACACTAATATGTATGCTAATTTATTATTATTACGATTCATGTTCATATGTGTTCTAATAAACCGATTTAGATTTCCCTTACACTTATCTTTTGCAAAATACCTTTATATGTAGTTAAGACGAAGTTAAAAACAAAATAAAGCATTTTCACAATTTAGTTTTGAACATGAATCAATAAGAATAAAAATTAAACACACATACGGGAAATAAAATCAAACAAGCAAATAAATAAACACACAAAGCAAATAAAACAAATAAAGCTTGGGTTGCCTCCCAAGAAGCGCTTTTCTTTATTAACGAGTCTTGTAGCTAGACTCAAAGTCACGCTACCCTATGTAAGTGAGCTCGTCATCAAGGACGTCTTTAGGGTTAAGCTTGGATTGAAGTTTCCTATTGGTTCGCTTAGTACGATATGTCTTTTCAAACTTCTCTCCATCCGGGTCATACAACGTCATCTTAATATGCCATGACCCATCTCCATCTTTGGGTGGTTTATCCCAATTCCACTTATGATCATCTTCCTCACAAATCCACTTATTCATTCCTAGGTTAATTGGCAAAACTCCTAGGAAATCAATCATCTTTCTAAAAACTAGAGGGTCTTCAAATGGATCCAATTCGGTGTCCCTAGCCAAGAGTTGCTCCACCGTATGTGTTCGGTTAACAAAGTCCTCTTCTAGGTAAAATGGGCGTTGGGGTCCTATGAAGTCTCTATCAATCCAAGGTCCATATCTAGATGGTCTCCTATTTAATTCTAACGAATGGGGTGTCGGTTCCTCACTAGTATCATAGGCGTGTTTCTTAACATCATAGATTGACCAAGTATCTCCTTCTCCTACCGCTATCTTAGATTCCTTACAATCAATCATAGCACTAGCGGTCGCCAAAAATCCTCTACCTATCAACAAGGCGCATGTAGGGTCGCTAACCATATCAAGGACGTGGAAATCGGCTAAAATGGTTAGTTTTCCAATGTGTACTAACACGTCCTTAACTACTCCAACCGGGTAAGCAACACTTCCATCCGCTAAGCCTATTATCACCTCGGTTTCTTCAAGTTTTCCAAGTTTTAGAGAGGTGTAGAGAGGTAACGGAAGTAGGTTAAGGCTTGATCCAAGATCGGCTAATGTGTCATAAGCCTCCGAATTACCGACCTTGCAAGGTAGAACAAATAAGCCCGGATCATCTAACTTCTTAGGTAGTTTGTTTTGAACGAAGGCGGTCCCTTTTTCGCCTAATTTGAGCTTCTTCTCATCCAGCACATCAACAACCGGACTTTCAAGGTGGAGCTCCTTGAATTCTTCGTCAAGGTTTTGAGTGGGAGGTGTTTCAACTATGTTGTTGACCAATTTGGATGTCATAACTTCTTGGTCATTTGGAACGACTTGGGTTTGTTTGAAACACGTGCTCATGGAATTGACCGAATAATATTGTGGACAAGAACTAGGGGACGAAACCGATGAAATAGCGTTGACATTTAGTTTCGGGTTCTTGACCGTGTTGCTAGGGAGTGCTCCCATTTCTCGGTCATTGAGGGCTTTCAACAAGGTGTCAATCTTATCGGTCATCTCGCTTTGTTTTTGTTTGAAATCGGCTTCAAACTTGGCTAAACGAGCTTCTTGAGATGCCATAAATTGAGACATCAATCCTTCAAAGTTATTGGTACTACCATTGCCGGAAGGATTGTTGCTGAAAGTACGGTTCGAGTTGGAACTGCTTGATTGGAAACGATTAGGTGGGTTGGAAGAATTGGTTTGTTGAGAGTTTTGGTTTTGTTTCCACCTAAGGTTCGGGTGATTTTTCCATGAGGGGTTGTATGAATCACCATAATGGTTTGGCTCGGGTTTGAAAGTGTACCACTTGTCTCCCGCTCCGTCGGTACGCGAGGATGCGTAGTCCACAAAAGCTTGTTCGGTGAGTTCCATGCAATCACGAGTGTCGTGGGGACCACTACATAATTCACATGAGGAAGTGATTTTGTTCACTTGGCTTGAAGATTTAGGAGCCTCGTAGGATTTCATGAGAAACTTGACTTGGTCTTCAAGTTCTATGATCCTACGGTCAGAAGTGCTTGAATTGTTCGAAGGCAAAGATATTGCCTTGACCGTTTTATTCAAATCACGGGGATCACTCCAACTTTCGTTGTCATAAAGAGCAAGATCCTCTAGGAGAGCCCATGATTGTTCCGCACTTAGATCACGTAGCTTGCCACCAGCCGATTGGTCAATGGTTTGCCTCGTGGAGAGATTGATATGGTCATAGAAGATTTGGACTTGGAGCCAAAGTTCTATGCCATGGTGAGGGACTTTTTGGAGTAAGTCCTTGAATCGAGTCCATTCCTCGTAGAGAGTTTCGCCTTGACGTTGTTGGAACATCAAGATATCATTCCTTAGCTTGGTAGTTCTTCCCGGTGGGAAAAACTGAGCAAGGAAACGAGTGGTGAGATCATCCCAAGAGGTAATGGATCCTGCGGGTTGACGTTCTAGCCACTGACTAGCTTGGTCCCGCAGAGAGAATTGGAAGAGACGCAATCGGGTCGTCTCTCGAGTGGCAACATCAAGGTCTATAGAATCAACGATTTTAAGAAAGTCCTTGAGATGTTGATTAGGATCTTCAGAACGAAGTCCATGGAATGCGCATCCGCTTTGCACCAACCGGATGGTGTCGGATCGCAAGGGTGTGATATTGGCTCCTTGAGTGAGCTCAATGGTGTTTCGATAGCCATGGTGGCTAGGACGGGAATACTCTCCTAAAGTACGGGCTCTAGGAGGTGGTGGTGGTTGTTGTGGTGGTGGGTTGTGGGGGTTAAGGATATTACCATCTTCCATGATGTCGGATGGTATGGTTACGAACAAAGACACGAAGAAAATAGATAGACTAAAGAAAACCTAGAAAAATAAAATAAAAATCTCACTAGAAAGGAATCTAGTGGGTAGACCTAATAGAAATAAAAATTCAACCTAAACAATAACTATTCCCCGGCAGCGGCGCCAAAAACTTGATTGCGTGGTTTTGTAACCTTACAACAGGTTTTACCTCTCGAGGGATCTCAAGAGGCTTACAACCCCACCAGGCAGTGTACCTGACCGATGTAGTATAGTGTAGTGGTAAGTACGGGGGATTGATCGTTCTCCACAGGGAATAGTGTTCGTTAGGTATGAAAGGCTACTCTAATTAGGTCTAAGGGTTGAGGAAGATTCTTTTTATGTTTTTATATTTTTATGAAAGCAAGTAAAATCTCGGGTTTGAAGGAGTGGGCGGAATTAGTTGCTAGTCAACTAACCCAAATGACTACGAATGCAAATAAAATAAAATAACAAAAATGAAAAGTGGTGAGAAACTTATGTGTAGAGAAATGTGTTTACTTAGATTTCCTTACTCCCTAACTATCTTTTACCGGTTAATTAGTGTGTATTAGTCGCGTGGATGACGGGTGTATTCCTTAATACCATTCGTGGGGTGGCGTACTTACTTCCCCAACTCTACAAGCTCCTACTTCACTCCTATGTCGAGCCGGCTAGGAAGCTCCTAACATGGGATCACTAGAATTCGCTTGTGCATTAAATACAACCATAAAAACCTTTAGTACGCGTTTGGTTCATGTTTCTTAAGACGTTCAAGCAAGTTACCGAATAGGAAGTTAGCCAGTTTTCTTAAGCCTAACATAGATAAACAATCATCCAATACAACTAACAACACACTAACAACCAATAATCAATAGCTAGGTTTCATTAGATCTAAGCAAACACAAGATAAAATTAGCCTAACATGTTAAACAAAAGACAAGCATAAGATAGAATCAAACAACACATAGACATATTGAATGATTAATTGATAACTTATCTTTCAATGAAACATGGAAGATCTCAAGGCAAAAAGCCCTGAAAAAGTAGCTAAAATCGTCTTAGGGTTTTATCCCAAAATTCCACACACTAAGCTCTCTCTAATGACAAAAGATTAGAAAACTATATATAGATTTTTGGATCTGACGGCGTCACCTTATGGAGTGTGACGCCGTCACCTCGCCGCTTTTAGGGTTCCCGGATGACCTTCTTGACGCCGTCCCTCTTTAGCTCTTCAAAAATCCATTCTGGCTTATCAAGGCTTGACGCCGTCTAACCCTGAACGTGACGCCGTCCCCTTATGATTTAAGCCGTGACGCCCTTGATTTAGTTAAAGCGTGACGCCGTCAGAATTCTCATGCTAACTCACTGGCCCGTCATGAGTAAATTTCACATCCAACTTTTCTTGCCAAGGCATGACGCCGTCCCATGTTAATTGTGACGCCGTCAAGAGTAACTTTTAGCCGATTCTTGACACTTTGTCGTTTTCTTCACTTTAATGCTCCAAAAACGTCCAAAATGCCTCCTTTTCCAGATTTCTCCTCAAAAGTACCTAAAATGACAAAAGGAACGATTTAGGGCAATATTTGATCAAATAAATACGATTTCGGGCTTAAATGACCCCTTAAAAGCGGTACACTTTTCGCCTCATCATACCCAAAAGAGTCTCCTTTTAAGTTGGAAGCATATAGTGATAGTGATTATGCTGGTGCAAATCTGGATAGGAGATCCACAACTGGAGGTTGCCAATTTCTTGGAAGAAGATTGATTTCTTGGCAATGCAAGAAACAAACTATTGTTGCTACCTCATCTACTGAAGCAGAGTATGTTGCTGTTGCCAATTGTTGTGGTCAGGTACTTTGGATACAAAATCAATTGCTGGATTATGGGTTTAATTTCATGAACACCACAATCTTTATTGATAATCAAAGTACCATATGCATAGTTAAAAATCCAGTTTTTCATAATAGAACTAAGCATATTGAGATCAGACACCATTTTATAAGAGATGCATATGAAAAACATTTGATGAAGGTGATTAAGATTCACACAGATGATAATGTTGCAGATTTATTGACTAAAGCCTTTGATGGACCTAGGTTTTAACACTTAGTTGTCCACATTGGGATGCTTAACCCTTAACTGCAAAGTTTGAGGGGAGGCACAAGCCTCAGGGGAGGATAGTAGTTGTAAAACTTGTAAAGTTTGTAGATTATTGTTTATGTTTTTGTTTGCTAACACTAATCAGCTAATGTTCTTTAAGTTTTGTATGTTTTTGTTTGGTTTGTTTGCTACTTTGTGTCTGTTTTGCAGAAATGCCTATATGTGCAGTTGCTGATTTTATGTTGAAGTTCACAAGTTTGGTTAATTGGGAACATGGTCATGAAAGCTTAAAATCTGTTTCTACTGAAGAGAAGCACAAGTCATAATCACTGGTACAAGTGAATATCATTATTTCTACTGAAAAGAAATTCTGAAGTAATGTAAAAGTGCTACTCAATGAGATATAAAAGAAGTCTTGTTCATTCATTCAAGAAACAATTTACAGCTTACAATCAACTTCAAATGAAATACAAGACCATCCATATACAAAATCTACCAAACATATTCTAGCTCCTATCATCTATTACAAAAGCTGGTGGATGTGCATGACCAGTACGATGAAGAAGCTGAAGATGAAAATGGAAAGGATGGATTGATGAAAACGATGATGATGCTCAAGAACCTTGTTTTATGTCTTTGGTCCCTGGCAACATCACATCACATCACCTTCTACTCCACCTTCCCTTTTCCCTTGCCCTTTCTACTGCTTCCATGGTATGTAGCACCAGATCCTGGAGCAGGAAGACCAATCACCACTTCCCGTGATTTTGGAAGTGAAAGGTTAGACTTCCGTGGCCTTGGTTGGGATCTCTCTGGTGTGGAAAGAGGGATAAATGTGGGATCTTCATCTTCATCCTCAGAAGATTCCTCATCAGAGGTACAAAGAAAAGGAGAGACATATACTTTATTCATTACTGGGTAGGGAAACAAGGGACGTGAATCAACAGAAGAATCAGACTCAGCAGGAATGGGGGCTTTGCTTGGTTCCCCCACATCATGTTTCTTCTCACTTGCTTTTTTGGTTAATCGGAGTGTCCATGGTTGAGCACTGGGTGGAAAGTAAGGGCTCCAACCATCACTGGATGATGAGGAGGAGGTTAGATTGATGATTTCTGGTTTGGAAGACATGTTTGTTGTGACTAATTATGGTAATATTGAGAAATTAGGGTTTGATGTTAATTTGGGGGTAATTGATATGTGATTTGAGGTTATTTTATAGGCGAAGTCAAGGGTTGATGGTAATTAATGCGAGTTGGGTGGCACACTAAAACTCAAGATATTTACTGAAGATATTTTTACACTTGAGTTGATTCTGCTGATTGACTTTCCATCAGCAGATTGACCATCATTTCAACTGAAGCGTTAATTTCGAATGTTGGAGTTACTTTACACGTCAGATCCGGTCAACAATTAGTTCCGATATTTTTGACCATGATTGGGTAACTTTTATTTATAACCTACTTCATATAATCTTCGCCCAAAATCAACTGATTCTCTCTTCAATCAATTTAAACCCATTTTCCATTCACTGGATTCATAACCTATCTCTCACAATTTCTTCAATGGAGGCACTACAATTGAAGAAGGATCACAACAAAGTTGCTTTTCTGGGAAAAGCAAAGGGACATGAACTGTATGAACCTATGGTGGATTTCTTGAAGCGTTCCAAGATTCATTATGCACTAACACATTCTCCAAATGTGATACATGAATCATTGGTTAGACAATTTTGGGCATCTGCTGCCAAATGTTCTGACACAAAGATAGTAGCTACGATTGATGGAGCAGAGTATGTGGTGACTGAGGCTTTGATTAGGACAAGATTGCAACTGAATGATGAAGGTGGTGTCTATCACACCAACCCTGTAGAGATACTTGCTGGGTTAAGAGCTGCTGGTTATCAAAGTACTGACACAGATATGTGGCACAAGAATAAGTTTTGCCCCATGTGGAGGTTTTTGGTGCACACATTACTTCAGTGTATCAGCAACAAGTCTGGAGGATGGGATCAATTCTCTACCCAATTGGGTTGTGGTATTGTATGTCTTTCACAGGGTTTGACTTATAATTTTTCTAAGTTTATTTTTGATAATATGGTTGAAAATATTCAGAAGAAAAAGCATAAGTTCCTTATGTACCCTAGGTTTCTTCAGATGATTTTAGGCATAACAACCCAAGATAGAGTATATTGTCCCATAGGAGCACTTAGTGCTAAATTGTTTGCTTCAATAAAAACTCATTATGTTGGGGCACATCACCATCTGCTACCAGCTATGTTGCCACAGGGCAATGATGATGCTGCTGAGGGTAATGTTGCTGGTGCTCTACCCTCTCCAAATGCTGCTGATGATGGTAATCCATCATCTTCTAGTGTTGCTGCTGATGGTAATACATCAGTTGCCATTGATGAGGGCCCTTCCATGACTGCTGAAGCATCCAATGTTTCTCCTGACCAACCTTCACCTTCACCTTTACATGTTTCACCTAGTCCTAGCCCCACACCAACTCATGTTGCTCCTGATGAGCTTGTTCCTGAGGTTGAGGAGACAATTCAGTCTCTTGGTACCCAAGTACCTACACCTCTTGAACCTGAGATTACTAGACTGTCCACACCTAGTCCTGTTAGAGAGCCAATTGATGAAAGCTCTCCTATTTTTGAGCATATACATGTTTCTCCTGAAAGGCCCAATGAAGCTCCCATTTCCACTGAGCAATCTGCTGGTGGAGCTGAGGACCCTATTACTCTCACATCTGTATATGATTTGCTCAACAGGAATGTTCAAGAAGTTAACAAGTTAAAGAAGGAGCTTGCAGATACCAAATCCTCACTTGGTGGTGAGATTGTGGTGTTGAAAAAGAGGGTTCAGGAGTTAGAAGATCAACTTAGGCAGAAGAAGAAAAGGAAGTTTGTGTTTGCATCTGATGAAGAGCAGGAGGATATACAATTGGATCATCTTGAGTTATTGGCTGAAGCTGCTCAGCAGACTCATGCTTCTTCACCTAAAGCTGCTGAATCATCAAAATCAAAAGAGCCTCTCAAGTTTTATAGAAAGAAGAGAAGACAGTATTTGAGCAAGGATTCCACTGAGACTTCTAAGGTGCCAAGTGTGGATATTGTTCACAATACAGTTGATGGTGATCATCTTAAGGCTGATGAACCAATGGTTGATGTTGCTTCTACTGTTGGCCATTCATCTTCAATTCCAGCACAAACTAGTGTTACACCTTCAGAAGTTTCTCCTGTAATATTTGTTGCTGGGAGAACTTTTGTCTTGGATCCTGATGCTGTTGTCTCTCCTACACATGTTGAAGATACTTCTCAATATGTTTCTAATATTGATGCTTCTTCTGATGTTCCTACTGAGGATATTGACATAGTTCCAATTGTTGATATTTCTCATGATGATTCTTCTGATGAGCCTACTACCAATGTTTCTGATATGATTCTCTCTGCTAAGAGGAAAGGAGTGTTGGATGAGGAAGATCTTGGTCCTGACCTTGTGACTGACAAAGAGAGGATTGAGCAAGCAAGACTGCTGAAAGATTATGAAGATCAGATGAAGAGTTAGGCATTGGCACAAAAGCTTGCAGACCAGTTTACTTCAAATTTGCCTCCTGAAAGACAAAGAGAACTGGATGAACAATCAGTTCATTTTACTGATGAGCAGTGGGATTCTTACACTTTACAAGCTGCTTCAAATCCTACTCTTGCTCAAAGAATTTTGGGAGCTGATTTTAATAGTGAGAACTTTCCTACACAGATGATGGCTATTGGTCAACAAAAGAAGAAAGCTGCAGATGAAAAGAGAAAGGCTATTGTTGCACAGAAGGCCAAAGCAAAGAGAAAGAAACCACATACTGAGGCCCAAATGAAGACTTATATGAGAAATGTGGTCTATAACCAATATACTTCTATTTATACCTCTGGTTTGACCAAGAAGCAAGTTTGGGCTTTACCTGAATCTGAATTGACAAGTCTGTATAATAGGATTATGAAGAGTATTAAACCAGCTTCTAATCAATTGAAGAGGAATGCTGCAAGTGTGAATTCTCCAGAAGCTAAAAGACTCAAGCCAGTTGAGATTGTTACTTGATTTTCTGGTGATAGAAAATAGCTGAGCACTCATGCTGTTTCTACTAAGACAACTCCTGAAGGGATACAATCTGCTGAACCTGTTGCTGCACCTTCCATTTCCACTGAGGAAACATCTGAGAAACAACCATCAATGATTCCTGAGAATCCTTCTATTCTTGTTTCTCCTGGAGATATACCCAGTGCTGCTGACACATCTATTGAGCCTGATACCATTCCTTCTTCTGCATCTGCTGAACAAGAAGGATCACATCTTTCCAACTATAATGCAGATATGGTTAGGAGAGCTGAACAAGAAGCTGCTAAGTCTAGACAGGCCGGAGATGAGTTTGAGAAATTGTATGCAGAAGGTGGTTCTGTTCCAATTTCCTCTGTTCCTACATTTTCTATTCCTACTGAAGATGCCTCTGATGCATCTGAAAAGGTTACTTCTCTTTCTCCTCTCTCTATGGGTATTTATATACCTGGTAGGAGGAAGAAAAGGATGTCTCACAGAAGACACATTGCCATTAGGAGATCAGTAAGATTAGCTAGGAAGCAGATCTCTAGAGTACATAAGTCACACAAGGGTAGTTCTTCTAAGCATTTGGACCTACAGGCTTAACACCATATATAGCTGATACAACATTTATCAAAGTGGGTTCTTCTGAAACTTTTCCTGAGGGTTCTTGTAGTCTTTTGGTATAATGGACATTGACTGATGGACAGCTTAACACCATATATAGGATTGATAATTCCTATATGCAGTTTACTTTCTTGCAAGAAATACTTCACTTGGTGGATAAGCAAGATTTGATTACTCTCCATAGACTTGTCACAGAGTATTATGCCACTCATACACCACAGGGTGCTGGTTTGTACTTACTGGGAGATCTTCAAGTTCTTTTTGATTTTCAATCTCCAAATGGAATAGGCTACTCAATTTGGAAGAATTCACATAAGTGGAAGATTGATACTTGGAGATTTTACCCTATCTCAAATGTGCATGTTGTTGAAATGAAGTCTGGGATTAGGGTGTGTATGTTTTCTGATCAGCATTATCCTTTTTCCATTAAACTGATGCAACGTATGCTTAGAAGGAAATTGCAAGTTCCTCCTAATCCAGTGGCAAATGATATGACTAATGCTGAACAATTGATTGGGTTAATCAAGTCCAAGCTTCTGCAACACAAAGCTTCTACTTGATTCTGGTATCTTGTATCCTTGTTGTGTGTTTTATTTCATTTATTTCTTAGTTAAAAAAAAAAAAAAAAAAAAAAAAAAAAAAAAAAAAAAAAAAAAACCATTGTATATTTGTACTAACTTTTCTGCAGGTTTGTTGTACATCACTCTGTTGATGGTTATCAACTCACCAGATGTGACTTGTGTCCATCAAAGAGTTGGCTAGTCCAAAGGGTACAACTTTGGTAAAGATACATCAAATCTGTTGATAGCTGTAATGGTTTGCTCAAAATCATAGGGTACTCAACTCACCCATGCTTCATTGCTGAGAGTTGCAATGGTCATCAATTCACCATGGATGTAACCCTTTATGGGATCCAAAGAATTGGCTAGTCCACAAAAGTATGGTTTGTGGTAAAGACATTTGGTATCCATATTTGGTATTCAATTCACCAAGGTTCAGTTGAAACCAAGAATTGGCTAGTCCAGAGCAAACGGCTACAGGTAAAGACATCTCAAATCCGTTTATAGCTGATGATTTGCTAAAAATCATATGGTTATCAGTGTACCATAGTTTTCAAACTTAAACATTTGGCTACTCCAGTAGTAATGGCTATTGGTAAAGAGACATCAAATCCATTATTTTCAATGATTCACCTCTCACAGGAGTTAACACACCTGGATGTGATGAGAATAGTTTGAAACTAAACTGTTTTGATGTACCCTTTGTCATTTGTTGCTGCAAAGACTTAACGTTTAAAGTTATGCCATTCATAGAGATATGGTTCATTTGATTCTTTGCTGTTGATGTTCGAAGTCAATCCTATTATTCTGAAGTGTTCCAGATCTATCAAGAATCTTGAACTTAACCATGTCAAATTCAAGATTAGGGGAGGATTGTTGGGAATTCTGATAAGTAAGAATTCTGCTGAAAAATACTGCTGATGGATTCTGCTGAAGAGCTGGAATCTGCTGAAGAAGTGTTTCTGCGGAAGTAGAGATTCCGCGTATTATGTTTCTGCTGAAGAAATGTTTCCGCGTATTTTGTTATTAGTTAGGATATGCATGAGTTTTATTAGGAAATTATAATGCATATCTTCTATTAGTTTTTAGAATATACGTTTCTTGTGAAACGGTTTAGGGTTCCTTGTCTATAAAAGGAACACATTATTATGTATTATGTACGAGTTTTGAAAAACAAAATTTTAGTTTTAATCAAAGATCCATAGAGGATCAAACCGTTCTTAGTTATTTGTGTTTTATACTTGTGTTTGATTTCCGCTTTAGAATACAAGTAATAGAGACTTTCTATTAGTGTGTTTGTGATTACATAGACATAACGATCCACGAGTGCTCAAAGATCTATCAAGGTCTTAGGTTCAACAAAATCCCTAAGGTTATGGTTTTGCTCTTGGTGATGATAAACCGTGTTTTCTGAACAAAGTACTCAAGGAAAATCCGAAGTTGTATAGTACAGAACATTTCTTTGATGATTCAATTATGTGTGTTGTTGTATATAACTGTGAGAAAGAATAGGAACAGGAAGACGAGAGTCGATCAAAAATGAGAAATGTTAAGTTTAATAAACCATTTGATTACTTAAAATTGCCTCATATTTTTGACACTTTTGTTCCTCAAAAAGAAAAAATTGATAAAAAATGAGAAATGTTGGTCCCGTTATACCAGTTGCACAAATAAATGGCCCTTTACCATCCTCTGGTGAAATTCAACCATTACCAAAACGTTGCCTTGTACTTCGGTATTTTGACACATTTATAGAAGACAAAATTTTTTTGGAAAAAGCAATTGAACGTTTCTGAGATAACTGTTTCAACTTTTCAATCTGCTTACGCAAAAGAACAGAGAAATTTTTTTCAAACACAATTTCTACCTCATGTCCAACATTTGCGTCTTTGTACAACACACTGGGAACGGGAACTACAAAATGAAGTGTCATCTATGATGAACATTTTCAATGCAACTGAAAATTCAATTTCCAAACAAAAACGTCAAAACAAAATTCTTCAAAATGAAGCAGATCGACTCTTGGAAGATGTTCTCAATTCTGACATTATCTCGGTGATCATGAATTCTATTTATGAGTCTTGTAATTCTTTGCTTATTGTTGACCATCATTCTAAGGATGAAAAGTTGAGCCATGAGATTGATATTTTAAAAGCTGAAAATATGATAATCATTCAACAAAATGATGATGTTCAAAGTAAACTTTCAAAAGAGATTTTTCAACTAAAACATAAACTTCAATGGTGTGAGGCTCAAAGCATTGATTTTGAATTAGCCTTACAACACCAAAAAGAAAATATGGGTTTTGAAAACAATGTGTCCTCAAAAGTTGAAAATCTTGATGATAAGAATGCAGTCTTACATTGTCAAGTGCTCAAATATGAAAAAGAAATTGAGACTTTAAAAAATGAGAACAAAACTTTTTATGATTCTTTGAAAAAGACTCGGTCTCAAATCTTGAAAGAAAACGTTAACTGTAGGAAAACCTGGGAAGCCACTGTTCGCTTAAATTGAGAACTTGATATGAGACTACAGGATCAGAAACACGTCATCATTGAATTAATAGAGAAACTCTAATTACTAGAAAAAGGAAAATCTGTTAACACAAATGTAATTGCACCAGGAATGTACAAGCTAGACACCACATCTAGGCAGAACGTTACAAACACCAATCAGACCACTATTTTGATTCCTTCCACTTCTACAGGAATAGTCACCACTACTAGTGTTAGTAGATCAAAGCGTAAGATCAACAAATGGAAGAATAGGATCTGGCAACATAGAAGCGGGAAACTAGAAGCCCGAGAAGTAGAAGATCAACTTAGAAATTTGAATAAAACGCATGTTTCTTCTAATTTAGATTCGAACTTAAAAACTTGTAATTATAATATCGATGTAACAAATGCTCAGACTTTGAATGTTTTAAATGTTAATGCTTCTTGTGTTTTCTGTCATAAAAGCATGTTATCTAGTGATCATATGAAATGTGTTGCAAAATCTATTTTATCTCGTAATAGGAAAGTTACAGCTGGCAATACCTCTAGGCCCACTAATGCTTCTAAGTCTATACCAGGAAAACCACCAGTTGTAGTTTCTCAAAATGCCTTAGATACTCCCATAGTTGCGAATACAAATCCTAACATAGTGCAATCACCTAGTGAATTCACTAAGAGAAAAGCACGAAAAAGTTGGACATGGCAACGTTGGCTACAAAGGATACCTAGTTTTAAATGGATACCTAAAATTGTTAATGTGTATTCTTCTAACCCAACGGAACCCACAAATTCTTTGGGTTCCACCCTTATAATTATTCCACCAACGTTGTCTTCGTGTGATGCAGGTAATCCAAATTGTTCTATGGATTGTTGATAGCGGCTGTACCCGACATATGACAGGCAATCTCAAACTGTTAGTAAACTTTGTTGCAAAGTTCATCGGAACTGTCAGATTTGGGAACGATCACTTCGCTGCTATCATGGGCTATGGAGATTACGTCAATGGCAACATCGAAATTAGTCATATTTATTATGTTGAAGGCCTTAGTCACAATCTTTTCTCAGCCGGTCAATTCTGTGATGGGGATTTGGAAGTAGCATTTAGAGAGAAAACATGCTTTGTTCGTAATTTACAAGGAAATGATCTAATGTCAGGCTCTCGTGGAACAAGTCTTTACACAATCTCAATGTCTGATATGATTGCTTCTTCTCCAATATTTCTGCTCTCCAATGCAACTTTGACAAAATCATGTTTATGGCACAAACGACTTTCTCATTTGAACTTTAAAACCATGACTGAACTTGCACGTCACAAGCTAGTCGACGGTCTTCCAAGATTCCGTTTTTCCAAAGATCACTTATGTCCCGCATCTGAACAAGGAAAAAGAACTCGTGCACGCTTTCCCTCAAAAACAGAACCCAGTACTGATCACGTACTTCAACTACTTCACATGGATTTGTGTGGTCCAATGTGCGTGCAGACGATTAACGGCAAACACTACATTCTAGTAATCGTTGATGACTACTCCAGATGGACTTTGGTTTATTTTCTAAGAAGTGAAGATCAAGCTCCTCCTATGATTATCATTTTTCTCAAGAAAATTCAAGTTCAGCTTTGTAATACGGTCAGAAAAGTTAGAATAGACAACGGCACTGAATTCAAGAATCAAACTCTTCGAGCGTATTTTGAAGAAGTAGGAATTGAACATCAAACATCCATTGCAAGAAGTCCAGAATAGAATGGGGTTGTTGAAAGACGCAATAGGACGTTAGTGGAAGCTACAAGAACGATGTTGATTAATGCTCAACTTCCGGATTACTTATGGGCTGAAGCTATCTCGACTGCATGCTATACTCAAAACCGTTGTATGATCAACCAACACCACCGCAAAACACCTTATGAGCTAACCCATAATCGAAAACCGAATATAAAATACTTTCATGTATTTGGTGCTCTTTGTTACCCTAATAATGATCGTGAAGACCTTGGCAAGCTCAAAGCTAAAGCTGACATCGGTGTGTTCATTGGATACTGTGAAACCTCTAAAGGCTTTCGCATCTGGAATCATCGTACTAGAGTAATCATGGAAACCATTCATGCTAATTTCGATGAACTTACGGACATGGCTTCTGAGCAAAATAGCTTAGAACCCACAACCAACTGTCCAAACTTTCCTGATCAATCAGTTGAACCTCTTTCGCTAAAACGTCAAGAATTGGAAACCCTGTTTGCTCCATTGTTTGATGATTCATTTGCATGCCGTGCACCAGATGTATCTAATCCACTGCACCACCTGATAGTATTCCTATACCTGATACACCTGCACCAGCTACTACAACCGTTCCAACAGATGCACCTCCAATTGAATCTCCGACAATAGTAGAACAAACCGCTTCCAACACTGACAATACAGCTGATGATCAACCTAAACATGAAGTACCCGTACCTGCAGATTATGACGAAAATGAATTCTTCAATCCATTTGCTCCGACTCTCACCATTTCTGATATTGCAGATCTGTCTACACGTAACTTGGATCCGTCTAATATGCACTATCTTTATCAACATCACCCTTAACACACAAATGGACAAGAGATTATCCCTTAGTAAATGTGATTGGTAATCCAGATAATCCAGTCATGACACGACAAAGACTTCACACGGATGGTGAAACCTGCATTTATGCTCTTACCGTCTGTCAAGCTGAACCAAAGAACATTAAAGAAGCAATGACTTATGACAACTGGATTTGTGAGTCCTAAACACGGATCTTACTTGAGCTTGTTAGAAACTTTATTGTATATCAAAGAGTATGCGGAATCTACTCTTTGACACTAAGAAGAATATTGACAATGTATTGAACAATGAAACAGTAATACAAGAACAGTATAACCAAAACGCTTCAATATTATTAAGCAAATAATACGAGTGATCTGAATATCACTAGGGTTTACAACATTGAAGCTTATCAAAACATACGTGTAGAACATCTAAACCTAGGATCTCCTTTTATATGCACAAGGAGTCCTTTACAAGATAACTATCAGTATTCTAAACATGCAAAATATTCGTATCATTTTAACTATATAAGATATGTACTAAATATATTCTATACACCCCAACCCGGCAAGGGTAGAAGCATCACATTATGGTGACAAATCAAAGCATACATACATAATCACAGCGGAAGCCAATAAACATAATCATTAAATAATCCAAGTCAACATGACTGGAATTCAATACATAAGTCTCAAATGAAAGAAAGAAATAATCCCAAGGAAATACATAACGAAATAGATCCAATATCAAAATACTGAAATAAATGGTAAGACTAGGGTAGGACATCATCTAAGGCAAAAGCTCCCACTAACTCTCATCCCAAGCATAAATCCATCTCCCAGCTAGATACCTGCCGCCCACGGAAAAGAAAACGTGCGGCTGAGCTTACAAAGCTCAGTGAACAGATACATAATAACAAGCAAAGATAACGAAACAGAAATATAATGAAGCAAAGGGGAATGTCATAAGGTATAATCAATGCAAGAAGAAATAGAAGATATATAGGATAGTCATCCACCACGAGCCCATACTCAAAGTCATATCTCAACATCATAATACTCAAAGTCAAGATCTCACAATCAGAGGGGATACCTCTTAGGCAACCAGATAATATGAGGGGTGTCCTCATGTATCAAAAGGGGTGGAGTGATCAGCTCCCATAAATGTGAAAGGCGTGTATAGCACACATGCACCAGTCACCTCAAAGTCATACTCAAAGTCATAGTTAAATCCACTAAACATACATGCCTAGGATTGCAATCCATACGCCCCCACTCAAAGTCATCTCAAAATCATAATCTCAGAATCATAATGGCCATATCATAATATAAAAGGGGACGGCGTGAGAAATCACTCCCCCACACAGGAGTCATGCCAGTGGTGCATCACAGACATGGCCAGGTTACCTTCCTGGCTAGGAAACAAAAGGTGGCTCGGGTATCAAACTAAGAGTCAGGTCTCAAAGTCATGCAAACGGGTTCATCTCAAAGTCATATCAAAGCATATCTCAAGGTCATGTCAAAAGTGAATCTCAAAGTCATATGAAAAGGTTCATATCAAAAGGTTCATAGCAAAAGGGTCATAGCAAAGGTTCATAGCAAAAGTTCATAACTCAACATCGAAGCATAGGTGATAAGACACCCTTTCTTAAAAAGGGTAGAGTATCCGTACCTTATGTCGAAAGCAAAATAGAAACAAGCACAGAAATGGGGAAAAGCTCAAAGTCTCTCCTTCTTCACACCTAGAGGAGTAGAGGGGAATTACAAATCATTCTTAATTAATCATCTTTCCATTTTAAGTAACTTTCCCTTTTTAGTAAGTTTCCACTTTTAGAAAGTTTCCATAATTAGAAGGTTTCCACTTTTAGAAATATTTAGCACATAGCTTAATTAGGTTAACATTTGTTGGAAATAAAGTATCTTTATCATATTTACACTTTTGGTCCTCAGGTTTTCACAATTTACATTTTATACCCCTGAACTTCCAAAATTACATTTTAAACCTTCAAACATGCATAATTACACCTTAAACCCTTGGTTTATCAAATTTACATCATGAGTACTTATTTTAGTGAGTTATACAATTAGACCTTTAATTATTCCATATTTACACATTAGGTCCCTCCATTTAGTAAAGTTACATATTAAGTCCTTAGAATTTACATTTAAATCATTAATTAATAATAATTACATATTAGTCCAATAAATATCCAAATTTTCACATTAGCCCCTGAATATCATTTATAACACAATTCGACCTCAACTTTTCAGAAATTACATGTTTAGTCCTTGTATTTAATAAATTTCCAATTCGAACTCACAATTACAACTTAATTCATTTTCTCACAAATTTTACATATAGGCCCTCCATTTAATAATTTTTACAGATTATACATGATATATAGAACATGACAAAAATAACCCATGAGTTTTAATATTGACAAAACACCCCCTTTCATATTTATTTACAAATCGATAAACATCATATTTAACCCAATAAAACCCTAATCGACCCCAAATCATTATGCAATCATATCAACATCATTTATAATCATTTTTAATTAGATCCAATTAGTTTTGAACCCTAGTTCCCACGCTAGGTATTATTGCTCTTATTTTTCCTTTTAGCCGATTACAACATAATTCACCAAAAATAGTTTTAAGCCTCAATAAATCAAATAAGCATTTTTCTAGTGTTATATTATGATTATAGAGCCCACGAAAATTGTTCACTAGTCCAGGAAAAATCGCATGCATGATTTCTTGAATTATTTCGATTCTAGGGTTTAATAACACATGAATTACCATACGAATTATATACAATGCATGGATCATTTTTATTATTTTTCTCATGATATATACGATCAATAGAAGCTAGGAAAAATACCAGAAGATTTTTAGAACAAGTGAATAAGACCACACGATTTAATGCTTCTCGGATGGATACTCGACAAGGGAAGAATTCACCACGACTCCAAATGGGATCAATTCACCTTGTACACATTTTTCGCAGATCACATATGATATAAGAACTCCAGGAAAAATAAGAATCGAATTTTACAAAGCTTTGTTGAATTTATAACGAAATTACCTTAAAAAGGGCTTAGCGATAGAAATAAATCCACCACAATTGAATCGGGCAACAAATGAACTCCACATGATTTTTCTAGGACTCCTTGAATTGTGTTTGAACTCAAAAAAATGCCTTGGTAATTTTTGTGGATCGAATGGAGGCTATGGAAATTTCTTTGTGTTTTTCTTTCTATTCGGCAAATTAGGGTTTGAGAGAATAAGATGTGGATTAGTGTTTAATAGTGAATGCCGAGTCATAGGAGGGGAGGGTTGACCAGAAATTTCGGAGTTTATGGTTAGGCAAATATTTGATTACTTATCTTCCTTAATTACACATTTTAATACATTTTAATTTCTAATAAAACTAGATATTATCCATTCGGCACCAATAGGGGTATTTTAGTCATTTTGCCACTTGTATAAATGTTAAATGAGATTGTCAAAATTATTTGGGATCATAACATGTGCATTGCCAGAAGTTTGGAATTTATTTGATACATTATAAGCTTTTAATTAAATTTTAAACTAGCAGGGGCATTTTGGTCTTTTTGCTCATTTTAGGTTTTAGGGTTTTACAACTTCTTCCCCTCTAAAAAGAAAAATTTCGTCCCCGAAATTTGCAAAGAATCAGAATGAAACGAATCGGAAACAAAATAGAGACATACCAGAATCAGAAAACGAAGTGAGGATAACTAGCTCGAATAGACTCCTCGGTCTCCCAGGTAGCTTCCCGCTCTGGGTGGTTCTGCCAAAGAATCTTAACAAAAGGAATAACTTTACGTCTCATAACTCGCTCTTGGCGATCAAGGACAGCTTCCGGCTCCTCCGGAAGAGACATATCGGGCTGAATCTGATCAAGAGGGTAAGACACCACATGCAGAGGATGATAATTGTATCCCCTCAGGAGAGATACATGAAAGACGTCGTGAACATGTGATAACTGCGGAGGAAGAGCCAAACGATACGAAACTTCTCCGATACGATCCAAAATCTCAAACGGTCCGATGAATCGAGGACTGAGCTTGCCCTTAATTCCAAAACGTTTAACTCCTCGAAACGGCGAAACCTTAAGAAATACCCGATCACCAACGCGAAATTCCAAATCACGCCGATGCTTGTCAGCGTAACTCTTTTGACGAGCCCTAGCTTCCTTTAACTTCTCCCTAGCAACATCCACTTTCTCAGTAGCGATTTGAACTAACTCTGGACCCTCAATAACGCGTTCACCTACCTCGTTCCAACAAACCGGAGCCCTACATTTCCGACCATATAACATCTCGAAGGGAGCCATACGAATACTCGCGTGCCAACTGTTGTTATATGCGAACTCTACCAAACACAAATAATCGTCCCAGCTACCAGTCCACTCTAAGGCACATGCCCTCAACATGTCCTCTAAAGTCTGAATGGTCCTCTCCGACTGACCATCCGTCTGAGGGTGAAAAGCTGTACTGAACTTAAGGCGCGTATCCCATGCCTTATGCAATCCCTTCCAGAAGCATGACGTAAACCGAGGATCCCTATCTGATATAATAGCCGTAGGCATACCATGAAGCCTAACGATTTCCTGCTGAAATATGTCCGCCAATTTACTAACACTGTAGTCCACACGAATAGGGAGGAAGTGTGCAGACTTGGTTAGTCGATCGACGACCACCCAAATCGCATCATGCTTCCTACGAGTAAGAGGTAAACCAGTCACAAAGTCCATGGAAATCTCCTCCCATTTCCACTTCGGAATCTCCAATGGCTGAAGCAACCCACTAGCTCTCTGGTGTTCAATCTTGACCTGCTGGCAAGTCAAACACTTAGACACAAACGAAGCCACATCTTGTTTCATACCGCCCCACCAGAAGTGCTGCTTAAGGTCCCGGTACATCTTGGTAGAACCAGGATGTATGGTGAAAGGGGAACTATGAGCCTCTGATAGAACAGCCTCCTTAAGCTCAGGATCGTTGGGAACACAGAGACGATCCTCAAACCACACTACACCGGAATCATCAACTCTAAACTCTGATTGCTTGCCGTCCTCAACATTTTGAACTATAGCCCACAACTCACCATCCTCTTTCTGAGCTTCCTTAATTCGTAAGATCAGATTGGACTCCACCGTAAGGCTAGCCCAATAACCACCATGACCACGAACACAAAACTCCACATCTAGAAGCTCTAAATCATGCAGAATACGAGGCTCAAACTCCAAACTCGCAATCATACCGGATTTCCTACTCAGAGCGTCAGCGACCACATTCGCCTTTCCGGGATGATACTGAATATTAGCATCATAATCTTTCAGAAGCTCCAACCAACGCCTCTGCCTCATATTCAACTCTTTCTGGGTGAAGATGTATTTAAGACTCTTATGATCGGTGAAAATGTCACAAGTCTCCCCATACAAATAATGACGCCAAATCTTTAGCGCGAAAACCACAGCTGCTAACTCTAGATCATGCGTCGGATAGTTCACTTCGTAAGGCTTCAGCTGCCTCGAAGCATAGGCGATCACCTTACCATGCTGCATCAAAACACATCCTAAACCTTTCTTCGATGCATCGCTATAAATCTGAAAACCGCCGGAACCCGATGGAAGAGTTAAGATAGGTGCCGACACTAAACGTTTCTTCAACTCCTCAAAACTACTCTCTCGCTCATCGGTCCAAATAAACTTCTCCCCTTTCCTCATCAACTGTGTTAAGGGCAATGCAAGACGTGAAAAGCCCTCAACAAATCTCCGATAATACCCAGCGAGACCTAGAAAACTCCTCACTTCCATCACATTTGTAGGTCTTGGCCATTTTGTGATAGCCTCAACCTTTGCCGGATCCATCGTAATGCCGTCTGCAGAAACAATGTGACCCAAGAAAGCCACTCGATCCAACCAAAACTCGCACTTCGAAAACTTTGCATACAATTTCTGCTGTCGAAGAATCTCCAGAACCACACTAAGATGTTGCTCGTGCTCTACCTCGGTTTTAGAGTACACAAGGATATCATCTATGAAGACAATGACGAACTTATCGAGAAATTCATGGAATACCCGGTTCATTAGGTCCATAAACACAGCAGGAGCATTGGTCAGACCAAAAGGCATAACCAAGAATTCATAGTGACCATACCGAGTGCGAAAGGCCGTTTTGGGAACATCCTGCTCCCTCACCCTAAGCTGGTGATATCCAGACCTCAGATCAATTTTAGAGAAATGCCTCGCTCCTTGCAACTGGTCGAACAGATCATCAATGCGAGGAAGAGGATAGCGGTTACGAATTATAATGCGGTTAAGCTCTCGATAATCGATACAAAGACGCATGCTCCCGTCTTTCTTCTTAACAAACAACACGGGAGCACCCCAAGGAGATACGCTCGGACGAATAAAACCGTTTTCCAACAGTTCTTGCAATTGCTCCTTTAATTCCTTTAATTCAATCGGTGCCATGCGGTAAGGAGCTTTAGATATGGGTTCAGCACCCGGAACCAGATCAATGCTAAATTCGACTTCCCTGACAGGAGGAATGCCAGGAAGTTCATCCGGAAATACATCGGCGAAATCGCGCACCGTACGAATACTATCAATGTTAGGAACATCAACAGAGGTATCTTTAATAGAAGCAAGAAAACCGAGACAGCCATGCGAAATCAAAGTCCGGGCTTTCATGGCCGAAATAATCTTTACAGATTTCAGAGGTTGGGAACCAGAATAAACATAATCAGGATGGTGAAGATCACCAAAGATCACCTTACGTGCATAACAATCAATGGTCGCCTTATGAGCAGCTAACCAGTCCATGCCCAGAATAATGTCAAAATCAACCATGTCAATGGGAAGAAGGTTCGCAGAACGAACACGATCATCGAAACGGAGAGGGCACTTAACATACTCAACATCAATAATCACATGAGTTTTCATCGGGGTAGCAATAGATATACGATTCATTAATTTTGTGGGTTTAATGTTTATTTTATTTGCAAGTGAAGTGGATATGATAGAATGTGTAGCACCGGTGTCAAATAGAACAAAAACAGTACGATCTCCAATATGTAGAAAACCCGTAATAGTACCTGAGGTGCTAGCCGCCTGATCACGAGTCAAAGAATAAACCCGGCCCGAAGTAGGAGCTGTCCTAGAATCAACTTTAGGTTCACCAGCATTCTTCCTAGGGCAGTCCTTGACTTTGTGCTGATTAGATCCACACCAGAAACAAGCACCAGAAGCTTTGTAACACGGACCTGGATGCGACTTCCCACATGAAGCACATGTAGGAGGAGGAGGTAGAATCTCATCAGCCTTCTTCTGACCTGACGATCCCGACTGCTGATACTGCTGAGAGTCCCTGCGCCTATTATTACCACCCTGGCCCTGACGGTCACCACCATACCGACCATAATCCTGACGACCCTGGTTCCTAGAATCCTGTCTCCTATAATCACCACCTCGGTTCTGGCGACCCTGCTGATCATGCCCATAGTCCTGACGGCCCCGAAAATCCTGTCTCTGGTCCTGACGACCATGACCCCGAGAATCCTGCCTTTGGTCCTGCCGACCCCGAGAATCTACCCGGTTACCATCCCTATCACGCTTATTAGACACCCTGTCTGCATGTAACAACTCGATGTTACGCGCGGCATCCTGAACACTAGCCACATCATCAAATGGAGTGTTAACGATCCGGTCTAACACCCATTTCTTAAGAGCCCACTTGAAGTGACGAGCCTGCCGAACAGAATCCCCAGTAACCTCTGGCCCCACGAAACTAGCCAGACGTAAGAAACGCTGCATGAAATCTCCTGAAGATTCATGATCACCCTGACGAATAGACCCGTATTCCCTCTCATACCTCAGCTGTTCTGCCATAGGAATGTACTGCTTATAAAATGCCTCAATAAAATCTGCCCACGAACAAGTCTCAGCAAAATCATCCCCTTTGGCCTGAACAAGAGCAGTCCACCAATTCTGAGCATCACCCTCTAGTTTGAACGTGGCCAAACGAGTTTTAAACTCATCATCACATCCCAGAACACGAAACAACTTCTCGACGTGCGTAATCCAATCCTCCGCCTCATGGGGAGTAACAGCGGACCTGAACGTGAGAGGCTTTAGCTTATTAAACCTCTCGATCCACACGTGGATACCAGCTGGAGGAGCAGCGGGTGGAGCAGTGGGTTGAGCATCACCACCACCACCACCTCCCGAAGGACCAGCCCCATTCCTGATATTATTGGTGACCTCAGTCACCACTCGCGGAAGAGCAGCAGCCACAGCAGCGGCTATCATCTCTTCAAAATTGGGGCCATCATCCCCATTAGAGTACTGAGTAAAGCGAGTGTTCACCATCTGAACGATTACAAAAAGAATTAGCAAAACATAAGGGAAAAATAAGCACGAAATGGAAGACGAAACAGAAACCTATGCCTACCCAAAGCCTCACCAGTCAAAACTTAAAACTTAAGGGTCAAATCCTATGGTCCACATGTTTCACAGGCCAAAGCTTATGTACGACAGGTCGCAGCCTGGGCTTTGATACCATAATTGTAACACCCCAACCCGGCAAGGGTAGAAGCATCACATTATGGTGACAAATCAAAGCATACATACATAATCACAGCGGAAGCCAATAAACATAATCATTAAATAATCCAAGTCAACATGACTGGAATTCAATACATAAGTCTCAAATGAAAGAAAGAAATAATCCCAAGGAAATACATAACGAAATAGATCCAATATCAAAATACTGAAATAAATGGTAAGACTAGGGTAGGACATCATCTAAGGCAAAAGCTCCCACTAACTCTCATCCCAAGCATAAATCCATCTCCCAGCTAGATACCTGCCGCACACGGAAAAGAAAACGTGCGGCTGAGCTTACAAAGCTCAGTGAACAGATACATAATAACAAGCAAAGATAACGAAACAGAAATATAATGAAGCAAAGGGGAATGTCATAAGGTATAATCAATGCAAGAAGAAATAGAAGATATATAGGATAGTCATCCACCACGAGCCCATACTCAAAGTCATATCTCAACATCATAATACTCAAAGTCAAGATCTCACAATCAGAGGGGATACCTCTTAGGCAACCAGATAATATGAGGGGTGTCCTCATGTATCAAAAGGGGTGGAGTGATCAGCTCCCATAAATGTGAAAGGCGTGTATAGCACACATGCACCAGTCACCTCAAAGTCATACTCAAAGTCATAGTTAAATCCACTAAACATACATGCCTAGGATTGCAATCCATACGCCCCCACTCAAAGTTATCTCAAAATCATAATCTCAGAATCATAATGGCCATATCATAATATAAAAGGGGACGGCGTGAGAAATCACTCCCCCACACAGGAGTCATGCCAGTGGTGCATCACAGACATGGCCAGGTTACCTTCCTGGCTAGGAAACAAAAGGTGGCTCGGGTATCAAACTAAGAGTCAGGTCTCAAAGTCATGCAAACGGGTTCATCTCAAAGTCATATCAAAGCATATCTCAAGGTCATGTCAAAAGTGAATCTCAAAGTCATATGAAAAGGTTCATATCAAAAGGTTCATAGCAAAAGGGTCATAGCAAAGGTTCATAGCAAAAGTTCATAACTCAACATCGAAGCATAGGTGATAAGACACCCTTTCTTAAAAAGGGTAGAGTATCCGTACCTTATGTCGAAAGCAAAATAGAAACAAGCACAGAAATGGGGAAAAGCTCAAAGTCTCTCCTTCTTCACACCTAGAGGAGTAGAGGGGAATTACAAATCATTCTTAATTAATCATCTTTCCATTTTAAGTAACTTTCCCTTTTTAGTAAGTTTCCACTTTTAGAAAGTTTCCATAATTAGAAGGTTTCCACTTATAGAAATATTTAGCACATAGCTTAATTAGGTTAACATTTGTTGGAAATAAAGTATCTTTATCATATTTACACTTTTGGTCCTCAGGTTTTCACAATTTACATTTTATACCCCTGAACTTCCAAAATTACATTTTAAACCTTCAAACATGCATAATTACACCTTAAACCCTTGGTTTATCAAATTTACATCATGAGTACTTATTTTAGTGAGTTATACAATCAGACCTTTAATTATTCCATATTTACACATTAGGTCCCTCCATTTAGTAAAGTTACATATTAAGTCCTTAGAATTTACATTTAAATCATTAATTAATAATAATTACATATTAGTCCAATAAATATCCAAATTTTCACATTAGCCCTTGAATATCATTTATAACACAATTCGACCTCAACTTTTCAGAAATTACATGTTTAGTCCTTGTATTTAATAAATTTCCAATTCGAACTCACAATTACAACTTAATTCATTTTCTCACAAATTTTACATATAGGCCCTCCATTTAATAATTTTTACAGATTATACATGATATATAGAACATGACAAAAATAACCCATGAGTTTTAATATTGACAAAACACCCCCTTTCATATTTATTTACAAATCGATAAACATCATATTTAACCCAATAAAACCCTAATCGACCCCAAATCATTATGCAATCATATCAACATCATTTATAATCATTTTTAATCAGATCCAATTAGTTTTGAACCCTAGTTCCCACGCTAGGTATTATTGCTCTTATTTTTCCTTTTAGCCGATTACAACATAATTCACCAAAAATAGTTTTAAGCCTCAATAAATCAAATAAGCATTTTTCTAGTGTTATATTATGATTATAGAGCCCACGAAAATTGTTCACTAGTCCAGGAAAAATCGCATGCATGATTTCTTGAATTATTTCGATTCTAGGGTTTAATAACACATGAATTACCATACGAATTATATACAATGCATGGATCATTTTTATTATTTTTCTCATGATATATACGATCAATAGAAGCTAGGAAAAATACCAGAAGATTTTTAGAACGAGTGAATAAGACCACACGATTTAATGCTTCTCGGATGGATACTCGACAAGGGAAGAATTCACCACGACTCCAAATGGGATCAATTCACCTTGTACACATTTTTCTCAGATCACATATGATATAAGAACTCCAGGAAAAATAAGAATCGAATTTTACAAAGCTTTGTTGAATTTATAACGAAATTACCTTAAAAAGGGCTTAGCGATAGAAATAAATCCACCACAATTGAATCGGGCAACAAATGAACTCCACACGATTTTTCTAGGACTCCTTGAATTGTGTTTGAACTCAGAAAAATGCCTTGGTAATTTTTGTGGATCGAATGGAGGCTATGGAAATTTCTTTGTGTTTTTCTTTCTATTCGGAAAATTAGGGTTTGAGAGAATAAG